>JADDOH010000123.1:0-64328 GCA_016648135.1 Agrypnia vestita | reverse complement strand
GATTTAACTCCAAAAGGCAAACAGATATTATCAAACTTTTTGTTTGATATAGCTGGCCTGTCTCGGACGTATACACTGTCGAGTCGCAAGGAGGCGTGCGTTAACTACATTAAGGAAACTATCGGCAATAATAAAGTTTTGGTATGTAAATTTCATAATAACATTTTTTAAATTATCTTCATTCAACTTTTCCTGTTCTGAATGTGAACAGTACTCTTTTAAATATGTGGGGTCAACGACCTGCTTCCCCACGTTCCATAACCACCGCTGACGACGTCAGTTCGCACGGGAAAAATAACATTGGCCGATATTAATCACCAGCATCACGTGTATGAAGAATGCTGACATCGAGCTTCGCACGCAAAAGTAGCAAGCGGAGCGAGGTTGAAAATATGATGATGAAGCAAGATACACCCAGTTATCAGAAATACAAAATGCTAACGCAACCTTTACACGTTCGCGAATTTTGCGGATGGCACAATCTCACGCAGACAAAGATATGTAAATATGCTGACAGCCTCTTTCTCACACAGGTTTTTTGTACACGTCTACACCAAAATCGGGATATAAAAGATGTAGTAGCGTAGTCTCGAGTTAGTTCCTTTCATTCGCCTCTACCATGAGGTCACGCTGCCCGACGACCACTGCCCGTAGCATCACCTAGCTATGTAGCTCGTCTCTCTCCACGCCATACGACCAATCGCGCCACTTACATCAGTCATCAGCACCATCTCCAGCTCATAGCACGATCTTCAAGTTGACTGCTTCCTGCACCCGCTACGCACACGACAAGGAAAAAAGTTGACAACCCCAGGCGCACCCAATCAGCTGGCACACCGATGACCGTCATTATCTACCAAGGTCAAGCGACAAAGCACTCACTGTAAATCTGCCGTAAAATAAAATAAACACCATAAAACTGACTGTGTATTTCTGTTCATATCAGCCGTTTTCATCCTGCATTACATGTACAAAAGTGGGGATCCGGGACACGGTACCCCACAAATATATAAATATTGTGTCTGTTGTATAAGAATGTAAATAATATATTGATGATAATAATTGAATATTTGGCGAAATGACAGGTACTAGTGAGCGGCGGAGTGGACTCAACAGTGTGTGCTGCATTATTAAAACATGCCCTGAGGGAAGACCAAATCATAGCTCTTCACATAGATAATGGTATAATTCTTTCTTTCTTTACCGAAACATAGCTAATTATATGATTTGTGTCTGTATCTATTCATAAAGTTTGCCTGTTCAAATTCCACATTGGATTTCAATTTCATCAGCATAATGCCATTGTAAATTGTGTAAAGTTAACAATTTCAAGTCTTGTATAGGAGAGAAAGAAATTCAGTCAAATCTAGGTACAAACAGCGATTAACAAAAAAAAAACTATGAATAAAACACAACATTCTTTACTTCGCACAATGACACTTTAATTAAAAAATTGAAACGTTTTTGATGCTTACTGCATCATCTTCAGAGATATCATCATCGTAGAGGTGTTATATGTATATAAAAAAAAAGAAAATTAGACATTTAGAGAATATAGAAATTAATCTAAATAATGATAATGCACTCAACATACAAACACCACCTATAACATCACCCTCCTATCCATACTATCCCCGCCCAGCAACCACTTTCCCTTTTCACCTACCCCTCCCCCTCCCTCGCTCGCGACCGCCCAACCCCATGCAGTAAGAGTTAGTATGTTACTGAAGATGATGCAGTAAGCATCAAAAACATTAAAAAATTTTAATTAAAGTGTCATTGTGTGAAGTAAACAATGTTGTGTTATATTCATAGTTAATTACAATGAACTTCCACAAAGTTAATCACGAAAACTTTGAAATATTAAAAAAAATTAAAGCATAAAACGTCCAAACATGAAAAAAAATTGTGAATACTCTTTACATCATATTTACTGACTCTAGTAATCTTCTGAAAGCAAAGAAAATGCCTTAACAAATTGTAGATTTCACAATGTTTAAGTTTTCAGACAGCTGATGGTATAATTTTGAATAATGACAGTTTGATCACACTTGTGTAAATAATAAATAATGCGGTCATGGCCTGGTGCAACATGAAAAGACTGGCATTTAAAGACGCTTAAGGTCCTTAATGGTTTAATATATTTAATATATTACATATACGTTCCATGCCTTATATTATAATTGTTATTTTAAATAAATTTCAAAAATTACAATTTATATACGTCATGGTGTATATAGACATCCTCAGGCTATGGGCTAATCCCATTATAATATTGATTTGCAGGTTTCATGCGCAAAAATGAATCCCAAAAGGTGGAGAAGTCCTTGCGTGATATCGGCCTGCGTCTGCATGTGATTCACGCCGGACATCATTTCTCCGAGGGTCAGACCACAGTGCGGTGCGAAGCAACGGGACATTGTCGCGACAGTCCCATGCTATGCCAGGCATTGTCACCAGAAGACAAGAGGAAGATCATCGGAGACGTTTTTATAAATGTTACACAAGATTTTGTCAAGGAGCTCAATCTGAGGTGAGTTTAGTGTTAGATTATTATTTAATAATCTTCTGGTACTGCTTTAAACTCGGTTAAAATGAATGTCTTACTAAACATACTAATATACAGCGTTGTTTGGAAAATATTAATAACCTCGCAGGACTACACTCATGCCTTGATTATGAGTCGAAAATGTTCAAGCTATCATGACCTAATATCAATAGTTATGGAGATATGCAACATCAAAGTTTGCATTTTTTTTCTCAATATTTCTGACTTATTTTTTGTAAAACGTTGGACTATCATTACAGTAACTAATATCAATTACGAAAAATTCATTAGTTTCAATGCAAGTTAAATAAAATAATTAAAACCCTGAAAAATTCCAATTGGAATTTAAAGGTTTTTATTTTTTTATTTGACTTGTATTAGGTCCTTACATATGAAATTGGCGTTTTGCCGTACTGGCAAATTTGATCTCAAATATCTTCTCTTTGGTTAGGAATTCCAAATCCAAATTTATACAGCTATTTATTCATGTATTTGTGTTTTGAAAATTATAATTCATTTGTTTTTTCCTCAATTGTTTTTTTCTTTGCGTCACTCAGTTTACAAAATGAAAAACTTGAAATATCGCGTTATTTACGAGTACGAGTTCCACCGTGGCACCAGTGCTGCAGAAACGGCTCGAAGGATTAATGATGTGTATGGCGACGGTGCCACAAAAGAAAACACAGTGCGTTTTTGGTTCCAACGTTTTCGTTCTGGAAATTTCGACCTGCAGCAGAACAAGCCCCGTGGACGGCCGGAGACCAAAGTTGATAATGAAGAATTGAAGGCTATTGTGGAAGCGGATCCATCGCAAACCACATCCGAGTTAGCTGCAGGCTGCGGTGTTAGTGATAAAACTGTTTTAATCCACTTGAAGCAAATTGGTAAGGTGAAAAAGCTTGAAAGGTGGGTACCTCACGAATTGAGTGAAGCAAATCAACAAACGCGCGTTGACTGCTGCGTTGCATTACTCAACCGGCACAATAATGAAGGGATTTTAAATCGAATCATTACCTGTGATGAAAAGTGGATCCTGTACGATAATCGGAAGCGCTCATCGCAATGGCTGAACCCTGCCGAACCAGCCAAACCATGCCCCAAGCGAAAATTGACTCCAAAAAAGTTACTTGTGAGCGTTTGGTGGACTAGTGCTGGTGTCGTTCACTACAGCTTTCTTAAATCTGGCCAGACGATTACGGCAGATGTCTATTGTCAGCAACTGCAAACCATGATGGAAAAGCTAGCTGCTAAACAACCGAGGCTGGTTAATCGCTCTAGGCCACTGCTGCTTCATGATAACGCTAGACCACACACTGCACAACAGACGGCTACCAAATTAGAGGAGCTTCAATTGGAATGTCTAAGACATCCACCGTACTCTCCGGACCTTGCCCCAACAGATTACCATTTTTTTCGAAATTTGGATAACTTCTTGCAAAGGAAAAAATTCAACTCCGATGGGGCAGTCCAAACCGCCTTCAAAGATTTTATTGATTCCCGTCCGAATGGTTTTTTTAGTAAAGGGATCGATGAACTACCTATGAGATGGCAAAAGTGCATAGATAGCAATGGTACATACTTTGATTAAATAAATATGTTATAATAAAAAAAAATCGACTTTATGTTCCTCCCATACTAAACGCCAATTTCATATGTAAGGACCTAATATTAAAGGGAATAAATTTTTAATGTTCGATATAAGTTAATGTAATGATACTCCCAACGTTTTACAAAAAATAAGTCAGAAATATTTTTAAAAAATGCAAACTTTGATGTCACGTATCTCCTTAACTATCGATATTAGGTCATAATAGCTTGAACATTTTCGACTCATAATCATGGCAGGAATTTAGTCCTGCGAGGTTATTAATGTTTTCCAAATAACCCTGTATATTAACGGAAAACTTTTTTATTATTATTATTATAAATAATGGGCAGGCAGCTTAAGCTGATAGGCCCATATCACTGTCTCTCATTTGAATATCCAGCCTATTCTTAAATTGGTTGACACTGGCTGCAGACACAACGCCCTCAGGCAAACTGTTCCACATATTGACCACTCTATTGCTTAATGCATGCTTTCTTGGGTTACATGAGAACCGAGACTTGTTCAACTTCAGGTGATGTCCTCGAAGGCCCACATTAGTGTTAAATGCAAACATATCTGTCATATTAGGAATATTGTAGTAGCCCGATAGAATCTTGAATGTCTCGATGAGGTCACCTCTTGCTCGTCGCTCCTGAAGAGTGGGCAGTTTCAATATTCTCAGTCTTTCCGCATATTCCAGGTTTTTAAGACCCAAGGGCAATTTTGTGGCTCGTCTCTGAACATTTTCCAGTAAAACTATATCTTTAACAAAATATGGATTCCAGATCTGAGAGGCATATTCGAGGAGAGGTCTCACATATGTCTTATAAATAGTTGTGGATAGTGGTACTGTCAGATGTTGGAATGATCTTCTCACTAGATACAAAATAGAGTTAGCCTTCTTAACCACACTCGCTATGTGCTCACACCATTTAAAGTCCTTGGTAATAGTAACACCCAGATCCTTCTGCGAGACCACTGACTTAATCAGGCGTTCGTTTAAGGTATACTCAATATTTGGGTTATTCTTGCCGACATGGAGAACACAACATTTGTCAACATTAAGACATATGAGCCACTGCTTTGTCCACTCCGATAATTGATTTAAGTCTCTCTGTAACACCTCATGGTCAGTAAAGGGGTTACCGAAATATTTTGTGTCATCAGCAGAGAAACTCACAGTGGACTGGACAGCAGCACGAAGATCCAAAATGTATAAAATAAAGAGAATTGGTCCCAGCACACTCCCCTGTGGAACTCCACTTAAAACTACTTGCGGTGCAGACAGAGAGTCACCCACTCGGACAGCAAAGGAGCGCTCAGTCAAAAAGCTCTTAATCCATTGAAGTAGTAAACCACGGATTCCTAGATGTTCTAACTTAGCGATTAATCTATTAAGTGGGACTCTGTCAAACTTACTTTTTTGTCTTCAGGCCTGAAGATGTCTTCCTTGCCCAAGGAACCTTGAGACCGGACCTGATAGAGTCGGCTTCCACCCTGGCCAGCAACAAGGCAGCCACTATAAAGACTCATCACAATGACACAGAGCTGGTCAGGATATTGCGCAGCGCGGGAAGGGTCGTAGAACCATTGAAAGATTTTCATAAGGATGAAGTAAGATTATCCTAATATATAGTGTAGAACTAGTACATGTAGTAATATGGTTACAATTTATTTAATGCTGGGTTTTTCAAAATCTGAAAAATATTCAGGCAGCAGCTCTATCCATTCTGACATTTCACAACGATATTATCGTGATAATTTTTGAGGATTAAGAATGCTTCACCTTAATTTTATAAATATTTTAATCAAATGCAAATTATTGATTTAACAATTTGAAAACAAAATTTATGTAAGTTAGGAACTAAAATTGGCGTTGAATATTTTAATGGGAAACATTGAAATGAAGAATTGTAAGATTTCACATTCTCTCTATCTTTCTCTCTTTTATGTGCTCGCTTTCAGCACCAGTTAAGGCTTGAAAGACAATTAAAGGTTTGCCTATTTATTGTCAATTATTGTTTTTCAGGTTCGCGTTCTGGGAATGGAATTAGGTTTACCATCAGCGCTAGTCTCCCGCCATCCCTTCCCAGGCCCCGGACTGGCTATCAGAGTACTCTGCCAAGAGGAACCTTACATGGAGAGAGATTTTTCAGAAACACAGGTAAATTTGCTCATAAGTAATGGGAAATCAAAACCTACCTCGCTCTGTGAACTTTTTTTTTTGGCAAATTAAAGAAAACAGTTTCATATCTTGTTTATAACGTGAATAAGCTGGTTTTCAACATGCAAAAACATCAGGTTGATACTGTAAATAGTTAACTAGTATTTAAAATGTTGGAATGATCTTAGTGAGAATATATAGACATTCAAATCTTAAAAAAAAATGATAGCTGAGTATATTTTGATACTCAACAACGATCCCTCTGTAAAGACATCTACAAAAGAGCAATTTTACAGGAGAGCTGTTTGACTTAACATACAAAATGAGCATATTTGCCCACTTTTATGTCAATTTTTTTCTCTGAAAAAGGTAAAAACATTTATTTTTAATTTTCTATTGTGGAGAAGAGTATTTTCTGTACTATCTATACTGTAAAAGTAAAAAATGCATTTTTGATAGATGTCCGAGTTTACATAGGAAACATCGATCTGTCATATGATCATGATTAGCTATTTGTTGGGGGTGTTGGGGAATTTTTTTAACATAAATAAATTAGTTTTTTAAGCTTTAACAAATAATTCTTTCTTTACTGAAATCAACTTTGCTTTTGCAGTGTGTTTTATTTACATTTACCGCTTCTACAAAAAATTTGTAATATGAATATTTTCTTAAATTTTCTAACTGTGTTGTGCTTCCAGGTGATAGTGAAAATTATTGTAGAGTTTGATCTGATGTCAGAAAAGAAGCACGCCCTGCTACAACGAGTAGTCGGTGCCACCGGCAGACAGGAACAGCTGGAGTTGCGGCGCATTAGTTCCCAGCATTCTCTCACGGCCACCCTGCTGCCCATACGCAGCGTAGGAGTGCAAGGTATACATACCATAACACATTCTTCTAGTTCTAGATGTCATCATGTTGAGAAGAAGGACCCTGCTCTATTTATATGCAGGTGCCTCGAAGCTAGTAGCAAAAACTTGGTGAAGTATTCTTCATTCAATTTTGAATAGAAAATATTCTTTACACTTTGTTGGCATAAGTTTATGCCTACTGCAAGCCACTGATAAATCCAGAGGAATTAATGGCTTCAAGTTTTTCTACGTGTATTCTACATATTCTCACTGCTTCTAAGCTACAAGATTCATCAGATGTTTTGTTCAAATGTTAAAAAAAAACTAACTCATATAAACCAAATTTTTATTAAACCCCCTTTCTCTTTTGTAGTGTTTCCAATTTGATATTCTATCAACATATAGCCAATTGATCAGACCCATGGTTCGAGTCAGACTAGGTGAAAAAGGGTTCGTACCTTCTCTACGCGTCGGGCTCCTTTCTCATTTATATGTAAATTTCTAAAAATCCAAAATTATACTATAATAATTGATTTTTTTAAACGAAAATTTGTTAGATCATTTTTATTGTCACTGCGAGTCTGCCTGCAAAGTTTCAGCTCGATTGGATCACGGTAAAATGGTTAAAAAATGATCCAAAGTTTTTTCGTCAGACAAGCAGACGCTACGAGTTAAAAGAAAGGGAGTAAAAACATTTTTAATTATTCTCCTTGTTGATCGAGTGGTCATGGTGCTTGTCTTTCACATCATAAGGTCAGGAGTTTAATTACGAGAGAAAGTGATCCCTTTTTATAATGAGCAGTTTAGTTTATCTAGTCTGAAAATACATATCAAGGGTAGAAAGCCAAAAGGGAGTTAGTGATTATTTCAAACTTTACAGTAGAGGAAAAGAAAGATCTGTCATTCTGATTTTGCCGTTGTTTCTTTTATTATTAAAAGATTTCCATATTTGTTAATCCAAAACACTTATCGAAATCCTTTAATAATAAAAAAAATATATACAGTAAAAGCTCTTTAATACGAAATTCAGGGGACCGAAATTCAACAAAAAAATTCGAATTTCGAATTAGGGAAGTAGAATTAGTAGGAAGTTTTTAAACCATCAACACACTTTCTAAACATTTCCAAGTGTACAAACAAATGCATTTTTAACATGTATTTTTAAACACATTTATTTGGCCAATATTGCATTCATTTTTGTCAGTTGTTTCAATAAAATTAAAATAATTTACTTTGATATGTGATCTTGAGACACCAATTCAATTTTAAAACAGAAAAAATGAAAACAGCAAATATTGTACATCACTTCACTGCGCTTTTCAATTTTGGCGCGATTTTTTAGAATTGTTGAAACAGTCGAATTGGCGATACCATATTTTACGCAATCTTGCCCTTATTTCTCAATTTTTCTGTCCACGTCTTTAATCAAATCCATTTTCACAGAAATAGTTAAAGTTTTGTACGCGCTGTGAACTAACGCCATTTTAATTTGAAACGAAACACTAGTCAAAATAAAATGCGAAAATAACTAAAATCTAACACGTGAACGTAATAAAATGTCTAATATCTTCACACTTATCAAATAACCAAAAATATATTAAAATCGTAACTGAAGAGGCTAAAATATCGAAAGTTTTCACGGAAATCACAGATAAAAGCACAAAAAAAGTCAATTACATAATGTTTTCACGCGATATATTTTCAATCTTAATAAAACACAAAGATGTAACAATTTAAAACTCCAAAACTGGCGACAAAACTTCAACTAATCTCGTCTTTTGGCGGGATATCATAAAACTGGAGTCATAAGGGTACGCGCGCACTAGCGTTTTTTCGCCGCGCGGCGAAAAAACCTGCGACATTTTGACGCGCGGCGAAAACAGGCACGCGCACTACGGCATAATGCCGCTGATCGTTTACGGGCAGTTCTTTAAAATATTTGGTGAACTTAACGAAAAATTCTTCCAATATTATCGAATGAATAAAGAATGTTTTTATGAACTTTTAAAACTAGTTGGACCTTCTATCACATATAAAAATACTCCATTCAGAAATGTTTAATGTTTCTATCACTATATTCTTTTGAAGTGATATCATACAATGGTGGTCTTCTTTCAACTTTCGTAATTAGCATTTCAATATTAAAATCTTCATCTAGATCAGCAGAATTATTGCTTGTAGCCCATTGTTCTTTCACATAAAATATATGGTACAGCGAAACAGCGCGTAGCGCGCGCGGTCATGACTTTAAAAAGATGCGTTTTTTTGCCGCTGATCGTCGCGCCGCAAGAGAGTTGTAACATTTCACCGATTTTTCGCCGCTGCGTTATTTTGCCGCTAAGTGCGCGCACCACTATTCAAAAGCCTTTGTTATAACACTGCGGTGCGACATTATGCCGCAGCGTTTTTTCGCCGCGCAGCGAAAAAACGCTAGTGCGCGCGTACCCTTAAACAGCCTTACCCTGTGCGCGCGGCCACGGCCAGTTGGGGATGTTTTATGACTTTTATTACTGTCATATAGATGATCAAAGGCCTGTGAGCGGTCATTTCCGTCAGCGCAGGTATAAAAACACTAGCAAATGGTGAGAAAATGTTAACATTTACACAAATGACTTTTGTGTCAAATTTCATAATTTTGTCTGAAATTTTTTTCGTATTTGGAATTAGCCATTTTTTCGAATTATAGGAAGCATTTTGTATGAAAATTCATTTGAAGGGGATAAAATATCATTAAATTTTTTGAATTATACCGAATTTCGAATTATAGTTGTTTGTATTAACGAGCTTTTACTGTATTGACAAAACATTATTTTACTCTCCTGAATAGTTCGAAATAATCACTAACGCCCTTTTGACTATATACCCTCGATATGTAGGTACAATAAAACTCCGATAATTCGAAATTTGCCACGATTCAAAATTTTTAAAACCCACAAGTTATGTTTTTATTTTGTTATATGTTATGTTAATTTCATAGTAGATTAAACCCGGTAATTTGAAATAATTTTTAGCACCCTTATGCCATTAATCAATATATTTTACTTCACATAATTCAATTTTTTTTTAAATTTTACGAAATTGAGGAATATTTCAATTTTTTTCGCAAGTAAAAACAGATATGTCAATATCGGATACTTTAGTAATAGAAATTTTCCGGTCTTTGTATTAGCATAATAAATATTGCATTTTCGAAATGTTTTCTTGAAATATGCATAAATATAGATATTTCTCACAAAATTAATGGGATTTTTTCATGAGTTTAACGATTTTTGGCAAATTCCGTAATCGCATTGCGATTTTTTTTTTGTGGGGTTCGCATAATTCAATTTTTTTTGGGTTCTTGAATTTCAAATTAATGAGATTCTATTGTAGTAAAAAAATTTATATCAAAATGTCATGCTTGTTGCAGTACTTTCTATTTTAAAATGGTGTTTATCAAATCTTTATCCTTATAATTGAATGAAAAATAGTTCCTTTTTAATTCTATTCATCTGTTTCTTTCAAACGAATTAAAATTTTAAATATAATTTCCTTTGCACCAGGTGATGGAAGATCCTACAGTTACGTGGTAGGCCTGTCAAGTAAGCACTTCCCTCCTCCCTGGGCAGACCTGGTATACCTGGCTAAATTGATTCCTAGAGTCTGTCACAATGTTAACAGGTAACTTTATTATTACTTTCAATACCACATTTTTACACACAATTATTTATGAAAATTGTCAGTTCTGACAAGTTCGTGATACTAATTCTTCATTCAAGTCATATTCCTCGTTCTTTGCAGGGTGTGTTATGTATTCGGAGATCCAGTCAAAGATCAAGTCCTGGATATAACACCGACCTATCTCACCAGTCATGTGCTCTCTGTCCTACGGCAAGTGGACGATCTGGCAACACAGGTAAGAATAAATACAAGTGTTATCATATACATTATGATATAAATGAATAATAAAAACCGACATTTTCGTAAAAAAAAATGACGAAATATGTGTTTGCAGTAAATGTGCCGCCTTAACTGGAAAGAAATAAGTTGATCATTGCCTTCACCCTCTTTTAATATACCAATGCTCACAAATATTTTATCTCGGCAGGTTTTGATGTCATCGGGTTATGGGAAAAACATTGCCCAGATGCCGGTGGTGTTGATCCCTGTACACTTTGACCGTGACTCGGCCACCCGCCTGCCTTCGTGTCAGCGCTCTGTGGTGCTGCGCCCATTCCTCACCGCCGACTTCATGACCGGTCTGCCCGCTGTGCCCAACTCTGATAAGTTGCCCCTTGACGTGAGTATCGTTAACTTTAAAACTTCAATTGCGTACTCATGGCATTTTAAGAATATGTTGTATATCGATACATGTCAATATATGAGTGAGCGATATCTGCGCAAGAAACAGACAAAGTTATACGGCAGCCTCACGCTTAGGTGATACAAAACGTTTTACGTTAGTTACTGTTTGTGTACACCACACACAATATCGAGGGTAGAAAGCCAAAGGGGCGTTGGTGATTGTTTCGAACTTCACAGGAGAATAAAAAAAAAAAATTTAAATGATTTTGTCAATATTTATTTCTTTTATTATTAAGCAATTACCATATGTATTTTGGATTAACAAATATGGAAATCCTTTAATAATAAAAGAAATAATAAAAGAAACATTGACAAAATCAGATGGACAGGAACTTTCTTTTGCTCTCCGAAATAATCACTAACGCCCTTTAGGCTTTGGAATTGTTTTATTATTCATATTTTAGAATCGTAGTTGATAGCAAGCAATTAAAAAAAAAATTGAGGACACATTGTAAGTTTGCTTTGGATTACAACATTATTTTTAACAATAAACAAACTTGAAGCTTTCAGCTAGATAATTAATTACTGGAATTTCAGCAATTGGTGACAATTTATCAAAAATAGGAACTCATTTGACTAAATACTTGAACTTGATGAACCAAACCGTGCTGAAGCCATTAAAACACTATTATTTAACACTGAAACCCAATTCATCAGTGTGATGTAAATTATGTAAAACACAAAAATACTTAGTAGGCTCAAGGAGCATAATTTTCATTCATAAACTTTAAAAAAATCTTACACATCGTTAAAAATTGGTTGAAGGCCGAGCAAATACATAAAAAAAACTAACCCATAAAAACCAAGTTTTTATTATACTCTCATTCACTTCCCTTTCTCATTTACTAGTGGAAACTGGTTTGGCGCTTAACCTACGCCTTGGGCTTCGGTCGGGCGACGCTACGAATGGGAGTGATAAAAAATTTCCAAAAATCCAAAATTATACTATAATCAGGTTTAGTGTTTACCAGATGCGTCAAAATGTTTTCATACAACTGAGTAAGTTGTATGCAAGTTGCAAAGTTTCAGCTCGATTGGATCACGGGAAAAGGGTTAAAAATCGATTCAAAGTTTTTGCATCAAAGAAACAAACAGACATGCCACGAGTTAATACAAAGCGAGTAAAATTGGTCATATAAAAAAAAGTTCCACTTGATGGTGTAAACTATCTCTAAAAGCTTTAACATTTCTATTTTAAAATACTTACGATCATATCAAACCAAAGCACTTGATTACGAAAATAAGTTTTGAGTGCTATGTGTCTTTCCAGGTGGTTGAAAGGATGGTGAAGGAGGTATTATCCGTGCCCGGCATATCGAGAGTTCTGTACGACCTTACGTCCAAACCGCCGGGAACCACAGAGTGGGAATGATGAATCCACCAGCTTAGGTTAAGCTGTCAACATCTCGGTTCGGTTGCATGTAAATCTATTCAACCCCAATTACAGTGCGCAATTGTGAGAACCTAGGACTGCGAGACATCACACACCGACTCATGGACTATTTGCCCGTAAGACTGGTTGGCATTGAACGGGAAAGTGTAAAATACATATTGCAAACAGTATGTCTTCACCCACACTGTTTTAACATCTTTTTAGAAGTTTTGTGCACTTATCAAGTCTCTCGCCTTTGATGTCTATACCAAAAAATATAATTTGTTGGATATTGTCACGAATTTTAACAGAAATATTTAAAACGTATAAAATATAAATAGTGTATTTCTAACCATGTACAATAGTTGAATCGATTGATTTTACTGTATTTGACATCCTCACATTGTGTTCTATTTTAGGAAGTGATTTGGTGGAACCCCCTCTTAGTCCTGTATTGAATTCATATTTATTTTCTCACTAAGGTTAAGGCGTAATCGATTTTCCATTCATGTAACCGTATAATTTAAACATTATATAAGTGTAACGATTTTTAACTCTTTTTACGATGTTGTGGATTTTTACAGCGTTCCGTTTTATTAATTGATTGAACTATTTTATCTCAGCTGTGATTTGTAATTTTAATGGAATCTATTAGTTGAGCTATTTAGTAAAATATATTTTCCGTTTACCTTTGAACATTTTTTTTGTCTAACTGGTTGATTTATTTATAATAAGCACTTAAATTGATACAACATTAACTAGAAGAAATTGAAAATGTACTGTGAATGCTTTCCTTAGATCAGTGCCAATTATCACTGAAAAGAGAGGTTCACGAATAACTTAGTGACAGTACTGTAATATAACCCGACATTTGTACCAGCAATAGCTTCAATGCATACATTACCAATGCAGCGGGTAAAGTAAATGCTGTAATTAATGATTGAATATTTTTAAGCTCATCACAAAAAATGTTCCACACTATGCCATTACAGATCACGAGAATGATTATTAGCTAATTTATTGCCGATATAATTTTTTATTTTATTCCTTCCATTAAAAAGTATTTGTGTCTGGTGTACTGCCTCCCGAGTGTGATACATCTATTTATAATTTTTGATAACATTTTAATTACACCATATGTTCAGCCGTGTAGGCCTAAGAATATGAAAGCAATATGTTAATTATAAAAGTTATGAGAGTAATTAAATGTTAGGATGTAATATTATCGTACTGTTCTAAGAAATATCGCAGGACGAACTCATCTTCTTTGCATGGCAAATGTTTCATTGATCAGCTTTAGTGATACTTGTGTATAAATTTTACATGTTACGAACTGAATATTAACTATAAATATTTTTTATATCGCAGTATATTTACTTGTAAAACAGTTTTAAAGTATTTCCGGTGACAACCAGTCTTAAGTGACGTTATTATGTTTTTTATATATACATAGTTTGATAATGCATTTTGGATACAGAAAACATGTTAAAATAAAAGAAAAACTTTAATATATAATATTGTGCTGCAGATTTCTTATTTGATTTTCCCCCTTTTTGATAAAAACAGATTAAACATTTTCAGATTCCCACATTAAAAAATACCTTTAATATATAAATTTATTTATGGCAACAATCGATACCGTTACTCTGTTGAAAATAAAGCATAATTTCATAAAAATATACTTTTATTATTATTCCTATCCCAAAATTCCTATTAGCCCAACTCTTCTTCATAACATCCAATAAAAAACTGAGAATGTTTAAAAAAATTGGACTGCTCTGGCACCTTGAAAGTATTTCCTAACCGTAAACTCGGGCGCAGATTTTATTTATAATTGTATTGCAGCAATATTATATACTATTTGGTTGTTCCGCGACCGCCCGCCTGTCACACTAAACAAGCTTCAAGTGGCAGTCCTGTATGCTACACACACACAAACAGAGGTCTGCCAATTCACACATACCTACACTACTAATTCACACAACATTATTATTATTGTTATTAAAAAGTTGAAAATCCAATTAAATTGAAACATAAACATGCTCTACCAATGACATCTCGCCTACATTTAAATGTTTATTGTGTGTTATTGTTTCCCAATATTGTTGGTTGACATTCTTCAACATACTTTTACTTGATAAATAACCATTAAAATTGGTTTCTAAATTTATGAGAACTTTATCCTGGATTTATAAACTGAATACATATTATGATTTTTTATGGAATATTTTTCTTCAGGGGATTAGAAGCAATACGTCCCACTCTACCTAATAGATGAAATTTAGATAAATGTTTTTATAACTGATTTTAAATATAGCAAAACTAACTACTAACCATCATGCCATTTCCCGCTGGGGTAGGCAGAGAGGATAGAACGCCGTAGTCTTAGCACACCACTTTTGCTTCGGCTACATTCATACATCTTCTCATAGAAATTCTACAGTTGGTTGAGACTTTTAACAGGGCCATCCTCAAATACTTGTACTATCTGATCGTGCCAGGTTTTTCGCGGACGCCCTCTATTTCTGTTGCCTTCAACACTCGCCTCATATATTTTCTTAACCATCCTTTCCTCGCTCATACGTTCCACATGACCAAACCATCTCAGTTCTCCTTTCTTTATTCTATCTTACACACTATAGCCAGCATTACATTCACTCCTAATTTGTTCATTCCTCACTATCGATCTTAAGATTTTCCACACAAGCGTATTAGTGACCGCATTCAGTCCACTTTCATTCCTTCTTTGCCAATTCCATGCTTCACTTCCATACATCAGGTCGGCACTAGAACGCCATTATGTAGCAGAAATTTTAAAATCAATATGTTTTTCATAAAATGTTTCTAAAACATACAAACACGCTTTCAAAAAATCAGTTATATAGAAAACAATATGCCGTGACAAAAAAATTTGGTAAAATTTTTTACATAGTTTCAATAATTTTATTTGACTTGTATCAAATCAAATGAATTTTTAATATTTGATATAAGTTACTTTCATGATACTCCAAAGTTTTGCAGAAGATAGGTCAGATATATTGAGAAAAAAAAGCAAACTTAGATGCCGGTTGACTGTTGACATTTCACTTAAAGTGTAAAGAATATTTTCCATTCAGAATTGAACAAAGGAGACTCCCCTGAAGTTTTTACTACTAGCTACAAAACATCCTGTATAATAACAAGATTTACTTTAATAATTTAAGTGGGCATCGCACCGACTTCCCACACCGAGATTCCCGGTGAGGTCACAATTAATCTGTGTGATTTACTCAGGACTGGGTGTTTTATGATGTGTTTCGCTTCCGTAATTGGACCTCTTGGTTTGTTGAAGTGTACAAAATAAAGCACCTCAACTCATAACGCACAGACCCTCTTTCAATCTTACAAGACAATAGATGACTAAAAATATGGTGAAACTACCACTAATGGTTGCTTACACTCTACTAATTGAAACACTCAACAATCCCATTCGCCCTGTGATTGGTTGGAATTAAATTGGTCAACAAAATCATAAAATTGTCTTGATTTGTGCGTTGGTTACTTACAATTGATGAATTATTTAAATTCCACAATTCTACATCATCTTGATTATTGCACAGGAATGGTCTAAAACAATACTTTGCGATATCTACAATCAAAAGGAATCAAGAATATTTTAAGTGTCCTCAATTAACGATACAAATTTTAATTTAACTTTCGCTCAACATTGTACCACACATATGTGGATTCATTTCATTACTACTGTAGTTTTAAGAGGAGCAGTTCCTCTTATCAGGAGTAATTAATAACTAGAGTTACTTATTAATTAATTAACATTAACCGTTATTTAAGATTTGTATCTGATTGCGTCGATGATTGACAGCGGATTTTTTGCAATTCAACGGGCAACCATCGGTATTAGTCAACAATATATCTCAGTTATCAATTGTCGATACAACTCCCAGACAACTGTACCCAAAATAAAAAGTTAAAATTACAGTTTGACCATCACTATTACTGAGGACTGCCCTCTCAAAACAATAGTTGTGGCAAAATAACATAATAATGTATGCTTAGTACAATGTCAATTAAGGGGTTACGTGTAGTCAGGATTTTTAAAAAATCGAAAAAAAAAATTGGTATTTTCTTAAAGCAAAATGTTTCAAAAATATTGTGTGAAAATATCAACTCAATCCGGTTATTGGTTTTAAAGATATCCAACGATAACTGTAGGGCCCTCTGCTGCCGCCCGTACTGACAGCGGACGGTACTAGAGCCTTCAAGTTTGTGTTTACTGGGGTATTATGCCGTGTTGTTACGACCTCGGTACTAGAGCCGGCCGGGCTGACAAACGGGGCGACTGCTACGGAACGCGGTTTCTACCTGATTAATTCTAAGAATAATGTATGAAATTTCTTTTTTACTCTTCTTTTAGACATAAGACACTTTAGGCTGAGATTTGATTTAGTGTTAGTACTTCAGTGGCAGTGAAACCCAGCAGTCGATAGGTAGTTGTGCATGTATTATAATCATTTTCAAAAATTTATGAGACGTCATGAAGGTATGCAAGGAATATTAATGATTGCCAATGCATAGGATTAAATTATGGACCTAATGCACACCGGTATGCTGAAAAACTCGATATAGAGCGCATAAAGATTGCTGACAAACGTGCAAATCAGGTCACTCGAGAAGGCAAAATGAGACGTAGATAAAAAAAAAATCGACATCTTGGAGGCTTACACATCGGCAGATGTATTATATGTACCAAAAATAGACAACTCTACGTAAGTAATTTTTTAAATTGTATTTGTATTAATTATTTATGCATAAAACTTTAAACTCGTTTTTCTCAAAATAACGTTTTCAAAAGCGGTGTCCACGATATTTTAAAAACTACTCGACAGATTTAAATGAAATTTAAACATCATATTTTAGGCATTAAAAACTTGTGCTTAATCGAAGGATTTTTTTTTTTGACTTAAACTTTTTTTTTATAAATAATAAATGAGTGATTTTTTCCCTCAAAATTCATAATTAAGTTTTCAAAGACCGCAATTTTGCAAAATTTGAAAAAAATAAAAAAGCTTCGATTAAGCACAAGATAAACTATTAAACTACTAATTTCTTTTTGTTTCATTAAATTTAGATAAACCACTAAGAAGCACTGATGGACACCGCGAGGCACTACTTGCAAAACAGGGGTCAAGAATCGAGATTATATGGTGGTCCAGTATTAATAATTTTATTTGAAATTTTCAGTATAGTTACTTAAAATATAGTGTAAAACGTTGGTATTATGTATTGTATCAAAACATTAAACCGTTCAAAAAAAAATTTTGAAAATGTCTATTTTTTTGCGCCTCTGACTACACGTAACCCCTTAATAATACCACTACATATTGTATGTCCATTGTCCTTGAATAAGCAATTTTAACTGTTTTATTGCTGAAAAGCGCCTTCGCTCTCCTTCCTCTCTTAAATTGTGGGAAGCGCGACGGCGCCCCTCTTCTCAGTGTGTTTTCCCATGCGAGTTAGATGGTCGTGTCCGTGTTTTATATTTTTAATGAAATTTAATTTGTGTATATCTTAGAGTTACACAAAAAAAACTTTATTAGATATTAATTTTTTTTTGTTGTCAAATCGATATTGAGAAACAAAATATTCTCTGCGATTCAATTACAAATTATAACTTGGGGTTTTTTGCTTGCTTTATAAAAATGCTACAGCAGTTCTAGTTCTTGACCAAGAACAATTTAAAAAGGGAGGCTTTAAATGTAAGTAGTCCTTCTCCAGGACCCACTTCTCTTTTTTTGAAAAAGAGATGCGAACACGGAATATGTGTCACATCAATAGTCTTACTATTTTCAAACTAAGCTAAACGCTTATGCTATGAAAATAGTACTAACTTGCTGGTCTGGAGTGAGGTTGGATCACGAGGCGAGAGTCCTAACCACAAGACCAACAAACTACTCAATAACTCATTAGTGCAAAAATAACCACTGAAATCCAAGCTACAACCAAAATTAACCTTAAGCAGAACCCGTAAATTATATTTGCGAAAACCCACAAATTGTATATAACAGTAAAATCTCAATCATACGAGGTAATGTAGATCAAACCTAAAGCAGATAATCAAAAATTCTGAAAAAAATCAAAACTAAATGTACTGGTTTTGATGTGATTAAAATAACTTCTTATATTTCAAAATTGTTCATCGCCTACCTGCTACGATATTCCGCATTTTGAAAAATACATTTAATAGATAATCAGGTTTTACCGCATAAGTAAAAGTAGAAACACCAAATTATTTTTTAATTTGGTGTTTTTATTGAATATTTTTCAATCTTTTTTAAAATTTTAAAAATATATTTTTTATGTTAAAATAACACAGGTTTCTTCAAAAATATCATGCGATTTTATTGCGAAATAAATAAAGATAATGTAAAAACAATTTATAAAATTTTATATTTATAATATCACGAAATTTAAAATTTTCATTTTCGATGTTTTTCTTGGGAGTCCATTTCTGAATTACACATTTAACAAATTAGGTACTCCCTTTACCACTATTGTAGTGAATTGTATTGGTCTAGAAGATTAATTGATGACAACAGTTTTCAATGCAGCCCAAGATGGCAGCTTACATTCAGTTATGTCAATTGTATAACTGTGATTTCGCTGCTATGACCATCGGGTAAATTGATTGCATAATAATACATGTCTTATGTGAAGTTAAGCTCCATCTTCAGGGACTAAGAGATTTATACTAGCTCCATGCGACACGTGTCCCAGAAATTCTTCCTCGCCCCGTATAGACAGTGTACTTGCTAGTGTGACAGACTTCTTCTCTGCTATCATTCCGGCCCTCTGCCAACGACTATATTGGCAATTTTTACAGGGATGTGTGGGGATTAATTCTAAAGAAACTTGTCGGTTACCACAGTGCAAACACTTGAAAAATCGTTTAAAAGTGTCGAAGACCTTTAATGGATGTTTCTCTTGTTTGCATCTGTCTGCTGCAGAAAAGCTGGTGTACGAGCATTTCAAGCACCTTACTGCTTTGCACGCAACCTTATAAGTATTTAACATTTTTTCTTCCATCATTTCTTTCTTTTCTAATTTATTAAAATACTTGTCAACCTCTGTATCATCGTGCTGAACAATAAGATCGGCATGCGCCGAAGACGCTGCGAGCATCTTCTGGAAGCGATCTGAAGCTACACCTGTTTTTACTTTTTTCGGTGTTTGTTCAGCTTCATCACTATTATCAACTTCATTTGAAATATTCAATTTGCTGATGCTCCTTTTTTTGCCTTCAGCAGTCCCTCTCACATTATTTGGATTTGTTTTATTCAGCGGTCCATTTTCTTTAATCCATTTCATCGCATTACTTTTAGCTTTTTCACTTTGTTTTTTACTAAAAGGTATAGTCAAATCAACCAGAGACGCACTCTTCAAACCAAATCCTAATGTAGGTATACCCAATGTTGGACAATTTAATTTAAACTCTGCGTTTGGATTGGATTGCGCTCCTGGCGTTTTCTTACCACTCACCGAACATGACTTATGGGGGGGACTCTCGAGAGAAACCTTAGATCCCTGAGAATATGATTGCTTAGAGCTTTCCGCAGGAAATTGTTGTTTTGCATTTCCATTTTCAGTAGCTGAAATCGATTTTGATGAACCGGCATTCAAGAACTCGAGTCTTTCCAAGTCTTTTAATCTCTGAGATCTGCTAGCTTCCACCCGTGGCGCCATTTTCTTTGTAGGTGCTGCAGTTGGTGATTTATTTATCATTAATGTTTGTTGTTCGGCTGTCTTAAAATAATCACTTAATGTTTGTAATCTATTATTATCCTTGGCATTCTGCTTCCTACTTTTCACGGCAGGAATTGCAGAAAATGATTGTCCTCCATATATGAAAGTATTCTTCCCCAGAACTTTATTCCGCAGATCCACGAGACCTCGCCCGCCCGTGCTGGACTGCAAATCAGACCTTCTGGAACACTTCTGATATTCTTGCTTTACGTGATATATGCAGTATTCACACTGACTCGCATTTACAAACGCCGTGCATGGATCCCCATTTTTTTTTCTACTCTTGCAAAACCCAAAATCTTTCGAGTTTCCAAATATCATGACCTTTTCAGGATTATCAACCGACAGGCAAGCCTGGTCTGTACTGTCATCTCTTTTGTCCAGCACGCTCGGGTTTAGCACACCCACCACCATTCCTTGGTTAGTTTTCCACAGTTGTTTGTAAGCATTTCGGAATAAAAATAAAGAGACAGTTTTCAAATCGTCCTTAAGATCACTCAATGTCCAGATAGAGTACTGAGACCCTTTCTGTGATTCTTTGGATGCACTTTTCCGAACAATGGCTCCAGCTATGACCCAGTCCTTAGCCAGATCTCCGTGGGCAATGTGGCGCTTCACTCCGCCCATGCTTATGGCTTCCCTTCCCTGCATACGTTCCTTTAATGAAGTACTGGATATAAGTGGTTTAATTATTCTCATTCCAAATATTGGATCTAAATAAATATCTTTAGTTTCGGGTAATTTTCCATTGATCGGCTGTGAACTTTTTATCGTTTTAAAGGATGTAGATTGCGTATCACGGAGATCACTTCTTATATACTCAGTCTTTTTTTCATCTTTGTGTTGCAAATTTTTTTTTATATCTAATCCATAATCAGTGTATTTTCTTTCAAGAAAATTTTTTTTGTCTTCGTCGTCAGAAGAGTCTGTATCGCCAGTGTGTATTATGCTATCCACGTGTTTTGCCGCTAATTCATTTTTTAAATTATCTAATTCACAATTATTTTGGAGATTTTCGTGAACAGATTGAGTTACATTTTCCTTTCCCAGCGATAATATAGATTTTTCCTTTTCAAACTCTTCTTGCAGAAATAAAGATTGTTTTCGCTCCAAAACGCAATTAGAAATATTCCTCGAGTCCTCGTTTAATTCATCTCCTGAACTATCTGCAGCCAATAACTCCTCTAGTTTACTTAGATCATCAGAATCCTCCATTTTAAAATAAACTTTGAAACCTATATCTTATGTGCAATCCCATTTAGAAGATAGGACTGGATGTGATTGAATGTAAAATGACTGAAAATCACGGAAAATAACCCTTAGCACTTGACATTTGACAGTAACAAAAATGAATAATAATTCCGCGCCAAAATCAAAGGATAAAACATCCCATAGAAATGAGATCATTTGTCAATCCATCCGTAATAGACAATATAATAATTCGCAGAATTATTAAGGACCCTAAAGGCGCCCATTCACTAACCTGCACTGAGACAGCCCACACATTGTCCTGCAAGTGATCCAGCCTCAGTAGGTATTGATGAGTTTCTCGCAAGTATCGATTAGTGATGGGTCGTCGACGTATTTACCATCGACGAAACGAGACCGTCCACGTCCGTCCATCGACGAGACGATCAACTAGTTGGGTTCGTCAACTAGTTGACGCGTCAACTTCGTTACGCGGACGTCGCGGACTATCTAAACATCGGGACGATGGTCAACTGTCTACGGTTCGACGCGACGCTGCTTGACGGCTCAACCGTTGACTAATTTTATTACGTTAATTTTTAAAATTTAAAGAAGTTCGAAGGAATACAGTTTCGGGGAAAGTAAAACCGCTACTTGTGATTATGTGTAAGAAGAAATATTTTATTATTTATTTGTTTACGCACATTATAGGAAACGTCGCACGTGCACATCGCACAAATATGGTCGTGTACTTCGTGTGAGTTGAAATGAAATTAGCCGTCGAGCCGTCTATGGCATCTACAAGTCGACAGCGAGAGATGAGAGAGAAATAAACGGAGATGTTTTGTCTTGCTCTCGCTCGTTGCTTTGTACTATGTCGAATCTCGAATCGTCCACCGTCCACGGCGTCCGCCGTCCACCGTCTACGAATTCAACTAGTCCATGCGATAAACGTAAACCGTCGACGCAACGTCAACGGTTGATTTCAACTAGTCCGTCCATTCAACGCCCATCCCTAGTATCGATTCTCTTGCAAATATGCTTAATTTACGCTCTTGTTAGTCTTCGGATAAAAAATTTAGCCTATCGTGATACCACAGATTAGAAATATAGTATACAGGTGTAACAAAGCTAGTCCACAATACTTTGCATTGATTATGAGTCATAAATGTTCAAGCATCCATAACAATAATTATTGAGTTATGCAATATCAATGATTGCATTTTTTTCTCAATATTTCTGGCTTATTTTTTACGAAACGTACAAGTATAATTACAGTAACTTATATCGATTACCGCAGAAGAATTAAAATTCGATTCTTTTTGCGGTGTGGTGGACAAATCTGTGCATGTGTGGCGCTCTCAGTTGTACCGTCGCTGTGATAGGGAGAGGTTATGTTGCTTTCAATGTTTTTTAATTTGTTGAGGGCCAAAAAAACATAGATAAAAGTAAATCACCAAGGCCAAAGATTTTCTGAATTTTTTGTGATTTTTCTTTTTACGAAAAAACCATGAAAACATGCGTATATTAAAAAAAAACACACACACATTCATATTATTTTATCGTAATTGTCGTAATGCAATGATTTTTTTATCGTTTAAGTAAAAAAAAAAAAATTCAATTCCGATACTGTTGCCAGCGCAACATTATACGAAAAATAATAATTTATTTTTATTTGTTTATTAGAGACAACACTACTATTAATAATAATAATCTTCTTCTGTGTGGTATATTTTGTTGCACGGCACGGCACACGACGGGACATTGCACTCATAACATATAAATATGATACACTTTCACACACACACACACATATTTCAAATAAACGCAACAAAATTGGGTGTATTTTTGTTAATAAATCACTGTTAGTATTCAATTGAACCATAAACTAACAAAAACTGACAAATATCGCAAAACATATCGTATATAATTGTGTATACGTGTACAAATAAATCGAAAAAAATAAATTGTATTTCCCGCGCACTTTGTGCGTGACCTTGAATGACGGAATATTTGAATTTCGATTGCGCAACACGCGTTCGAGGCGACATCTACAACTATTCTATACGATTTTGACGGCAGAAAAACTTCTGTTTTGATTGTTGATTTAAAATATAATCCGTGATGTTTTTGAGTTGAAAATGGAACGACAGGTCACCACGGGATTCCTCTACGGGAAAAAATAACGTTTTTCAAATTCGATACGCGGCCGTCGAGAAATAATTAATTTTGTGCCTGTCGCACATATCCGACGGTGGCACTCTGGCCCCTGTCATTGTCTATCGCACAGGTGAATTGGTCAAGAATTGGTGCCTGATGCCAAAAAGAATAAAGTTATAAAAATTATTCATATAAATTAATAATTAAAAAATTTAAAATATATATTTATAATTTTGATTCTATTTTTGTCTTTAGATTTAACTATAAATAAATTAATGCTTAAACAAGGCATCACATGTCTCTGGAATAATTTTACCGAGAGCTTGAGGTGATATTATACTAGATAATTTAAGGCATTCGTATGATCTCCATATTGCAAGAAATATCTCCACTCGCCGTCAGGAAATAGAGATTTTCTTTTTCTTTTACTGATTCCTTGATGTCATCATCTCACCATGCATCCCCTTTCTTCCTTCCCTGCTTTGCTGTTTTATAGTGTACCATAAATAAAGGGGAAAACCTATTTTTATTTATTTCATAAGTATATTATTTTATTTCACAAATTCAGTAACATTTTTAACTTCATATAAATCCTTTTAGTTCATTATAAGAGATTATTCCATTGTCTTGTTTTAACATTTATTTGATTATTTTATCTCATTTTTACTATTTACATATCTAGTTTTTTTCCTTAGTTCTTTAAATATTTTGTATTTGTATAATGTTCATAGTGGATAATATTTTTGTTTTATGTAGCTTTTATTATTTAGTAAAATTAAAATACATTGTGTTTCCATGAAAAATTACAGTAAGAGTTTGATAGGGCGGTTAAATTAATTCGTCTCCGTCTATCAATAAGATGCCTTGTCAAGGAAGGTGGAGCGGGAATTTCAAACACTCCGGCGGGTTTGTATACATTTATTACAAATGAAAAAAACAGTTAAACCTTACGTTCTAAAGCACTATTACTAATTTTATAACTAATCCTAACCTAAACGCCAGCAGTTCGACCGTCACAGAAGTCCGTCCTGTCCTTTCACATTCTGTTCAAACAAAAAAAATCACAGCGCACTAAAACACGTGTCCACTATCAGAGGCCCTCGTGGCCGCCATCTGGATGCCGCGGGTGGCTCGCCGCGTGGTCCAGACCTGGCGCGTCCGGCGGCGGGATCCACGATCGGCTGGAGGCATCTGGCCGGAGTCTCTGTAACCCGCGGGAAGCGCACGTGGTCCAGGCCGCGGAAGCACGTCGGTCCCCTCCGGTCGCTGCTGGGGCCGAGCTGCAGAAAATCGTCAGGCCTTCCTCGGGAGCCCGCCGAGGTGAAGCGGCCATCGCCTGGAACCGTCCAGAGCGCTGCAGGCCGCCTTCTCCTCAAGCGACGTTGACGGCGCCGCCCCGCGTTCTTGAACACACGTGGCGGCGGCTCAGGGCCCGCCGCCGAAAGGGCGGCCGCGGGCGAGGAGCCCGAGCTGTTGCGGCGGTGGCGGTCGGAACGAGACGAGGGGGCGTTCTTCGCCCGCCGGCTTCGACTCTCTGTGTATGCGGGGGAGGGGGGTAGCCTCCCCCACCCGCAATGGCACCCTACCAACCCCTGGCGGTGCGGGGTGGCAACCCGTGGTGCCGCGCGAAATTTAAAATTACCTAAATCTATTTTAAAATAAAACTTACATTCTAATTTACAAAGGACGCGATGCGGAACGTCACATGCAGGTCGCGGACGCATCAAATGCCCCCCCCTTTTTGTGACGTGTCCGTATCGCGTGTGATTAAAATAATATTCTAAATAATATGATATACTTATACACTACCCTCCCGCGATAACCTTTAAACCTAGTTAGGATTATAATAGAATTTCTATTGCTTCACTTATCTCACGGCGCGCGCGTCTCGTATGTACCAGTCCTCCTTGTAATCATAGCCGTCGAAAAAAATCTAAAATATTCCACCTTCTCACATGAAAATGAATATTAATTGAAAATACCGCGCGCCCGCGGTCTACGAATAATGCAGGTTGGCGTTTTGATTCGTGCTGTCGCCGCCCTTGGCAACAACGGCTTCTGCCTACACGAATCTCCACCCTCCCCGACTTAACTTCGCGTTCCCGCATGCTACTGACTCTACCCGCGCCCCAGAATCCTTGTATACTTTCCTAAACGGATATTCTGCGTATCGTCGTTTTCGTTCGTCTTTCCTCGTCGTCGTCCTCCTTGTGCATCCATATCGGCGCCCTGCCGATGATGGAGCCGTGCTCATGACCGCTGCCTGGGTCCTCCGTCGTCTCACGCTCGTCTCGCTTCGTCTACGTCGGTTCCGTGTCGCCCTGACATCGGAACGATTCTCTCTCGTTACCCGTATAGGCTCGTACACAAGGCTCACTTTCGAAAAAAAAATTTACCCCGCAAAATTATAAACCGGCTATGATAAAAAAATGGAATTAAAAAAAAAACACTCAAACTCGATCGCGTTAGAAAAAACAAAACGGGCCGTTACACACGCGACATACGGTTTTTTAGCGTATGTACCTATAAGATAAATAAAGCACGTAGAAATTGTCCATTATAAGGACCTGGATATTCTAAACCTAACTTAGAAAATATTACCTACGGTCTAATACTTGTGTAAATGCACGTGGTGTGCTCGACCCGGCTCGAAATTCTCGGTAATGCCCACGCTCGGCGAGGCTTAACCCATCTGGTTGCGCGCGGCCCTCGGCCGGCCGGAAATTCCGAGAAGTGCCCCAAATTCGCCCTCTGACCACGACCACGTGCGTTTTACATCAAAACTTTCATTAAAATCAATAAAACTAAAACTATCCTAATCTATTGTTGGGCACCACGATTTTTTTTTTTTTATATATTCTAATTTACACACTATGAATTTAAACCGGCACAAGATTATAAAAAAAAATCGAAAAAACTAATCTCGCGGTTCTCTATACACTATTTCACGCCGCTCCGACTTTCCTTGACATTCTGACCTCAGGGTAGGTTCGCCGAGAAACACTTTCTCGGCGCGTCCTTGCAAAGGACGCGTGCCCTCACGTTGCGGGGCCATTTGATAGGGCGGTTTTATTAATTCGTCTCCGTCTATCAATAAGATGCCTTGTCAAGGAAGGTGGAGCGGGAATTTCAAACACTGCGGCGGGTTTATATACATTTATTACAAATGAAAAAAAACGGTTAAACCTTACGTTCTAAAGCACTATTACTAATTTTATAACTAATCCTAACCTAAACGCCAACAGTTCGACCGTCACAGAAGTCCGTCCTGTCCTTTCACATTCTGTTCAAACAAAAAAATCACAACACACTACAACACGTGTCCACTATCAGAGGCCCTCGTGGCCGCCATCTGGATGCCGCGGGTGGCTCGCCGCGTGGTCCAGACCTGGCGCGTCCGGCGGCGGGATCCACGATCGGCTGGAGGCATCTGGCCGGAGTCTCGGTCACCCGCGGGAAGCGCACGTGGTCCAGGCCGCGGAAGCACGTCGGTCCCCTCCGGTCGCTGCTGGGGCCGAGCTGCAGAAAAGCGTCAGGCCTTCCTCGGGAGCCCGCCGTGGTGAAGCGGCCATCGCCTGGAACCGCCCAGAGCGCTGCAGGCCGCCTTCTCCTCAAGCGACGTTGACGGCGCCGCCCCGCGTTCTTGAACACACGTGGCGGCGGCTCAGGGCCCGCCGCCGCAGGGGCGGCCGCGGGCGAGGAGCCCGAGCTGTTGCGGCGGTGGCGGTCGGAACGAGACAAGGGGGCGTTCTTGGCCCGCCGGCTTCGACTCTCTGTGTATGCGGGGGAGGGGGGTAGCCTCCCCCACCCGCAATGGCACCCTATCAACCCCTGGCGGTGCGGGGTGGCAACCCGTGGTGCCGCGCGAAATTTAAAATTACCTAAACCTATTTTAAAATAAAACTTATATTCTAATTTAAAAAGGACGCGATGCGGAACGTCACATGCAGGTCGCGGACGCATCAAGGGTATTCCCGTACAACTAAATTTAGGTTGAAATTATGTGATAACTATAAAGCATTAAACGTTCAATGAGATATAGTTCCACAGCCTATTTAATTGGTTTTATGATAGTATATTTAAAAAAAAATTCTAAGAAATAGGTACTTTTTACATAGATTAATTTATGTTTACAAAAACTATAGATGTAACCATCTGGGACCTCTTTGTCCCCGCATGGTGCGTGCACCCATTGAGCACAGGTTATGCAACTATACCGGAGTTTATTATTTTTGCCAAATTTTCCACAAATAGTGCGTACCTCATTAGCTAAGCCCAGAAGTCCTTCATCGTAGTACACTCCATCATTATCGTCGTCGTCATGAAGAACCACTGCTGTAGTATCATCACGAAAGTCGGTTTTGGAAGAGTTAAAAATCTTTCGTTTATAAAATTCTTCATTTATAGCTTCTTTTTGGCTCCTTTTTGATTTTTTCATGACTGTGTACGGTATTACCCGAAACCCGAAAACCGAAATATTTTTGACAAAAAATTATGTAAAAAATGGAATTTTGAATGTTAAGGTATATTAGGTCTAATGTCAAGCTATGAAAGATCGCCAAAACCAATATTATTTTACAAAGTAACTGTGATAAATGTACTTACAGCTTAAAAATGAACCGATGATTTCCGTAAACAAACAGTGCAAAACGTCAAACGCGCTCTCTAGATAACGATCACCAGCCGAATGGCGCGTGTTGTCTGAAGCATTGGGAATAGTAAGGCTAACGCTAGATAAAGGCAGGTGTTTTTTGCTGTTGTACGTTTGACTAACACCATGTGTACGGAATTAGTCGCTGTACGGGAATACCCTCCGCTCCCCTAATATTTTTTTTACTTTGATAAATTCCGAAATAACGAATAGAAATTTTGGTATAACGAATTTCTTTATTAAAAAATACTTCAATTCGACGCATTAAAATGGACTCAACAAACGATCAGTCCTGATGATGGGCCCTGCAATGGATGCAGCAGAATATCCCATAAAACGCTGACCACAAGATCTCGTGATAGTTCTAATCCATAGACGGAGGCGGCCATTTCATGATGCCTTGGTTATTTTTGTATTTTATGTATTTTGAGTATATTTTCCATATTCAGTACAGTATGGTTTCTCTATATCCGCTATAACGAAATTTCTGTACAACGAAATAATTTTCTCGGTCCCCCAGTTTTCCTGTTAAGGGATTTGACTGTACAATCAGGACTATATTTGCAGAAATAATACACCAAATCGCGGTTTGTGTGCATCCCGCCTAAAAACTTGTATTTGAGTTATTCTTTGTTAGTTACATATTCTTATTGGGTAACTATTAACAACTTGCGTTTTTAATTTAACAGTTAGGTAATTGAAAGGGTAGAAACAAAAAAAAATCCTTTTGCATATAACTAGCAGCCACGACATGCTACAGAAATAAATGTTAAGTGAATATATTTTTATTTAAGGTAATAAGAGTTACAGTATTATATTATAATA
This sequence comes from Agrypnia vestita, assembly GCA_016648135.1. Lineage (NCBI taxonomy): Eukaryota > Metazoa > Arthropoda > Insecta > Trichoptera > Phryganeidae > Agrypnia > Agrypnia vestita. The sequence goes on along the minus strand of JADDOH010000123.1, from coordinate 34,840 downwards.
AATTAACAACTCTCTATTAAGTAAAATTGAAGTAGAGTTAGCTTGTGTAATTTTTTTAAACACCTTTTTCATATGTACGAGTTTATAAGCAGCACTTATAGCTTGTATATTTTAAATTGTTACAAAGTTTAGCCGTCGATTTATAAATGTCCAAATGCTCGATCCGTACTGTATTAACTAATAATATTCCGACATTTAGCTCTCATTCGCTGTTATTTGTGTTTAAAATGAATTAATAATAATAAATAATTGAGTGGCTTGTTGGTGTAGTAGTCATGACGTTTGCCTGGTGGTCCGGTGGTCGGCGGTTCGAGCCCCATTCCAGGACACCAGCAAGTTAGTACTATTTTCACTGGATAAAATATTCAATTAATAATTCAATGTCAGTTATAATAATTATTGATTATTTACCAATATTCAGCGTACGCAACCTCTGGATGGATTAAAAATAGGCAAGCTACTAGCAGTTAGTAAATTAGTAGAATAAGCAATGTACAACATTTATTTAAATTCATTACTTTTATATGCAGAATATAAAAAATAATTCATACCGACAAATCTCTGAAACAAGAGAACAATGTCTCATATGTGTATATGTTCAGTCAAACTCCAATCAATCGCGAGGCCTTCTTTTTCAGTTTATTTTAGCGGGTTTGTATGCATTTAAAGTTTTGGATAAATAATTTAATGAACCATATTCTGATTAAGGTCTGCACACAACACTGTCCTCAGGGTGTCACAAATTGGAAAAATAAATACATAGGCTTGATGACAAAACATATTTTTTTACGGAGAAGAAATACGGTTTTCGAGAAAAAGCTAAAGAAATAAACGAGAAAAAAGAAAAGCTGCGAATGCTTAAATTCTTTTAGACAGCAGTGCACAGTAATACCACGATTTTTGTAGCTAGAGTAGTTTGTTGGTGTGGTGGTCATGACACTCGCCTAGTGATCTGGTGATTGGTGGTTCGAGCCCTATTCCAGGACACCAGTAAGTTAGTCCTATTTTTATAGCCCAAGCATTTATTTCATTATACAAGCTTATTTTAAAAATTCCACTAAACGAAAAATATTTTTTTGAGCCATCAGTTATGAATACCAGTGATACCCATAGGAATAATTAAAAAATTAGATTACATCTTTTATTGTAATTAAATATTGAAGAAAGTATAAAAATGTATATTTTAAATGCATATTTTGAACTAATTATTTTGATTCGAATATTTTGCGATACCAGTACGAATACGAAACCAATTTTGCTCGTAAGTTAAGGTTCTATTTTACTAGGTGAACAGAACTAAAAGAGATGCTACTATTAAAGATTGTGATTAATTTAAGATTATACTTTTGCAATTTTACAAAAAAATGGATGAAGATAACTTGACTGTCTTGAGATCAAGTTACCCGACACACCAAAGCCACACTTTCATTATTGAATTGTACTGTATATCGTGAGATTCAGATCTTTATATTCCGAACAACAGTTTGATTTTTCTACACGACGACATATCTTTTCGCTCCTTTTCTACATTTTTCTAAAATAAAGAAACGATATTTCAGGAAATACTCTCTTAATGTAAGGGCATACATAACCCAACATATTATAGTAGTTTTTGAGTACATTTTGTTTGAAACTTATTAATAAGTAAATCATAAAAAAATGTCAATGTTACAACACAACAAGAAAATGGTTAAACGAACTTACAAAACGAGATTTTTTAAACATAATTAAATAACAATCTCGTTACAATTTAAATCGATAAAATATAAAAATACAGTTTTGTTACTTTTTGTAACCTCTTTTTTATTTTACATATTTATCGATTTTATATAAATTTGATAATTCCTATTTTGCGTTATATTTTATTTGATCTATTTATTTTTAAGTGTCTATGTGAAAAATGCTAGGATATAAGTTAACATGTTCGATACTATCTGTTTATACTCTTAAGCCCAAATACAGAGTCAAAACTTAAGCCATTTAAAGGTTAAGTAAGGTACGCTATAATGTGTTATTTTGTACTGCAAATTAAGCTTTTAAAGCGTACCTACTTTAATCTTTAAATATTATCAATGTATTCGGGTTTTGTATACCTATACATATATCACTAATTTCTATCTGTTATATTTCCAAATAAATGAATAAAAAGAAATTATAAAAAAATAATTAAAAATAACTGACATATCTTCAAAATACCTGATCAATTAATTTGAACAAAGGCCTAGTTTGGTAAGATAGTATAAAAAGGCGCTAAATATATTTAAGTTTTTTAATTGCGTTGAAAAACATCAAATAATTTTTAAAAAATTTCACCCGACCCTAACTATTTTATTTTACAAAATAATAATTATTTTGTTGAAAACGGCTAAACTAAAATGGAATACAAATAGAGATATTTGAATCTTGTATTTTAAAAGTAGGTTAAACATATTTTTAATAGGTACTCGCCGTTTAAACATTATTTTCTTTAAATTTTATCACGTCTATGGCCAAGAGTGTCAACCCAATATTAAAAAGTGTTTATTACCGTCTTATCGCTAAATTTTGCCATATGCATTCCAAAAACGCTACAGACGGACGTGTCGGCGAGAGCAATTCCAGCCTAGATGAAAAGTTATTGCGTTTAGAAAGAAGAATGCCTAACATCAAGTTGTTTAGTGGGTCATCTCACCCTAGCTTAGCTCAAAGTATAGTCGACAGATTGGGAATAGATTTGGGGAGGGTCGTGACCTCGAAATTTAGTAATTTGGAGACATGGTATGTAATATTCCTAATTATTAAATTGATGATTATGATAAATTTTTTTTATCATTTTATTTTTTTATAATATATATTTATATATTTTTTTGTAATATAGTCGAATTACGTTTATATATAGTATAGATAAATAATTATTGGCAGTTATCCTATAATTTATTTTGTTCATTGCTCATTGTGTTTCCCTAGTACCTAACTAATTCCCGAATGCGTCCAAGTGCTAGACCGTGATAGAGCAAATATATAGGTATTTACCACAAGTATGCGTATTTCTTATTCTAGAATATCTTCTTGAAAATTGTGGTGATGTTCCTTAAAAATGCATAAGAATTTTAGTTAAAGTTTTAGCGCATATATTCAATAAATCACATATTTTTGTAACTTCTAAAATGTTTACAGCTTGCAATCTTTTCAGCAATAGCATCAGTAAATTTGAATATTTTTCTAAAATATATATATTATCTAAAAAATTTATCATGCATTCCATAATTTTATCGCAATTGTCGTTTAATACTAAGCATTCTTCATTGTTTTCTCATAAAAAATGTCAGATTATATTACTTACTCTTAACTAGCCTGCACACTTTTGATGTTGTTTTCTGCGCAGAGTTTCCCACTTATGAGAGCTTTTTGAAAACCGCATGTTACTCCTACACGTGATTGCATATATTATCATTCTTTGTGAATATATTAAATTACTAAATATATACCATGATAATTTAACACCACAAAGGAGTCCGATTGCGGCATGATAATTACAAATTTGAGTATTCATTGGAATATTATTGGATATTACCACAGAACATACCAAAAGCCTGTGCAACGAAAACAGGACTAACTTTCTGGTGTCCAGGAATGGGGTTCGAACCACCGATCACCAGATAACTACACCAACAAGCCCCCAGAGTTAAATCATGTTCCACTCAGCTTCCACCGTAACTTCCACTTGGTGTACTGTTATTAATTCTTTCAATAGCTGAAATGCAGCTCAAAATTGTAATGCTTTCTAGTGGTGTAAGTACAGTTACAAACGAATGAATCGCGCAACTCAACATGACAGTAATTTTTATGAATTCTCCAGAATTGTCTTGCTGTAGGATTTTTACAGCCGCCATGAATTAGAATGTTTCTAAAAAAGAGTTAAAAATGAATGTTCTTAGGTTTTCACGGCCACTCAGAATCTTCAAGTTTGTGTTTACTGGGGTATTATGCCGTGTTGTTACGACCTTTCGGGCCGACGTTTCGGATCCCATTGCAGGGTCCATCATCAACAGAACACATCAGCCCTGATGATGGACCCTGCAATGGGACCCGAAACGTCGGCCCGAAAGGTCGTAACAACACGGCACAATACCCCAGTAAACACAAACTTGAAGAGTTAAAAATGATCTCGACTATATTTTTATGTTGGCAAAAATTTGAGAGCTTTTTCATTTGAAATTAAATTATTATAAAATATCTACTTTTATACTTTCTACACAAATCAAGAACCCTATAAAACCTGTTTATCGATTAGTACGGCCTAATATGATATTTTTTTGTGATTTTAAATTTAAGGGGGTCGTCTAGTGTGTCGGTCGAAAAAAATCGATTTTTTTCTTCATAAATCTAGGACATGTGTAGAAGACGCGGGTAAAAGAATTTTTCGAAATTCGAAGCCGTTGAAAAGTTACAGCCATAAACCGGAGCAGGTATATGCAGGGCCTACACGATCATGCGGCATGACATGCATTTACGTGAATGATCATGCTGCTTGATGAACTCTCATGCTTGTTATCAATAATTTTATCGCACTTCAGCCTGAATAATGCAGGGAAGAGGTCTCCTTCGCTGTGGTATAGGTAAAGCAGATTGATGGTGAGATCATTTTTTTATTATGAATTTTATGCAATAACTTTTCTCAAAACACGGTTTTTTCAAACTGCTGCCATGATATCTCAAAAACTAGTTAATTGATTTTGCTCAAATTTATACATTATCTCTAGTACATATATAACTACAAGTTGAACTAAAATAATTAAAATTGCTTCGTTAGTTTTCTTTTTACCAGCTAAATATTCTCCAAAAAAATGCAAAAAATTGAATTTTTTTCTATAGCGTAATTTTTTTTTTTTGGAATTCTGGCTTTATTTTAGTTTCATGTAGATCCTCAAGTCTCACAATTAAAATGGCGTTTGGTTTTTTGATTTCAGATAAGGAGAACAGCCGGAATCATGGCAGCAGTAGAGCACCTCTTTTTTATGTGTTCCTGTTGGGCGGTGGATCTCCAATAAAATTCAACATATTGACTTCAAAAAATTCACAAAGTTTGTTTAAATGTTAATAAAAATGATATAAAATTTATAAATTGTTTTCTTTAATGGTTTGTCAAAAAAATTCCCAAAAAGCATTAAAAAAACATCTTTCACACTAGACGACCCCCTTAACAAATAATTTTTGGCCATATCTAAAAATTAAAAAATAATATTTTTTTCAACACAAATTGGTTTCTTAAAGCCACAATGGCACTGATTTCTTGAATTAAATACATCAAATAAATTATTTATTATTCTTAAAAATTCAACCGTATTTATGATAACTTTTTTACTTTCAAAACGATTTCTTATTAATTTTAGCATTTGACATGCGTCTTGGTTTCTTAAAGCCATAATGGCACTGATTTCTTAAATTTAATACCTACATCAAATAAATTATTTATTGTTCTTAAAAATTCAGCCGCATTTATGATATTTTCAAAAAAATTTCTTATTAATTTTAACATTTGACATGGTCTTAAAAAATTACAACTTGTTTGTAGACGGATGCTTAAAAGTTGGCTTTAAATTATCATAGTCAAATGAGCATCCTAGAAATTGTGTAATTGATACGTTAACGGGACAGCCATCAAAAGCAAATGAAATTTTTTTGCCAGCTGCTTTTTTAACTTTTTTAAAACTTTTTTAATAACCAGAACTTTTTAATTCCTTTATATTAATTAACTCGTGGCGTCTGCTTGCGTCAAAAAAAACTTTGGATCGATTTTTGACCCTTTTCCCGTGATCCAATCGAGCTGAAACTTGGCAAGTAGACTCGTGGCGACGATCAAGAAGATCTATCAAATTTTCGTTACAAAAATTAATAATTATAGTATAATTTCGGATTTTTAGAAATTTTATTGGTTTTTTCAAATTGGAATCATTAGAAAAGTTTGATTAGCAACGGCGGCCCGATAACGTCGCGGAATATTTTCTAAATTTGAATTACTCCGTCGGTATACATAATAGGTACTTCATTACGAATGTCGAAAATTTAAATTGACTGACAAATGTTTTTAGAATTTAATCTTCAAAGCATGAAGTGTCTTATCAAAGCTCAAAATATGACATTTTAGAAATATATTAAATTACTGTAAGTTTAGTGTTATGTTATATGTTTTAATTCGTCTTTAATTGTTGTTATATTTTACAAAGACAGGGAGTATAATAAAAACTTGGTTTTTATGGGTTCCTTTTTTAAACATTCATTTATTAAATATGCACGCTGTTGACCGTTAATTCAATCTAAGAAACTAGTTCCATCAAAAATATACTAGTGGGAATTTGAAATTCGAATTAACGGCAGTCAAAACTAGCAATGTTCACTTCACGAGCATCTGTCATAAAAATGCCGCCATTTGATGGTCAGAAATGGGCGTGGTTTCGTTGTTGGTCAAAATGTTTACCTCAGTTTTTTGGTCACTGCGAGACTTCTATATTATTTTATGTTCTGTGGATATTACATATTTTTTATATATATTTTATATCTTATATTTTGGCGAATAATTTTTTGCTTTGATCGTGCATCTACTTGCCAACTTGCCATATTCTGATGATTGCGATTTGCAAATTACCTTACGGCAGTTTTGCGCCGTTAATAATTATTTTGGATGGAATGTATTAGGTCTGTGTGGCAGATATGGTAATAATAAATAAAAACACAGTATTAATTTATTATTACCATATGTATAATATATTATAATAAATTGCTCTTTAAATGACAATAATTATATTTTCGCGAATAATTTTTTGATTTGATTGTGCATCTACTTGCCAACTTGCCATATTCTGATGATTGCGATTTGCAAATTACAGCTTGTTTGCTTACAGCTGTTTTGCGTCGGTAATAATTATTTTGGATGGAATATAGTAGGTCCGTGTGGCAGATATGATAATAATAAATAAATACACTGTATAATTTATTATATTAACTTGCTCTTTGAATGAAAAAACTCAACTAAATGCTAGCGTTGTATAAAATATGTACCTAGTGTTTAATTTCAATTTAAGCATAATTTAGTTGTCATGAGCTCCAATCTAAGACAGTAAGTAATTTAAGAATGTATTTTTTAATTAAAAGAAAGATTTTTTTGATTTTCGACTTTTCCAGAACTGACTTAAGCGATTTCAGAAAAGGCAATGCACTTGTAATTTTAATGCATATGCGGTTTCTATTATCTAGTGGTGATGATATTTAAACCGGTTAAACATGTCAGTGTTATTTGAGATTTGTATATGATTGTATCGATGGTTGGTAGATGATTTATGCGATTTGACGGGCAAACGTCGGTTCAAGACAACAGTTAAATCTTAGTTAACAGATACAAAATTTCAAGTAACATGTGTAGGTACCCGGTTAAAGTTGCGGTTTGACCTTCACTAGTTTCTACTTATAATACTAATAATAAGGATTGATGTTGGAAAACTGCCAATAAATAATATTATCCGTATACTTTATTGTATTACGTGTTAGATTTTTGTAGGAAAATCTTTTCAGCTTGTTTTGTCTAATAGAAATACACTCATTTAGTGATCAAGTGGTCGGGGATTCGAGCCTCGTCCCGAGATACCTACCACAAAGTTGGTGTTATTTTCATAGCACAAGAGCATAACTTACCTACTTTAAAATGGTAATAATTTTAATATGATCACTTGAACGAATTTTTTTCATATCTATTTAAGATATAGATACTCAATTACGAGTTTTACACTTACAGAATTTTCTTTAAAAAATGAGAAAATATACAGTAACTAGTATATACATTAACTACGAGATAATGTATTATGTATACTAGTTAATGTATACATTATCAAAATGTATACTTTGTAATATTTAAATGTAACATATAAATAAAGATTACATGGAATCCTTATCGCAGGTGCTTTTTTAATGGAAATGGGACTTACCTACTTGTCTTCTAGAATGACAACCAAATCTAGACCAACAAAGCTTGTTAATTATTGGTTACTGCGTACAACTTAGGTACTTATTCATGTTTGCTATTTGAACTCTTGGGTTACTGATTTGTCTTCTAGCTTCACGGTCATACACGTGGAAGCTGGATATTCACTAAAGTGCTTTAATAATACTATACAGTATATTTTATATTGTATCAGCTTGGGTGGGTGTCTTGGATTGTTAAGTAAACATTTTTTTTTAAAGTTATTTAAAAAAAAATGTTAACTTAACAATTTTTTTTTAAATTTGTTAAGTTAACATTGATTCTACCTCTCTTGATCACATTTAAAACAACAAGCAACAGTCATTGTATTTTGAACCAGTGTTGAAATCGGCGAGTCCGTGAGAGGTGAGGACGTGTACGTGGTGCAGAGTGGCTGCGGAGACATCAACGACAACCTCATGGAGCTCTTCATCATGATAAACGCTTGCAAGATCGCCTCCGCATCCAGAGTTACCGCCGTCATCCCCTGCTTCCCGTATGCTCGCCAAGACAAGAAGGATAAGGTGATACTACTTTTAATATTTCACCATTCTTAAAAAATAACTAGCTATAACCCGTCATAAATGACCGTACTTTTTCATGTCGGTTCCTAAAGAACAAGTATTTATTTATTTAAAAAAGGAAAAAAATACTATAAAGAAGAAGAAAAAAGAAAATAAAAAAATAAAAAAATATTATAAAGAAGTTACGAACAGACGAACGGACGGATGTGTGCAGTATTTTTTTTAACAAGATTAACTTTTTTTTGTATTTCTTAGACATTAATTATGTAAAAATTTCAATGAATTTTGTTTGAAGAGTTTATTAGATGTACATTTGTGATTAATTTTTTACAAATTCGCAACCGGTCTCGACACATCCGTGTCATTTACAAGTGTTGTTTAAATTTAAACTTAAACTTACAAAGGTTATTTAAACATAACTTTAAAAAAGCTTGAATTTGTCTAAAAAATAGTAACAAATGTACCTGTGTAAATTAAATTCTTCAAAAAATGAGATTAAAGTCATCTGTTCGTAAATCCAAAGCCATTGGTAACAGTTTTTGTGTTTTTCGAAGATACCTTAATGACTAGAAGCAAAATAGGTTCATTTTTCCAATAGAATTTTTAATGTTTTTGAACAAAATCGTAAATTTGCCAGATGTTCGTATATTGATTAAGGTGTCATAATTGTTGAAAAATATTTTTTTTAAATAACGGCGTCTTATGTATTAGAATAATATGTAAAATGTTCAATTTATAATTTGTTTTGTCGCGCTCTTATTGCGCCTTATGCGCTTTTACACCTGGGTTCTAGGTGTGATTCTTTATTCTGGAGCTAGAAAGGCATTAGTTTTTATATTTGAAATTTGTTTTATGTACGCCCAGAATATACACATAATATATTATAGAAAAAGCTAATCCCAATAGTGCGTGGCTAGTGAAAATAAATCATTAGTAAATTACACATTTTGATAACACGACACCGATGAGACATCCTTCATCCTTGGTATTGAAAAAAATAACTAAAAATTAAAAAAAGTCGCTCAAAATTGACTTACTCTCGAAATATTTTATCGACATAGCAGATTGATGCGTAGTCAAAGAGGATTACATTATTGATGTATGTAGAAACATATTGATCAATTCTTTACCGTAGAATTAATATTTTTATATATTTTTTGTTCTGTAAAACAATCTATGTTCTGCTTTTAATTAACTGTTAAACATATTTTGATATTATTGATTGATAGTATTGTGCCGTAGTCTTTATGAAGTATGCAATTTTAGAAAGGTTAAATAGTTATTTTATTGAAATTGTGTATAATTTAGTAATTCATAAAAACATCGCAGAATACTGGCGAGAAGGAGAGCGCAGTGCCAAGCAGGACCATGAAATCTAACGAATGGAAATTCAGGGTAAATACAAGGGACATACTAAAATATTAATATATAAATTGCATGTACCTATAATAAAATGCCAAGATCGATTGCATAACTCCCTAACTCAAAAATTAATTCAAAATATAACTAGTTAATGGGTCTGTGATGTATACCTACATTTATTTTACATGTTTGACTTGCCATCTTTTCATTCCAACATCAGTTCACTTTTTTATAAAAGGAGCCGTGGAGAATTGTGGCACTGGGTATATGTATATTGTACTAATTGTTTTCTTACACAGACGTCTAAATTGGATTACACATAAAAAAATTATATTAAAACAAAAGTTTTTTTTTTTCATATAAGCTTTCCATATAAGCTTGCAATTGAGTTAGTGTGCCCCTCTAATACTTCCCTCTCGTATCTGTAAACTTAACACAACAAAACAATGCGCGTATTACGGCACTGCACCTAAACTAACTTAATTGCAAGCTTATATGAAAAGACGTAGACGCACCGATCGTTGATAATTTCTGCACAATGTCTTCACATTTTATGCGACAAAGCAAAGTCCGGGCTTCATCCGCGGAAGTCACCAAAGTATTGAAATTATAGCTAAATTAGATATAGCATTTTATTAGTTATGCCGTCTTCATTATCAGCATCGTATCCCTTCCTTCTCTCAAATAAAACCAGCTTGCTTTTTGCTTTCTCGTTGTTACTTACTTCCCTTATAAACGTCAACTGTTTCAACGTATCTTGAAGTTGCTTACATCTCGCCTTCCTGTCCGAGGTCTCCACTCAGTCACCTGTTTAGCTCATCAATTGTCTCTCATTGTCTCATTTCATTAAAATGCTCCCCCCTCACTGCCCTTTCAGCTTGCCATGTCGTATCATGTTTACCTAAAGACAATCTTGAGGTTTCCAATGACCTCTTACCACTGTATGATGTATTTGTTGACGTATTCGTTGACGTATACATACAGAATACTTAATAATTATTGATTAAAAGTGTTATCAATATTAGCCCTATGCCATGGCATCGAATCCGACCATCGTGGAATTATTAATGTAATTTAGATGTGATAGACCCAGTTCAAGGATTCTCAATAAAATTGGTTACTTTTTAATATTCTACAAATAATTTACTACAAATAAAATAAGTTGCTTTTTAAATTAACCGTACATTGCAACAACACATCGACGAAGTTCAGTAGCATTTTCGATTTTATTATGTTGACAAAAGGTTCCACAAGAATGACGAAATCTGAGGCGGGGATAATGAATCGTAATAATTCCTTATTTCGTAATTTTATTTGTCACTTATCGAGGTTAAGGGGTTTGTGCAAAGAAATTATTCAAACAACAAACACAAAGGTTGGCTTCATGGTCGTTATACTGCAACTTCCTGGAATATTCCTACAAATGATTTCATTCTTTAATTTACTCGGGACTTTTATGGTTACAACGTCGACCGAGATTTATTGTATTCTCTTTTCATTAAAATACGAGTATAGCAAAGGTGATCAAAAACAAAATAATGAGATGCAGATTGGGATTAAGTTGAAGTCGTATTTTGTAAATTTATTAAACTGCATTTTATTTATTCTAAATATTTAAGAAATCAATAATTTAGGGGCTTTAGAGAGTTGTTAAACTATTATTGTTACATTCATTGTTATACTACTTCACTCGAATCACACCAATACTTTTTTCAACACTTGAAATCGAATTTGGTAATTCGCCCGGTAAATGGTCAAACCTGTTTTCCACTAGTAAATGAGAAAGGGAGTATAATAAAAACTTACGAAAAAACATCGAAGAAAAAATACATAAAATAGAGCGATAGGGGTGGGACTGAGAGGGGGAAGTAGAGTGAGGTGTATGGGATTGTGGTTGAGTGGAGTATTCTGTGTATGTGGTGAAGATATGGGGCTATGTGCAAAGAGTGATGAGATTTTGGTGTAGTGGTTTAGTGGATTAGTTGGTGTAGTGGTCATGACGCTCACATTGGTGACATTCCCCCCCCCCCTATTCTTTTACCCTTTCCCCTCCCCCTGATATATTTTCGATGCAAATCTATACCGTTCGAATCGTACCTTTATTTACCCTCACAAATTTATTTTAAACTTACCCGTGCAACGCTGGGTGTGAACAGCTAGTCTATACCTATAAAACTCAATGTCTGTCTGTTCTCTACATAAATCTACACCGTTTGTCCAATTCGACTCAAATTTTGCATACTTACGCTGTAGGATCCGGCGGGTAACCTAGGAAATATTTACCCCTCCACTTTCACCCCTTCCCCTTCCCCTGATATATTTACAATGCAAATCTGTACCGTTCGACCAATTAGATTCAAAATTTGGAAACATATTCTTTAAGACCCTGCGGATAACCTGGGCGACATTTCCTCTCTCCACTTTTACCCTTTCCCCTATATGTTTTTATATATTTACAATGCAAATCTCTACCGTTCGACCGATCGGTCTCAAAATTTTTAAACTTATTCTTTGGGACCCGGCGGGTAATATAAGAGACATTTATCCCTCCCCTTTACCCTTCCCCTCCCCCTCATACATCTTCAATGCAAATTTGTACCGTTCTACCAATCGGACTAAAATTTTGGTCATTTATTTTATAAGACCCGGCGGATAACACAGATTACATTTCCTTCCTCCTTTTTTACCTCTTTCCCTCCTCCTGACATATTTTTAATTCAAATCTGTACCGTTCGACCGATCGGACTCAAAATTTGCAAAATTTGGACCTGGCAAGTAACGAAGGCGACTTTCCCCTCTCCCCTTTGCCCCACCCCCTCCCCTGTTATATTTTCTGTACAAATCTACATTGTATGACCGATCTGATCCAGATTTCGCATACTTATTCTTCAAGATCCGGCGGGTAATGAAGAACTCCTTCCCTTTTTACCCCACCCCTTCACTAGATTTTTTTTTTTGTACAAATCTACAACGTTTGCCGATCTGATCCAAATTTTGCATTCTTATTCTTTAGGTCACGGCGGAATACATATGTCACAATTCCTTCCTGGACATCCCATCTATCCCAGCCTAGATTAAATAGATCTTTTTTTTTATTAGAGACTTTGCGAAACAATGAAACCTATGTGTCCCCCCACAAACTTATTTTTAACTTAATCCTTAACTCGAGCAACGCCGGGTACGAACAGCTAGTTGATTTTATTCATTAATGTCAAACTTTATTAAATTACAATGTTACATAATAACTGTCAAGATACCGAAATAGCAAAATTGCTATTTTCAGAATACGGCCGATTATCAGAAGCTGGATCCGATTTCCCCCTCATTCCTGGTCTCCCTCCCAACTCTCCATTTTACTCATCATGTTATTGTGTTGTATTAATTAATTTTTGTATAATCTGTGAAAGCTTGTAAGAAAGTCAATGTTTTTTTTACTTTCTTTCTTTTAACTGGTGGCGTGTGCTTGCTTGCCGGCTTGCCGGGTGAAAAAACTTTGGATCAATTTTTAATCCTTTACCCGTAATCCAATCGAGTTGAAACTTGGCAAGTAGACTCGTGGGCAAGAAAATTTGATAGATCTTCTTGAGAAGATCTATAAAATTTTCTTAAAAAAAATAATAATTATAATATAATTTCGGATTTTTATTAATTTTATTGGTTTTTTCAAATTGGAGTCATTAGAAAAGTTTGATTACTAGCATAGCGGCCCGATAAATTTGTAATTTTCTGAATTTGAATTACTCCGTCGGTATTCATAATACGTACTTCACTACGAATCTAAATTGACTGACAAATGTTTTTAGAATTTAATCTTCAAAGCATGAACTGTCTTTTCAAAGCTCAAAACATCTGACATTTTAGAAATATATTAAATTACTGTAAGTTTAATGTTATGTTATATGTTTTAATTCGTCTTTAATTGTTGTTATATTTTACAAAGAAAGGGAGTATAATAAAAACTTGGTTTTTATGGGTTACTTTTTTATACTCATATGTAGATTGCTTGGATTGTAAATAAAATTACTGGATAAAAAGTACCTAACTTTACACTCCAGCCCTAGGGTATTAAGCTTTCAATAAACAAAAAAGCGTGCATCTATCTCGAAACTCAGTTGCCAACCAACCAACTTAATCAACAATTAATCAACAAGGAAAGCTCTAATTCTTTTGTAAACTATGTGTATATTAATGTGTATAATTCGCAATTCTATCAGTACCTATATTAAAAAGTGCAAAATGGTGAAGACACGGACAAGTTACAACCGTGATTACAACATTTTAATGTCGAAGATTGATATGATTTTACTAATAAACGTGGTTAACTATTACAATAATCACCAGAAGTGGTTAAATGATTGGAAACTGTAATATTGTGATTTATACTGGTAGTATGTATTGATTTCAAAAAATATCTTTATACGTAGGAATCAATGTTTCTGTGGGTCATAAGTTTATCAATCTCTGGAATACGTACAAATGACACGTCTTAATGTAGTTTATCGTTAAAACTGTGTAAATAATAATAAAACTACAATGTTGTTGTTCTATTTAGTGATTAGAAATAATATTATTCCCTGTTTTTCATGGCTATCGAGAACATTCTCATTTGTTTTGGTTATGGAAAATATGATGCAATTAAAAACATGTGATTTGGTAACTTGTCTGATAAGCATTATTAAATATCGAACATTAGAGATTATATCAATAATAAATAAGAACGATTAACTAAGAAATACTACGATTTCAAACTTGTGTAACAAATCTTCTATTAGCCCGAGTCCAGGAAAGACATTTCAATTTTCAACTAGAGACAATCTTGAAGATACAGATTACGGTTTCGTAAGCTTCTTTGGATAATCTCGGCTTTCATAATCCACCGTATGTTTTAGAGATTCACCATCTCTGAAATCGAGTGTGACTCACTTTAAGATTGTTTACGTCAAACGTTAGTCCATTGTGTGAGTTTGAATCTCTCCAGCTGTGGTTAAAACGGAATAAATGTTTGTTTTTGCCTAACTTTTCGGAATAAATATTTGTAAGCATCTATGGTAATGGGTGACGAAAGTGCGTATTTGTCGAATCTTGCTGTCAAATCTCAATTGATCCATCTTATTGCTGTAAAAACTCGAATGGAGATGGCAAGAAGTGCGTTTCTCAGATTGAGTTCGTTATTTTCTAACCGTGACCTAAGTCTACAACTTAGAAAGCGTTTGGTCGGTGTTATATTTTTCCATTCTCTTATGTGGGGTGGAGACGTGGACACTTAACCAAGAACTAATCCGCAAAGTTGAGGCTTTTGAGATGTGGATCTATAGATGCATATTGAATGATTCTTGGGTGGATAGAGTGACGATTGATGAAGTCCTCCGGCGTATGGAAAATATCAATAAGTGCAGTGAACTATCAAGAAAGAAAGAAAGCTGGAGCATCTCGGACATATTATGAGAAGACAAAAATATAATCTAAACCAACTCATCATCCAGGGTAGAATAAGTGGTAAAAGAAGGGTAGGAAGACGCCGCATTTCATGGCTGCGTAACTTGAGGAACCGGTGTAAGTGTAACTCGACTCTTTGTTTTTGAGTTGTTCCGTGCGGCGGTAAATAAAATCGTAATAGCCGGAATCATCGCCGACCCCCGATGGAGGTCGCACCATAAGAAGAAGAAGCTGTCAAATCAAACATCGGATACAAGGATCAATCTGAATTCATCTTCAGATCAAAATCCCGATAATACCCAAACACAGAACAAGTAAGGCGCTTCCATAAATTCCATTAATAATGTCAGTAGGGAAAGGTCAGCTAAATTGTAAGTTTTCTATGACAGTCGGGACAGTTCGGGAGTCTGTTTAAAATGTGACATTATTAATTTGAATTTGTTAATATTGAATCCTAATGTATTTTTAAAACTTTTATATTAACTTAACCGCCGGAAGAATCTTGAAATTGATAATTAACGCACTTCCCGTCATGCAATCGAGCTGAAACTTTGCACATTGACTTGATGACGATGACAATGCATTCTAATATACTTTTTTTGTCAAACATACACACACGTATTCAAAAAAATGAAAATCTATCTCCGAAGTTTGGGCAAGTACATACTTTCTGGCACTATTCTAAAATTATTCAAATCATGGACATTTTAGAATAATCTCTATTTAAAATTACTACTATTAGGTCCTTACAGATGAAATTGGCGTTTTGCCGTACTGGCAAATTTAATCTCAAATATCTTCTCTTTGGTTAGGAATTCCAAATCCAAATTTATACAGCTATTTACTCATGTATTTGTGTTTTGAAAATTATAATTCATTTGTTTTTTCCTCAATTGTTTTTTTCTTTGCGTCACTTAGTTTACAAAATGAAAAACTTGAAATATCGCGCTATTTACGAGTACGAGTTCCACCGTGGCACCAGTGCTGCAGAAACGGCTTGAAGGATTAATGATGTGTATGGCGACGGTGCTGCAAAAGAAAACACAGTGCGTTTTTGGTTCCAACGTTTTCGTTCTGGAAATTTCGATCTGCAGAACAAGCCCCGTGGACGGCCGGAGACCAAAGTTGATAATGAAGATTTGAATGCTATTGTGGAAGCGGATCCATCGCAAACCACATCCGAGTTAGCTGCAGGCTGCGGTATTAGTGATAAAACTGTTTAAATCCACTTGAAGCAAATTGGTAAGGTGAAAAAGCTTGAAAGGTGGGTACCACACGAATTGAGTGAAGCAACAAACGCACGTTGACTGCTGCGTTGCATTACTCAACCGGCACAATAATGAAGGGATTTTAAATCGAATCATTACCTGTGATGAAAAGTGGATCCTGTACGATAATCGGAAGCGCTCATCGCAATGGCTGAACCCTACCGAACCAGCCAAACCATGCCCCAAGCGAAAATTGACTCCAAAAAAGTTACTTGTGAGCGTTTGGTGGACTAGTGCTGGTGTCGTTCACTACAGCTTTCTTAAATCTGGTCAGACGATTACGGCAGATGTCTATTGTCAGCAACTGCAAACCATGATGGAAAAGCTAGCTGCTAAACAACCGAGGCTGGTTAATCGCTCTAGGCCACTGTTGCTTCATGATAACGCTAGACCTCATACTGCACAACAGACGGCTACCAAATGAGAGGAGCTTCAATTGGAATGTCTAAGACATCCACCGTACTCTTCGGACCTTGCCCCAACAGATTACCATTTTTTTCGAAATTTGGATAACTTCTTGCAAAGGAAAAAATTCAACTCCTATGGGGCAGTCCAAACCGCCTTCAAAGATTTTATTGATTCCCGTCCGAATGGTTTTTTTAGTAAAGGGATCGATGAACTACCTATGAGATGGCAAAAGTGCATAGATAGCAATGGTACATACTTTGATTAAATAAATATATTATAATAAAAAAAAGTCGGCTTTATGTTCCTCCCATACTAATCGCCAATTTCATATGTAAGGACCTAATATAATTTGACTGTACATTAGAAAATAGAAATAAATCGTGTTATTTTGCACATATAAAATTGTTTACGTTTAACTTTATTTGTTTTAAATTTATATTTGTTTTTTAAACGTATTAAACTGGACAAAATGTTTTATGTTTTTATCTTTTTTTTCTATCTCACTGTTTACTAATTCATTTATATTTTTGTATTTTTTATAAATATTAAATGGTTGTAAGCGTACATTAACAATATTACATAAATTTCATATGACATGTATGAAATGTATCTATATCATCATTATTATCAAGTCAGTGTCTCTTTTCTGCTGGATAAATACCTCCCTCAGGGATCGTGCTTTTGGATCGTGCGGAATGTCACTTTTTATATTACTCCAGGACACCCTACCCTGCTCTTCCAACATCATCATAATTAAGAACTTTAGTTAGAATATGTCTGAGAATACCTTACCTACACATTCGCCATAGTACCAAGGTAACAAATGCTATCCATCCAAATCTACTTAATTAGCAATGGGCTTAATGTACTTGTACTTAATTATTATTAAAAATAAAATCGGAGCTTTAAAAAAAACATTTTTATGCCATCTTTTTTCTACTTGTTAAACTTTATTGAAAAAATAGATTTGGATCTCTCGAAAAAAAGCGTCTTCTTTGTCGTATGAGCTTCAGATTTGAAAAAAAATTAGTGTCTCTCATAATTTTATAAAAGTATAGTTAATTCAAATATAAATAATAAAAATATTGACAGTTTTGTGTGATACGGGACGTTATTCCAACTCAGGTAGGTGTGTGTTTTTCTCACATTTTTATGTTCCCGCTTTTATAACAAAAACTTAATTCAATAATAATTTCCTGATATACTATTATTTCAATTATTAAATATAAAAACGGTTAAATTAAAAGTAATTTGATGAGTATTATAATATAGAAAATCGTAATAATTTGATATTGCCATTTTCCTGACATGTTTCTTCCTTTTCAACTCTGTACCTAAGATTTAATCAATGACGTAATCATTTTATTACACGCTTTTAATTGGCTCTCTTTGTCTGTTTGTTGTTGTGGCGGAATATTATAATTGATTTTTCACCAACATCCCGACTGGAGCTCTGAAACTTTCAACATTTACGTAAAGTGGATGACAATACAATATAAAATAATTTTATACGTAATTTGGTAATTATTTCGATTAATATTCATAATTTTGCATTATTATCAAACATTCAATCTGCCTACATAGCTTCGAGATTTATCAATATTAATAAGAAAAAATGTTCAGATTTAATTTTTTTTTTTAATTTTCAACTTTGACATTAGGCGTCGGAACTAAATGTCAAATTCGGTGAATTGGGGTTATGCTAAATTTAGATTTGTAATATCTCAGGATAACTTTGATTTAGAAAAAGTCGGTTTACCAAAAAGGATATTCAACATGACTATGGCACGGGTTCAAATAGTGTTGATACACAACATCTGCGTCTGCAGATATTGTGTAAATTGTCTGCAATTAGCCTCTCACAGTAATGTGCCATTCCTTCAGTGCTTTTCTCGCAGTAACACTCTTACCCCATATTAAAAACATGTCTTCAAATTTTTTTTTGATCCATTTGTTTTACATTACATTAAAATCGTATTGATAAATCACTGATGTAATCTTTTGTCAAAATATAATCCATATAAATATATTATATTTTTTATATACAGGGTGTCTCATAGCTAATAGCAAAAACTTCGAGGGAGTCTTCTTCATTGAATTTGGAATAGAAAATAGTGCAGAAATTTGAAAAATATTTTTCGTTAGGATTTTTCTTGTTAGTCAGAAATTTTGAAAAAAATGCAAACTTTGATGTCACTTATCTCCGTAACTGTTAAAATTTTACCCAATGTACATTTTCAGTTCAAAATTGAATGAAGAAGACTCCTCCGAAGTTTTTGCTGCTAGCTACGAGACACCCTGTATGTACATGTTTTAGGTCATTTAATGTCTGAGAATACATTCTTCCAACACACTTGTGATTTTGTTTAAATTATTCATAGAAAGTGTAGTCGATATGAATGCCGAGTTATAATGAAATGACAACAGACGTGCTAGAAGAACAGACTAAAACCCGTTGAATTGACGCAATCTTCGCGGTCTCCAGAAATGTGTGGCCGCGAATAACAATGGTCTGTGGACAATAGAGAGGTCTTTGTTCAGCAACGGGTAGGCTGAATGATGATTTTTTAATGATGAATGATGATTTTTTTTTAAATATACAGGGTTATTTAGGAAACATTAATAACCTCGCAGAACTGTATTCCTGCTTTAATAATGAGTGGAATAATAATAATATAATAATAATTAATAATAATACATAATTAATAATATAATAATAACCAATATAATAATAATCAATATCAATAGCTATGGAGATTTGCGACATCTATATCTGATTTATTTTTTGTAAAATGTTGGAATATCATTACAGTAACTTATATAGAATATGAAAAGTTCATTCCCTTTAATACAAGTCAAATAAAATAATAAAAAAACTTCCAATTCCAATTGGAATATATTTCAATTGGAATTACTGCATGGTTTTTATCATTTTATTTAACTTGTACTGAAACGAATGAATTTTTCGTAATCGATATAAATTACTGTAATCTTAGTTCAACGTTTTGTAAAAAAAAAATCAGAAAAAAAGATATTTGATATTGCATAACTATTGATATTAGGTCAAGGCTGCTTGATCATAATCAATAATCAAAGCAGGAATATAGTTCTGCGAGGTTATTAATGTTTTCCAAATAACCCCGTACGTATTGCATTTGTGGAGTATAAAAGCAAAGACAAAATTTCCAAAAAAAAGTTTTCAATGTAGCCACCGAGGATTACTAATTTAAAATATACTGAATTCTAGAGCTTATCTTTATCTTTCCCTTCCAAAATCATGTTTCCTATAAATCCTATATATGTATAGGCCATTTTTCATGTAAAATCTCGAATTCAGTATACCTATTGTAATTTAGTAATCCTACTGCATTATTATTTTTTTTGATATTGCTGCATTTGCTTTTATATTCCATATTTGATGTAGGTATGTATATTTTTTCGAAAAGAAAACATTGTTTAGCAAAATAAAACACAAATTACTTTGTTTTCACCACTTTATTAAATTAAACAATCTACATGTTTCCTGAAGAAGAGAACATTGATCTCGAAACGTGTAGATTGTATAATCTAATAAAGTGGTGAAAACAAAGTGATTTGTGTTTTATTTTAATAATAATGTCACCACAAAGTTCAAGCCTTCATTCAGAAGAAAAAATATTCTTCGAACAATTGTTTAGCAATTTTATTTTATATAACTTTCGATCTCCGGTTGCCAAAATAATGTTCACAGTGGTTCACACCCTTCTTTGTGTACAAAGAATATTACCCAAGTCCTTTGCAATATGATGAATGTATCTCTCATGAAATACTTTTGTTAATTATGTAAAGGTTTGAGTAACTGAATTTATTTCTTATATTTTACAGAGTTTATTATTGTTATATGTCTTGTACAACTTGGGGGCCGGTTGTATCAATTTAGTTTGTAATAATCTTTCGTTTAAGCCATCGATTTTTGCGTTTGCCATCAATCACACAACCCGTTTTTGTAAAAATCTATGGTTTTTATGAAATATGGCTTCAATCTTCAGTATAATTGCTACAATAAATAATGAGAGTAGCTTGTTGGTGTACTGGTCATGACGCTCGCCCAGTGTACTGGATGCTCGGTTGTTCAGCCCCGCTCCAGAAACAAACAAGTTAGTCTTATTTTCATAGAACAAGCCTTTAGCTTAGTTTGATAATATAATTGTAAGAATATCGATGCGACACGTATTCGGCTTTCGCAGCTCTATTTAAAAAAATCCAAGTAATCGGCCCTTAGGCTTCCATAACTGATGTCACAGGAAGTTGACATTACATGTTTCATAAAGAAGCGTAGTGTATTTTTATTAATTTAAATTATATCAAAGTAATTTTGGTTCTGTGACTTGGCATTCAGGGGAGTACTGTTGTCTTCCCGTTTATTTCATTGTTTATTATTTCCGATTTTAAGAACATTGGTCCGTTTTTGTAACTAATCATCCCCGAGTTGCTTGGGCTCATAAAAAAATAATAAACGCTATCATGGGGTATCACTAATTTATACTCATCTACTGACACCTAACTGTTATTTCAAACATGGTATATTAGTGAAATATTAGTGAACATTATTATCTTCCCCTGATGGAAGAATATATTTATTTATTTAAGCATGTACAGTGAGTACAGAGTTATGTTCTTTTACGTTTCATTTGATTAATTTTTCAGTTATTTTTTTTTATAATTATTTAATTTTTATATTTATTTATTTAAGCATGTACAGTGAGTACAGAGTTATTTTCTTTTACGTTTCATTTAATTCATTTTTCAGTGAGTTTCATTATTATTTTTTAGTTTTATGTAAAATATATTCACTATCTTCTTAACTAGTTTATTAAATATTTTTAGTATTTCATATTTCGATGTCCTTAGACCATATTTATAAGTTGACTTTAGTATGAGCAGTCCTTCATAATATGTCGTCAATCTTGTAAGTACCATGTTTATGTAGCCATCCATGTTTATATACATTGTTTTCAAAATGCTTTGTTACCAATTTATACCACGAGATAGCATTAATAGGTATAGGTATTTGCTCCTTAAATAGTTTAGATATATCTTGAGTAGTACTTTCAGTTGATTTACTAATTAATTTCATTGGCAAATTTTGAATACCTTGTATTTTTAAAATATTTGATTTACAAGAATGACCTCATCTAGTTATTACCGATTTCGCTAACGATTGGTATAAAGTTTTCCTGATCTGCATTGGAACATAATATTTAATTTTGTGCACACATCTCCATATAATGTTTTCAATAGTTTAAATATCGTGTTTTTCTGGGAATCTCATTTAAAGAAAGTAGCAATGGTAATACCAACATATACACAATACAAATATTCAAAAAAATAAAATTATGAAAAATAATTTATATTTTTTAAGTGACAGTTATATGAGGTAAGTTACCTGCATAATTATTCAGCCCATATGATATGACATTCATTGTCTGAATTCAACAGAGCCGCGCCCCGATTTCTGCGAAGCTAGTCGCAAATATGTTGTCTGTTGCTGGAGCCAACCATATCATAACCATGGACCTACATGCGTCGCAAATACAAGGATTCTTTGACATACCTGTGGATAATCTGCTAGCGGAACCTGCAGTTGTCAAATGGATAAAGGAAAATATCACGGACTGGAAGAACTGCGTTATCGTATCGCCAGATGCCGGCGGTGCCAAGAGGGTCACCAGCATCGCTGACCGCCTCAACGTGGACTTCGCCCTTATTCACAAGGAAAGGAAGAAGGCCAATGAAGTCGCGTCCATGGTGCTGGTCGGGGATGTTACCGACAGGGTTGCCATCCTCGTGGACGACATGGCTGACACGTGCGGCACCATCTGCTATGCTGCGGACAAACTCGTCGAAGCAGGTGCTACTAAGGTACGTACTTTACGCAATCAACTTTTATTCTTCTTCTTCTTCAGACTTTATCTCTCCACTACTCATAGGCCTCTCCCATCCTCCTGGGGTAGTCTTGGGTATTGGAAAGGGTTTGGAATTAAAACACCAGGCTTGCCAGACGGGTTGGTGAGTTTTGAAATCAGCCACCCTTAACATAGGGAACTGACGCTGTTTGTAGCCACCTATTATGGGTCAGACGCTACTGCCGGTTGGTCTGTGAGAGGTATTTTATTTCCCTCCTACCCTCCATATTTGGTGAGCTTTTCCCTATCCTCCATCTGGGGACGTATCTCCTAGCGGTTATAGGCTCCGCCGAAGACTTTTATTACCTGCTGAATTGTAAATACTGAATTGGTTATTGTGTATATTTTAGCAGCACCACTAAAAATAACAATAGCGGATTTCTATATTTGTTCTCACCACAAAGAATCGATCATTTTTACCACTAACTTAATACATTTATTGTTTAAGGTACGTATAAGTTTACGGTCTACAATGGACAGCACAAATATATATAAGATAATACTTTGTTTGACACCCAGAAATATTGGAAAAAAATTGCAAACTTAGATATCGCTCATCTCTTTAACTGTTGAAATTTCATCTAAAGTGTAAAAAATATTTTTTATTCAAAATTACATAAAAAAGGCTCCCCCAAAGTTTTTGCTGCTAGATATGAGACACTGTATTATTAATAGAATTATCACTTCAAATTATAATAGTAGGTACCTAAAAATTTAATTATCTAAAGAAATACGTATAATTTTTTTTATTTGATCCGCGCGTCAAATTTTCCTTGAAAGGAAAAGAATTCTCTGTCATAAACACTAACATATCAACCTTTCATTTTATAAAAAAAAATATCGCTTGAACGTCGTAACTCTCAAAAAAACACAAATATATCATTTAATAAACGGTTGTCAGATTTCATTGTATATAAACGATGATTTTTTTATAGCGCGCGTTTATTGGTCATGTAAAATTTCGCGCGCTTCCCCGGCGTCTTATTTCCTGTTACGCATTTCCGTCCATTATCACGAAATCACCGCCACAGATTGCAGGAAAGCGAGAGGAAAGATGTTACACATCAAAAATTTTTTTTTGTTCTACATCTAAAATTACAGCATTTATGCTGCTACCTGCGAACGAGCTTTCCTAATCGTCTCTTCACGCTGCTGCCCATCTGCCATTTTGTAAAAATTAATTAGAAAAAAAATATGTTTTGTACATTTTTACATGTCTAATAAAATAATTAAACTAATTTGTTAATAGCATGATTTAGTAACTCAAATAAATCCAAATATAGACCTATTTTTTAGCCGGCTACACAGGTGTTACCTGTTAATAAACACCTGGCAATCGAACCAGTAGACATCATGTGGGGAGGTTTAAAACCGTACGTGTAGGTATATCTACGTCTAGTTTAACATAAAGGCGGTTGACCTTGGCTAACGCATCTTCATTTAAATTATGAGCCACGCTGCAATGGCATCACGCTTATTTTGACCTCGGGGAAATACCAAACTGCAATAAAATTAACGCTGATTTGCTTTCGTAATAACTTCTAGACGCTTGCACAACTCAAGCGAAGCATCGTAAGTGGAATAACATAAAAAAATTCGTAGCAGAGTCGTGATGTTTGAATTAGGTAAAATTTAAAGATCAATATTATGCGCAAGTATATATAGCCCCGGTGGTGTTTGCAGGTGTATGCGGTGTTGACCCATGGGATATTCTCTGGACCTGCCCTCGACCGAATCAACATGGCGCCATTTGAATCCGTCGTCGTGACCAACACCATTCCGCAAGATGAACACATGAAAAGATGTCCAAAAATACAGGTACGCATCGTTTATTTTGCACCATAGCCTCAATAGATACCTTTTTTTTGAAATAGAGCTTGTCAGATCATAGTCTCCTGTTTTTGGTCGAGAGTACCTACTCGTCAGATCAGTCTCCTTTGGATTACTTCAAAGTAAATAAATAAACGAGCAACGAAAACTGAACCGATGTCTAATCGAGTTCTGATGTTACTTTTGAGACCAAAGTGCTTTATATTAAATCGATGACACAAAAAATAACATAAGATTTGAATCGTTAACTTATCCTGCTGGAGTCCATGATTGTATGAAGACATTGCCAGGGGTCGAAATGGAAATATTAATAAATATTAATATTATTATAATATTCGAAATTTAACACATATTTGTGTTCAATAAATAATACACTTCCATAAATAACTAACGCATGTTTCTTATGGGAGTACCTACTCTTCAGTCCTGGTACACCACTCTTTTCTTTTCCGCTTTCATGTATTTTCTCGTGCACGGTCTTGGTTTTTGAAATTTTCTTTACCATCCTTTCCTTGCTAATCCGTCCTACATGACAAAAACCATCTCAGCAATCCTTTCTTTATTCTATCTATTATGCTACCGTCAGCATTAAATTCACTTCTAATTCATTAATTTTCTACTCTCTCGTACAAAGACTTTCGAAACATGCGTCTAAGAGAATGCATTTCTAACGCATTCAGTCTACTTTCGTTCTTTTTTTGTCAATTCAGGCTTCACACTTACTTACATGATAATACTGTACCATGCATGCCATTGTGTTGGCGACCGATTGACGCCTTTTTGCCGTTCTAAGATGATTGATTTGTGTCTTGAATGGGGTTATTGTAAAATTAACCCTGAATAAAGAAAAATATTACTTAATTCAATTGCACAAGATACATGAAAGGTATTTTTTATTAAATTTAGAACAAAAATAGAGTTCTACTTGAAATTGACAATATATCACGAGCCGAATTTATATTAGGTCCTTACATATGAAATTGGGGTTTTGCCGTACTGGCAAATTTGATCTCAAATATCTTCTCTTTGGTTAGGAATTTCAAATTCAAATTTATACAGCTATTTACTCATGTATTTGTATTTTGAAAATTATAATTCATTTGTTTTTTCCTCAATTGTTTTTTTCTTTGCGTCACTCAGTTTACAAAATGAAAAACTTGAAATATCACGTTATTTACGAGTACGAGTTCCACCATGGCACCAGTGCTGCAGAAACGGCTCGAAGGATTAATGATGTGTATGGTGACGGTGCCGCAAAAGAAAACACAGTGCGTTTTTAGTTCCAACGTTTTCCTTCTGGAAATTTCGACCTGCAGAACAAGCCCCGTGGACGGCCGGAGACCAAAGTTGATAATGAAGAATTGAAGGCTATTGTGGAAGCGGATCCATCGCAAACCACATCCGAGTTAGCTGCAGGCTGCGGTGTTAGTGATAAAACTGTTTTAATCCACTTGAAGCAATTGGTAAGGTGAAAAAGCTTGAAAGGTGGGTACCTCACGAATTGAGTGAAGCAAATCAACAAACGCGCGTTGACTGCTGCGTTGCATTACTCAACCGGCACAATAATGAAGGGATTTTAAATCGAATCATTACCTGTGATGAAAAGTGGATCCTGTACGATAATCGGAAGCGCTCATCGCAATGGCTGAACCCTGCCGAACCAGCCAAACCATGCCCCAAGCGAAAATTGACTCCAAAAAAGTTACTTGTGAGCGTTTGGTGGACTAGTGCTGGTGTCGTTCACTACAGCTTTCTTAAATCTGGCCAGACGATTACGGCAGATGTCTATTGTCAGCAACTGCAAACCATGATGGAAAAGCTAGCTGCTAAACAACCGAGGCTGGTTAATCGCTCTAGGCCACTGCTGCTTCATGATAACGCTAGACCACACACTGCACAACAGACGGCTACCAAATTAGAGGAGCTTCAATTGGAATGTCTAAGACATCCACCGTACTCTCCGGACCTTGCCCCAACAGATTACCATTTTTTTCCAAATTTGGATAACTTCTTGCAAAGGAAAAAATTCAACTCCGATGGGGCAGTCCAAACCGCCTTCAAAGATTTTATTGATTCCCGTCCGAATGGTTTTTTTAGTAAAGGAATCGATGAACTACCTATGAGATGGCAAAAGTGCATAGATAGCAATGGTACATACTTTGATTAAATAAATATATTATAATAAAAAAAAACCCATACTAAACCTCAATTTCATATGTAAGGACCTAATATATGCGAAAATTACACGAACTAGAGTTATATTGGACATTGCTTGGATCCTTATTTTATTTAACATAAAATTATTTTAACATTTCTTCGCTCATAAATTCTTAATTAATTTGGGATGAAATCACGCTGAGTAAAATAATTGTTTGGGCGTAAGAGTCAAGGATGTATTACATCAGATAAGATTCCACAGACGAATCGATGTTATAAGGTGTGGATCATTATGATTATTTATTTTTTATTGTTCACAAAAAATTACAGGAAGAAATCCTGACGATTTCTCACTTAGGCCAGGCCTGTTCTAGAGAAACCGCCTCACATTTTACTGCATTTTCTTTGTTTTAAGGAAAAATCAAGAGTAAAAGCAATAAACATCATAAAATATAGCAATATAAAAAAACGTTATTAATATCAACAGAATAAAAAAAACAATTCAAAGGAAATAGTATAAAAAAAACAAGTAATATGAGCAGTACAAAATAAATAGTATTAAGAATATAAGACAATTTCACTAAATTTCTCTAAATAAAATAAACAATAAATAAAAAAACGAAATGAAATAAATAAATTAGAAAAAAATAGTTTGACCTTTTTTATTGTCTAAGAACATAAAAGCATAAATTAATATATGATAAAAACAAAAAGGATGCAATGAGTATTGAATATTTGAAATTATACTTTACCACCTTAGAATACAACCTCACAATATCGAGAAACGAAAAGAGCTTACATCATAAGCTTTAATAATATCAAAGTTCATTCTAAATTATATTTATAAATATGTGACTGCAATATCTTTATTCAATAATTTATGTGATCGACATAGCCGATTTTCTTATGTGCAAATCCCTTTGAATAGTGTTAGCATTTATTTGAATGTATCGGTTTTTATATACAGATAAATAGTTTATAGTTTCAGTATACGTAATTTTGAGCAGAACTGTGTTTTTCTTCTGTAGTCACGTAGGGTGTACAGATGTGTGTATAATTTAATCCATGAAAAGAAATGTTAAAAAGAATTTAGATTTTGTACTGCTCAAATAGATAATAATAAGACCTACTTTCATCATAAATACATGATTTATTTTTATTTTTATATAATAAATATTTTCTATTTGTTAATTACTATACTACATATTGTGTTCACGGTGGACAATTCAGATCACTTTAGCGACATCTGTGGTTTGTCTGTAAAACTATTTGGCACCGATGACTTTTTCTGAACTGTTAGTTATTTAAATTAGATTATTTTCAGCAAAATAAGCATTTAATTCCAGACCTTCGAATGAGACTAAAAACTGCTCAGTTCATTCATATAGTTTTTTCCTATATTTATTCTTGTTCCTGTTTGTCTATTTAAGGATCTCTTCCAGGTGGTTTTTTCCAATTTTGAGAAGCTATTCAGTTAGTAGCGTAAGGAGTTTTAGGTGCTTTACAGTTGAGATGTCTTGCGATGCTTTAGTTCTCTAAACACTGCATGTCTTTGAGCAAAGGAGATTTTCATTAGCGGAACATCTAATTTTTGTACAAATTTTGCTCTAATACATTTTGGATGAGTAATGCAACTCTTTCAACTGCGCTTTTATGAATAGCTATTTAATATTTTCAGTACAAAATAACACTTTTAAGGCGTACCTTAAACTTTAAATCATAAAATATTGGCTGAATTCAGGCCTAAAGGTCTGATTCATACTGAAAGCACTTTTTGAAAATTATTCGTATTACAAGTATTAAGCTCCACCTCAGCCCACTATGCCATAATGTATGTTACTCTGACAGAGTTGGTTCAAGTTCAGCACATTTGTTGGAACCTTGAAGCAGAGCATGAGTTTCTTAAGCATACTAGTTAAGCCATGTATTCACTAGGGGACAAATAGCGCAACATTCCGCGCGGCATGTCGCATCAACATCTACGCTCATGTTTCGGGGATAAAGACGCGGCCATTTGACGTGTACACACCGAGACTTACATATCACTTGTCGCGGAAATGTCGCTCGATGAGGTTATGATGATTAGTGCTGTGCATTTATTTATTCTAACGAGTTTATCGAAACGTAAGAGGAGAAAAAGGTGGTGGGTGCGAAATTATTTACTGCAAAGAGAAAGAAGGATGGATATTCTATGCGATCTTCGAATGTCTGACGGATCTTTTGCTAATTTCACTCTAGTGACAACAACTGATGTTGAAAATTTATTACAAATAATCAGGCCTTCCATAGCTAAGCAAGACACAATAATATGGAACGCTGTTGGCCCTCACATCAGACTTGCAATCACTCAATTAGAGCTCGATCAGTTGAATATCTCATTTCCCCACACTAATGTCATGTCAAGTGGTATATTGCGCGCGTCGTCGCGGAACAGCACGCGACGTTGCAGCGTCACGTAGACTCTATGCCGCGCGTGATTTTGAGGGACAATTTGTCCCCTAGTGAATGCATGGCTTCGGTATGAATTTCCCATTTGAGCTTATCATTAATAATAATACCTAGACACCTAATAATAGTTTTGAAGTTTTATTCCCAGCGATTTAAACTTACACTCACAGTTGTTATTAGTCACATCGCGTTAATAATTATAACATTTTTAAACATTTTGTCTCTTGAAATAACGAGGATTATGTTACATTTAGATGAAACTGAGCGCCCAAGCTTAAATATTTTTTTTCGGTTTCGTTTGCGCAAATTGGGTTCCTCGCCCATACGGTTTTTGATAATTTAGAACAATAAAAATTACTTTTTTACGATAGACTTTTTTTTAAAAGTTTTTCGTTCCAAACTGAGTCTTTTCAAGTAAAAACCTCATTTTGTAATAGAGCGCTACTTATTTACTAAGAAATTATAATTTTTGTTTGACCTTTTCATAATTGTTACAATATTTACAAGCTTGTAGTAATTTTATAACAAGCCAAACGTATGGTACCAGGATATATCAGTTAGTTCATGCAGGGGCGTGCAGTGAGAACATGAAGCATGACTTAAGCATATATTTTGAAAAGAAACCCAGATAAGAAATACACATTATATAGAGATAATTAACATTTTATTCAGATTTTAATATTTCATGATATTCTGCCAGATAAGCATTTAATTTAAATTTTTTCCAAATATATGTTTAAATAAAAATAACGCTTCTTGTTCCCACTGCACGCCCCCGAGTTCATGTCTATATATTTTGGTGGTCTTTGGTATTAAATCATTATTGATAGATTTTGGTATTAACATTGTAGATATTATTCTTGATGATTATTGAATTGGATGGAATATAACTGTGATATCAAGAAGAAATAACATAGTTCTTCAACATAATCACGTTTCATCCAATTCAAAGATTTTATTTGTATCCAAATCAATAATGGTTTATTTAAAACATTACAAGTGATATTCAAATATAACTTTGTTTCCTTGTTATCTCCTTAACTACTAAAAATTTAACATGTAACACACTTTTGAAGAGAATATTATGTCAGTATTTTTTACACATTTTTTTGTACCCGTATTATCTGCCAAAATCCCCCGAACTCAAATATCATAATATCCAAACCTTCTTACTTACTATAGTGTACATCTAGAGAAATAAAACGTAAGTCTGGCGGTCTCTATAGGTACATGGTACAAATTCTACCTACTATTTGGCGGTCTCTATAGGTACATGGTACAAATTCTACCTACTATTTGGCGGTCTCTATAGGTACATGGTACAAATTCTACCTACTATTTGGTATTTTCCTAAATTGCAACAGATGAAATTTTTCCTTTATTGGATTCTAATTATCAAGTAGTTTCACATCACACATCTGCAGGGATATGCGGTTTGAATTAATACCATCCCCCAAGGTCTTGTCATGTTCGGTCTAATGCATTATTTATTGTATTGTTTTCAGTGCATCGACGTGTCGATAATGTTCGCGGAAGCCGTGCGCCGGACCCACAATGGAGAATCTGTCTCGTACCTGTTTCTGAACGTTCCATACTGAGCGCGCGCCGGCGGGACCAGGCGAATCATTTTCAGATACCAAAGATGCAGAGCTACCTAGAAATGATTCTGATATTTAAAAAAAATATACAGTGGATAAACCTAATACAATTAGACAATCATTCAGAGTGACTCATTAATTTGGCGAGATCATTTTTAATCGAATTGATTGAAACTCGCACATGAATTGGAAATGTGTGCTCGGATTTTTAATTTATTTTAAACAACATAATCTATAAAATATATGACATATTTGAACATTTGCCCGTCTAACGAAGTATTTTATTTATCAAGATTTGAATTGAGTTCTCTATTAGCTTCAGATATATAATTTGTACTGTATTTACTTCTCCATAGGCCTCAAAATGCCTTCTCCAAGGTGTAGCTAGACAGACAATAACTAACATAAGAAAAATACGAAAATACATATTTTGAATTATATTAAAAAACGACGATTGTTAAATTTTACTATTTATTTATAACGATTAGAACGTTATCGATGCTAACGCATCAACTTCAGTAATATTAATAATACTAAACATGAGACTAAAGGACGACGTGAGGATTGGGTTGGAGATTAGAGTCGGGAGGGTATTCCACGTATTCGTAATGACCACGCCCACACACCCACCCGACTCCAATCATCACCCCACTCTTCCGTCGTCCTTTAGTCTTAAGTTTTGTATTAGTAATATTACTGAAGATGATGCGTTTGCATTAAAAACATTATAATCGTTATAAATAAATAGTGAAATTAATTAAAATTAAAAATTTAATAGTGAAAGTAAACAAAGTTGTCATGTTTTAATATAATTTAAAATGGCCTTTCACAAAGATACACAAGAAAATTTCGAAAAACATATTTTGATTTATTAATACTCGCAGCAGAATATAGACATGTTATAAGTTTCTCAGTTAGAAATAAATATTTAAATTGGTGGTAAAACAAAATAATGATACATATTTGATACACGGCGTCAAGTACACTACAATATATCATGTGTGAGATCTGCCTATATTATGTGTTGAAAATAAAATACATGTGTAGAAAATAAAATATAAAAATACAACAGTTATGAAGGTAAGCAAATTATATACAGGAAAAATGAGTACTAATTTTGGTACTAGGATTAAGGAACATATGATATGTTTAAATAACAATATTTTTTTCGAATTTCTCATCATATTATTGAAAACATCCATAGTTTCGATAAAAATCATAGTTTCGAGTGTTTTTGTGACGTGTTCAGTAACACAGCTTCAGTAATTGGGCCTCATGGCCTGTAGAAGAATTGACAAAAATACAGGAGTTAATAATTCTTACTTTATTAATAATTCTTAATAATTATTAATCGGTTAATAATACTCCACATTGATTAAAAAGTAAACAAAATGTTTATTATGTTAGTAAATAACCCCTTATGGAGATTTTTAATCTACGGTTTCGAGACGTAATCGTCTCTTCATCAGGACAACCACTACACTAGCATGTAAATACCACTACACACCACAATAACACAATTATTCACACACTTACACCTTCCAAAAATATTCCTCACATGCCTTTTAATCTAACCGAAGACTAACATACTCTGTTGCACTGTTGTCCTGATGAAGAGACGGGTACGTCTCGAAACCGATAGACTAAAAATCACCGTGAGTGGGTGTACACTAATCTTATTTTTTTAAGATTGTGTGTTAGTTATAACATTTTGTTAAAATGCCTGACTAAAAAGTTGATGCTTTAAATATTAAATTTTTTAATAATATAAAGGTTTAGATAACTAAGAGGCCTTATAAATGAAGTTCATAAATAATAAATTAATGTTTAATGAATAACAAAAGAATCTAATCTACAGTCCTATCTTAAATATGTTCCCATTCCCCATATCATCTGCCTCTTTCCCTCCCCTACCATTTATTACTCCCTCCTCTCCCCAGTCGCCCACCTACCAAAATTTAAAAACTTGACACTAATGTATAATTTTGTATTGTTTAGTTAGTATCTATTGTAGTTTACCCTGAAAACGGAACGTTGCTTCCGAAACCGGTTGGTGATATAAAAAATAAAATAGTTTATACCAAGTGAATTTGTGTTTCATTTAATTTATATTGAAGCGATTACCTACTACAACCACGCGTGTGCATTGAGAACACTGAAACATGACTTTTTCGTAAACGTATATTTTGGAAAAAAAAAATAGAAATCAAATATTTATCTGACAGAATATTATCCAAATTCGATCAGAATTCACGGCTAAAAAATGAAATTAAGCGGCTGGAGATGGGGCTCGAACCACGGGCCAGCAAACCCGAAGGCGGCAACGATAGCGATGTTGCCACCACTGAAATATTCAATTCCTACGTATCTGTAGAAGTGTTGCATGTATTTGAAGAATGTTTAAAATATAATATGTAAGATTATTTGAAGAATATTTTCTTCCAGTGGGTTACCTAAGAAAATTTCATTTCATACCATACCTGGAAATTGTTTTGAATATTTTTAAACATTGATGTAACTATTGTTTAAAAAGTGATTTGAAAACAAAATAAAATTTAAAAATCAAACTCAATAATGAACAAATAAAGAAGACTATTTGAAATGCCCGGAATAAAGCCTTTTTTGTCTAAACGCATTTCTATAGCATTCTATAGCACATTCTACAGCTCTAATATACCATACGAAGTCTCATCAACGTGATTAGAATTAGCTTAATTTTCTATTTAAAAATAACAAAACCTTGTAAGATTACAACCAATTAATATATAATCGCGGATTTAATTTAATTTAATTTAATTTTTAAGTACAATTAAATTTAATTTTAAACTAGTTTCTTATGCAATGGCTTCACTAAAACATTTTAAAATATTCATAATAATTATTAAGTATAATCTATATATTAATTACGCTAACCAATGTCGCCGTTTCCGGATTATTTCTGTTGCCAGTTCATGAAAAACAATTGGCGAAATCGTATAAAGTAGCTAGAAGTATGGATTGTTTTAAAATACAAGCAGATAATATTTAATGTGTAGAAATAATATACACGTAAAATAAAAATGGTCACTTATAAAAATAATGTACTTATTATTTATACACGTTTATTAATTTTTGATATACATATTTGTGTTTCAAAATTGTTTGAAAATTTCGCCATGTTTTTTTTTGGTTATGTAAACCCAGCCATAACCCAGCTGTCACTGCTGTTGGTTCAGCCGTTCGTCGCCATAGACAGCTATCTACGTTTTCTCTTTAAACTATTTATCGCTTTAAAAAGCTACTTTTAGTAAGAAAAATGCTATATCATAGTGAATGAAATGAATCAAGATGCGGATTTTAGATAACGGAGCAGTAAATAATTATGTATGATATTTAACTGTCATATTCATGTTCAGGTTAGAATTTCGTGTTTCGGAAGTGATAATTTATATTTTCCAGAACATCAATAATATGAGGACTTACAGAACAACGGCATTAGATAGATCTTTCTTTAAATTTAGTGCAAGACTGATAGATACGAAAAAAAATTGTTCAGAATTTGGTATGGACCACATTTTTTAATATGATGGCAGAGAGTGTTAATTTGACAATTGACAAAGCATGTTGAAAATATTAATATTAGGTCCTTACATATGAAATTGGCGTTTAGTATGGGAGGAACATAAAGCCGATTTTTTTTTATTATAATATATTTATTTAATCAAAGTATGTACCATTGCTATCTATGCACTTTTGCCATCTCATAGGTAGTTCATCGATCCCTTTACTAAAAAAAACCATTCGTACGGGAATCAATAAAATCTTTGAAGGCGGTTTGGACTGCCCCATTGGAGTTGAATTTTTTCCTTTGCAAGAAGTTATCCAAATTTCG
>JADDOH010000122.1:0-44622 GCA_016648135.1 Agrypnia vestita | reverse complement strand
TTAAATATTATTTATTTCATTTCATTTTTTCGTAGTCTATGTTTTTAATAAAGAGTATATACATATAGTTTTAAAATTAAAGAATATCACACATAAAACTTGTGATATTCTTTTATTTTAAAACTAGGCTAACAGTATATCAAAAAGCATGTCAAATCTCAAACAATTATCATGGCGAAATTGGTATCGCAGTTTATATGGAAAAGGCACCACGTTCGTATCCCGGTGGTAGTAAATTATTTTTTCGATAAACGATTTTTTTAAATATTATAGAATTGTATTTTAAATTTAGAATTCAGAAACAATTTTTTTTAGTAAATAGATACCTATTATTTTTTCTAATTCTTTAAAAACGCAATTTAAATATAGACTGAAACTCGATTTAATACGCTTAATTAGATTACGTATAATAAATAATATGAGAAGCTTTTAAATACGCCCGCCAAGCCTTGTAATTAGCAGTGTCAACGCTTGAATATAATTGTCACATCCAGCAGTAATTAAGGTAGAGTTGATCATTGTATTCATCACTTCCTCCGTAGGAGTTTGGGCCGACAATGAATAATAATATATTATTAATATCGCAGTTGCATACTAAGTCTAGGAAGTGGACACCTGGTCCGGCGTGCACCTGTGTCCATCACCAAGGACTTATATAGGACATGTATTCCCCATATCATTGTCCAATCTTCCGGGCGGCATCCATACCGTGACCGGAATAACAACGGATACCTCAAATAAAGGAGTCGTCATGTGGTGATGTATAATATTTATTACTAGCCGTAACCCGTCAAAAATGACGGTACTTTTACATATCGGTTCCAAAAGAAAAAGTATTTATTTATTTATAAAAAAAAAAGAAAAAAGAAGAAAAGAAAAAAAAAGAAAAGAAAAAAAAGAATAAAATTATACTATGAAGAAGTTACGATGGATAGACGGAAGAACGGACGGACAGACAACGAAATTATTATAATTGGGATATTGAAAATGCACTTTTTGGATACAAAACTAATCACATCAATAAAAAACTACTTCAATATGAGCAAAATGATTTTGTGGTAACATTATTAAAATAATCTATACGGTGGCGCTAAGAGGAGGACAGAATTACGGATTGGTGATGGATATTTTAGATGAGGAAATAAAAAAAAATTAATGAAGTGAGAGCATGAAATATTTAGATGTATGGATGTTGGAGGATATACAGAAAATATGGCCCTGTTAAGGCTAGACAAACGTTTCACAAACATGCGAATCTCTCAAATTAGGTCGTTAGATCGTCCGCTTTCAAGCCGTACGCGAGATGTCATCTGAGCGTAAATCGAATAAAAATTACACGTTCGTTACATATTTATGGAACATACGTTGCTAAAACAGTAAGGTGTTGATAGAAAGAGATGGTCATATATTCTTCGCTTTCGTCGGCGTCAGGCATCCCCACAGAAGTACTTCGTCTGTCAAAATATTTACTTATTTAACTTTTGACAAATGATCTTTTATTGTTTGAGTCGACTTATTATTTTCCGTAAATAATTTAAGAATTATATTAATAATTTTAAACTAAACCATTATAACTTTATAAATATTAAATATTTCTTAATTTCCTACGTACGGTTTCTAGATAATTAAGTTAACTTTATACGTATAAAAAAAATATTATGCTTACATACAAATTTTCAACGAACGACTCTTCGCCCGGGAACATTAAAAACTTTTTTTTTTGCCGCGGTCTGTGGATTAATGCCTATATTTTTCTTAATTATTGTAAATAATGTTCAGTTTATTACTTTTATATAAGAACAAAGGTTTTGTCTAAGTTATCGCCTTAAAAAATTGCAATTTATTATATACATTCTGATATAAATGAATAATAAAAATCCACATTTTCGTAAAAAACACCGAAATATGCATTTGCAGTGAATGTACCGCCTTAAAGGGTTCAAAAACGGTAGAGCGTGTATGAGAAGATGGGCCAGTGGGCATAACACTGGTTTCATACACCGAGGATCCCGGGTTCGATTCCCGGTGAGGTCACAATTAATCTGAATAATAAAGTGATTTACTCAAGCCTGGATATTTTGTGATATGTTTCGCTTCTATAATTAGACCTCTAGGCCTGTTATAGCGTAAAAAATGTGTAAATATGAAAGCAAAAGTGGCGTGCCAAGATAGAAGAATGTGACATTTTATCTTCTCTACCTAACCCTCCGGGAAACGGCGATGGTCAGTAAGATAGTTTTGACTATAATTATATTGTGATATGATGATCGACTGAATCCGATTGGATTCTATTATTCATCATAATTCTACTACTGGATGTTACAAGTTACTATTTAACACTATCACCTGATACCCCTTATATTTCACGTTATATTAAACGTTTTACTTACACATTTTTTGTACCCGTATTACCTCCCCCGAATCCCCCGAAATCCCCCGAATAAGTTCGGGGATAAGAATAAGAACGTTTGAATATTATGACATTTAAGAATGTCATAATATTCAAACGTTCTTACCTACTTCAGTGTACATTTATAGAAAGTGTTTCAGGTTTGATACTGTAACGTAAGTCTGGCGATCGCTGGCTCTTAATATAACAGTTTTGGATATAGATGGATGCATTTTTTATGCCCCGTTGTGAATTTGTATATGTCGTCGAGTTCTCGACTCCTGATCCTAAAGCCGATATTTCGGATTCACAATATTGATGGGATGGTAATCGTGTGTGAGAATATTATCGGTGGTTAATTTTTACACGGCCGGTTGCAGGTGTCAGACTATTATATTTTTTCGTACGTCTCACTTTGCACATATCACCTTGAGGAGCCGATGACGACTTCCACATGCTTCATTGTCAAAGTAATGCTTTACGTGATAGATCACGAATTGTAAATATTTATTACGTTTGAGTTGAATAAACAAAAATGTATTAAAAAACGTTAAAATTCACTCATAAATATAGGTATTTCCTATTTCACATATTTTAATATTTCTTATTTCTGCTGTTCGCGACGAAATGCTCTGGTGTTCCATTTAATAACTTATTTTATATTATTGATTGATATGGCAGTTAATTTGTGGTGCAACACGATTATTTTAACTTTGTTATATACACGCGATGAATTATTTCGTCAATACTACTACTATTGTTTTGAAAGGAGCAGTCTCTATCATCATCAGGTGTAATTTATTATTATGCGTAAGCGTATCAAAGCAAAGATATTCACAGTGATGATATTGTACCTGATTTGACAGGATAATCCCTTTCGATGTCGAAATACACTAGATAACTTGTACCAAAGCGTGCACTAGATTTTTAAATAATTTTTATATAGTTTATTTATCTCCAATCAAATGTAAAAATAGTCTGAGATATCAATTCAATTTATCTACGATATATAGAGGTGTAAAAAAATGTTGGTAGTTTGTCGAGTGTAATAAATAATTCCGTAAATATTCTCAGGCTTTCGCGATAATTCAGATAAATTTGTCTATGACCTTTTTGTCCGAAGTTTTGTCTATCATCAGGGACGAAATATCGGCGAGGGGTTCAAGGTACCATTCAAAATGGCCTGGAAAACTCTGAGAAAAACATTCATCCAGGGATATTGAAATTTACCCGATTCCGTGTTGCAAGTGTCTAGTCGACAAAATAATTCGGATATGTGGTTCATGCAGTGTGCAGTGTTGTTGGTTATGGTAATATTGCTGAGTTGGGTCAAACGAGTATGTTAACAGATTGGGGACACGATATTGCAAATCAAAATAATTCATTCTCAGCGACCTTATGCAACTGCATCAGAGGAGGCATATATATATACGAGCTGGAACACAACAAGACGTCACATCGCATCGAGCCTCCACCATGAAGTAGTGATCTCCCGCACCGCGCGTCCTCAGTCTTCTTCTTCTTCTTCATCAGCCTTCGTCTTTCTACTGCTGGATATAGGTCTCTTCCTTATTTTTCCGTTCCTCCCTGTTGTTGGCTAATTGTAGCCATTTCTTTCCCCCCACAGCGACAATATCATCGGCCCATCTCTTTTAAGGTCTTCCGATGCCTCTTTTATTTTCCCAAGGTCTCCATTTCAGAACTCTGGGAGGCCATCTTGTAGTATCCTGTCTTGCAACATGTCCTGCCCATTGCCATTTTAGCTTCGCTACACGATCCATGATATCCACAACTCTAGGTCTGCGCCTAATTTAATCATTTCTAATTCTCTTAGGCTTACTCTGAGCATGGATCTCTCCATGGATCATTGCGTGCATTTGAGCTTTTCTACACTTTTCTTTGTAAGGGCCATAGTCTCCAATCCATATGTTATCACTGGCAGTATGCACGATTCAAAGGTTTTTCTTTTTAGGCTAATTGGGATCTCTTTATTCTCGAAGATATGTTTGAGTTTGCCAAAAGCAGCCCAGCTCATTCCTATTCGTCTTGGCAATTCTGCTGTTTGGTTCTCTTTGTTCATTTTTATCTTGTGTCCCAGGTATATATATTCATCTACTATTTCAATATTATTTCCATTGATTGTGATGATTTTGTTCTCTGGACTCAAATTTTTTGTTTTCTTTACGTTCATCTTAAGACTAACTTTGTCAACCAACCTCAGTCTTACCTTGTTATTTTACTTGTACATTTTCAATTGCTCCCGTAGCTTATCTCCGGGGAGGAAACATCCACACATAACCACAAAACTCTTTCATTCCCCCACCTTGCCTTCCTTAAATATTAAAATATACATTTTTCTCACACACGTCGTTTTTGGATACGTTTTAAAAATAAGTCTCAACTTAAATCACAATTAATTGATGAATAATCTTTAATTAAGTTAGGTATGTACAAATCGTATAAAAGTAAGTTGTCTTCAATGACCCCTTGATTCCAATATCCATTATAGTCAGATTCTAGAGCTTTACAGAAATTTAATAAAAGTAATGACAATCAGAAGATAAAAATTCCAGAACGTGATATGCAATAAGCATAAAAGATACATCATTGCAAATAATTGTGCAATGAAATTTTGACGTAACGAGGCTCTGGCTTTATGGTTAGTACGTAAATCCAGCACTCATTTTATCATTCTAATATCCTTACATCAAAATCAGATTAAAACGCGATTTCCCGTCGGAAGTTATGTAATAATTATTCTTTCTTCTGCAAAAAATCTCAAACTGCATTTTCATTGCACGCGTATGTATATCGCGAAAGACGCTAGTTTCTTTTCCTTATCTTAGAGCTCTAAAACACTGTAGTTATCTGCATTTAATTCGTGCAAATAAGTAGGTAATGAGGTGGTAAAAAATAACTTACATTGTTTTAAATAAGATAAATTATCTTACAGAGACGAAGCTATTTATAAAAGAAATGTGTATAGAAGTCTTCGTAGAGTGGCCACAGGGCTTATGGCTTATGTGAGCTGGCTTAATTGGCTTACAAAGCGACATTCACCAATTCCACCGTAAGAACATCCACACATCAAATTTGTTGAAAGTTGTAGGTATAGACATATGTTCTAAATCTGTATTCTTTCAAAGTTTTGAAGGAACCATGCTAGAGAAAACTATGTACATCACATGTAGATTACATATCGAAGGTAGAAAGCAAAAGGGGCGTTATTGATTATTTCTAACTTTACAGGAGAGCAAAATAACGTTTTGCAATCTGTTGTCAATATTTCTTTAATTATTAAACGATTTCTATATGTGTTTTGGGTTAACAAATGTAAAAATGTTTGACAATTAAGAAACTTTGACAAAATCAGATTGAACATTCTTTTGCTCTCCTGTAAAGTTCGAAATATTCACTAACGCCCTTTTGGCTTTCTACCCTTGATATATTTCGCCGGTAATGACACCTCAATATATTTATTGTGGAATACTAATCAATATTCTTTTTAATGTATATATGATATTCTTCCGAATTATTTAACATATGCACTAGAATACGCCTGAAAATTTTTTAGCTCCTTTTTATGGATAAGTAAAAGCATTTTTCTAAAAATATTTTTATATGTATGTTTTGAGAACACAGTTATTGGATTTTGTCCACAGAGGGATAATTATTAATTAAGATAAAATTGATTAGCTGATGTTTGTTAGTTTGTTTGTTTAAATAGTTACCATTAAAAATAGTTTTCACATAAGTCCTTAGTACCTACGGTATTCAACTCCCCTATATTTATTTTTTGTTATTGTTAGTGTCTATACTTGCAACATTAATTATATTATTTATAAATATATCTTCGTTTTATCCTGATGATGGGATAATTGACCTCGAAACATGTGTATTCAATAAATAGAGGTTTTATACAAAATGTTTTGTTTTTAACATAATTTAATGAAATTATTTTTAGTTACTGAGTTACCACCCCTATATAAATTGTCCAATTATTCAAAAAATCTATCTTAAATTAGTGAAAATAGGCATTTTATTAATTTCATTCTTTCTGCGGACTGATGTGATCACCTTTTTAAATTTCATATACGCTACGTGTTTTTTTTATCAGATTCCTAATTGTTATGGTTACTGACGTAATATGACAAGTATGACTCAATCCTTGTGTGCTGTACTCTTGTTTAATAAAAGTTAATTACTTTATCTGAATATTAGTGAAATTACAAAAATATACAGTAATTAAAAAAAAGTGATATGTAACTACATAGAGTACCTACACTACTTTTGTAGGGGAAAAATTGTAAAGAAATTTTTATATCTTTTATACGGGTGTTTTGTTTATTAATTATTCAAATAAAAGTTTCTGTGAAATTAATGTATTTTATACAATGTTTGTATCAATAAATTTGCACAATTTTTTTTAAATAAGCTGCGTCGCAATTTCAAATTCTTACATTTTGTAATTAAAATTTAGTTTACAATACGAAATCTGAATATGTATCTGAGTTAACTTTATATTCGTACAAATGTATGAATTCACCGAACTTATCACACTTCATTAAAAAATGAACTTTTGAAAAAATTATCAGTATAGAGAGTATAAAATTGTACAGATATGAACTAAACTTCTACTTTAAGCAAGGGGATTGGGTTACATCGGAAGAATGTCGCTCTTTTTTGTGTCATAATTTATTTATTTCACATTAAATTTTAATTAATAAAAAATAATTCCCCCGTAAACAAAACGTATTTTTACAATAAATGTTGTTTTTCTAATTTTTTTTGTAATATTTCGTTCCAAATCAAGTCTTTTCAGGCAAAAACGTGTATTTGTATAAAGCACGACTTATTTACTTTATTATTATAAACATTGTATTTTTTAAAAGTGTTTAGTTTGATATTTTCATAATTATTTCAAAATTTAACGGGGTGGTATTTCT
This sequence comes from Agrypnia vestita, assembly GCA_016648135.1. Classification (NCBI taxonomy): domain Eukaryota; kingdom Metazoa; phylum Arthropoda; class Insecta; order Trichoptera; family Phryganeidae; genus Agrypnia; species Agrypnia vestita. The sequence continues at coordinate 37,287 of JADDOH010000122.1, read as the reverse complement.
TTTAAACGTATTGGAACCAGCCGTGAAACCAGACTGTGTAGCAAGAAAGTTACGTTATTTCATGTCTATATATTTTGGTGGTCTGCTCGGGTATACCTATAGGGGTGAAGTAGAAACCTAGTTATTAAAAACGGTCCCTTAAAATTCCGCCTATTTGAGGTATTGAATTTCTATGATTTGTGTTACATGATTGCTTTTGCATGTAAGCAACTCATTTTAGACAAAATATTACTGTTATTGCTTGCCCAACGTAAATTGGCGTGCGGCGACTTTGGAACTAAAACCCGCCCCGTCCGCACCCGGCGGTAACCCCTCGCCCTGTCATTCAGTTCATTCTCGTATTTGAGCGTACAATATACATTGAATTATTATGTACAAAACATCCAAAACAGTCCGGGATGGTGCAAGAACAATTGCCAATGAAGTATTGAAGTTTTGCGAAGCTGAAAAAGCAAATAATGGATCGATATTACCGTTTGACAGGTTTACAGATAGAGCGGCCGCCATTACTGGTTCGTTTCTTTAGTGTTGCCCGACCAAATTTCTATTAAAGGCTCCGACACCGGTCACCGAACATTCTGTTACGCGACAGGGACGCCCTCCCTCGCACGCTAATTTATACTAGTACGTCTATATGATTCACGGTAAATGCATTCCAATGGCAAAACCGCACTAAGATGCCCCAACCTAGGTTCAGACGAAGGCAGTTCTGGTTTAATTGCTGTCTGGTTGACGCCAGTGTTTGCTCTCTGTGATTATACTAATTTACCAAAATAGTCGATGTCAAAACATTTTCTTACTACTGATATAAACTAAACCGCGCGCTTTTGCTATGAAAAGGAAGACCAAATTTACCTGAGTAAAAAATATTTAAAACAATTTATATCATATCTCTGTCATGGAACGATGGAACTAATCTTTTAATTGTTCTAAATGCTTAATATAACTGCTTTCACATTCAACATTAACAATAAGACGTGTTTTCTTTAAAAAATAAAATAATGTTAATTCTACGGCAGATATCCCAGATTAAAATAAAAAAAGTAACCCACATAAACCGAGTTTTTACAATAATTCCTTTCTCATTTTCGGGTTTCGTGTCTACCATATGCGTCGGAATCCCCATACAACTTACTGAATTGTATGAATAAACCATTAAAATTTTGAATAATCCAAAATTATACTATAATTATTTTTTTTTTAACGCAAATTTGATAGATCTTTTTGATCGTCGCCACGAGTCTGCTTGCAAAGTTTCAGCTCGATTGGATCACGGGAAAAGGGTTAAAAATCGATACAAAGTTTTTTCGTCAACAAAACAAGCAATCAGACGCCAGAGTTAAAAGAAAGGAAGTAAAAATAGATTTGTTTTTTGGCGCTACCTGGTGGAAATTACTCAAAGATTTTGAGATTCATTGCACAATATGAATTTGATGGGTATTTGAAAACAGAATAATAGACGTATCATTTACAAAATAGTTTGTTACTGAGGCAAAATTGATATATAGTTGTATTCCGAAAAGTAATAGGTCTTGGTTCGTCGTATACCGATGGTGAACAAATATTTTTTAGTAGATGGATTTTTTCCTGCAAATTTTTCTAATTTATTAAATTAAGTAATTTAGTTTAATTAATTAAAAATACACAATTAAAAAATATGCAGCTAACTATCGAAAAATATTTGGATATTTTTATTTACGTCACTGGGATGTGAGCCCGGAACCTTTCCTTACTGCAGAACAGCGATATCCAATTCGATACAGTAACCGAAAATGTTCTAAAATTGCAAGATTACATTAAAATGTGTTTTCAGTTAGTTTTCAGAAGTATTGTCACGAGAGTCAAAAACAATAAAAATTACACACAATGAAGTATTTCGAATACTCTAGCAGAATTTAGAAATAACAAAACTAGTGTATATTATAGATATCTCACAGAGACGAAACTGTATTAATTATGGGAAAGTAGGTATAGAAGTCATTTGGGTGTAACAGGACTTATGACCTGTCTTTTTATGGTTGGCTTAAGTGATCACTTTACACAATTGTAACATTCGCCATTTCCACCCATGATAGAATATACCATGCTTATTCATTTTTTGGAAGTTGTATATATGTTCAAATTGCGTGAAAAGCTTTCATATATGAGTTGTAAGCGCCTTTTCCATGCGGCCTGTACAAAGCCATTTTCATTCCCCTAAATCCCCACAGATGTCGCTAATGAGAAAATCTACATTGATTACGGAATTTTGGGAGCAATATACTTTATTGTGTGTAATGAAATTCATCCGAATACTTGCATTACACTAGGATACGCCAGGAAATATTATTTCCAATTTTTGTTAAATTCCTTTTTTACCAGTATTTACAATTCAGAATATTTTGAGTTTGTTCAAATCTTTCAGAACAGTGCTGGATTTATGTCACAGAGACATTATTAATCAATTAGTGTATATTATAGATATCTCACAGAGACGAAACTGTATTAATTATGGGAAAGTAGGTATAGAAGTCATTTGGGTGTAACAGGACTTATGACCTGTCTTTTTATGGTTGGCTTAAGTGATCACTTTACACAATTGTAACATTCGCCATTTCCACCCATATATACAACTTCCAAAAAATGAATAAGCATGGTATATTCTATCATGGGTGGAAATGGCGAATGTTACAATTGTGTAAAGTGATCACATTGTGATGAACCAGGTAGATAGTGGGGCATCGGGCCTTGATACATTTTATAATAATTTAGTATAGTTCCTGGTCCGGCACCAGAGTTAGACATCCTATGATGGTGTGTGTTGAATATATAAGGCGAAGCAAATCTATAATACAAATCATTCCATTGCAACTCAATGTAAATCATATTCTTTTCACGGCTAACGATGTAAGATGACCCTAATGTGGGTCCTACTAAATAATGAAGGTTAGTAAGTAGCAAAACGTCGCGTTCAAAATACAATATATTGGATTATTAAATATTTCATTATTCTTATATGTGAGCGCGCGCGATTGAGCGACAGGATGCAACCGGTCGACTTCAACCATATGATGTAGCGATACAGTTGTTAAAAATTAAATATTCAATACAGAAATATTACTACTACTAAAATTCAACTTTTCATATGAAATAATGTTCTATACTATCAGAAATTGTTCTATACGATAAATTAACTAAAAATACGTATTAACTGAAAATATTTCTTCTGTCTTGGGTTCGCAGACGAAATCAATAATACCTAATGCCCTTTGCATTTACTAAGTATATTACCTAAATAGCCACAGCTATACCATCCTGTCCGTCAGGGACGAAACATAAAACACAGTTATATTCCTAAAAGTGCTACCTCTTACGCGACAAAAATACCTATTGCAGTCGAGCTATGAATATGAACTATTTCCGCCTCATAATGGCGCCTAGAACCAATACTAAAAACCTCACTAGAAATAATAAATGCGACTAAATCTCGATAAATACAATATATACTATTCGCAATACGTCGTTGAATTGGCACATGATTCGTCTAATGGATGAAGGACCCCGTTGTGTATCGTAATAACTTCAAATTCTTTTATAGGAGCAGTGTGGAAACAATTGCATAATATTACGTAATAAAAACATCTAACGAACCTAATAATCTATACATTTATGTTACAATAAAATACGTTCACCAGAAGAATTCGTGTATTAGAAATAAAACATTTTCGATTTGAGACAAACCAGTAAAATCGTTCGAACGGCGCAAAGGGAAAAATTCACACATATTAAATAACACTGAAATTAATAATTATAAACACTTTGTATTAGCAAATTCTTACCTTGAATGGTTTCGTTCTAGACGTGCATGAACCTGTTCATATTAATTCCATGGGAAAATAATACATATATTTTATATCTACGAAATACGACATTTTTGAAGCGAAACTTCTTTATAAATAAGTAGATAAGGTCTCGGGGATGGTTTGTTCGAAAGGATTCTACAACAGCCCGTGAGTTTATATGAAATAATAGTTTCTTTGAATGCTAAGTTTTGGTTTTTTAAACCCTCAGCATCTCTGCTGAGAGGGGTTGAGGCTCCGCGCCCGCCTAAACCCGGTGGCCGACTTCCTAAGTGACTAAACGGCCCCCCTTGTTCCTCCGGAACTTACTGCATCCCGAGACTCTATCTCTTCTTTACGAGATGTGATCCTGTGACGCCTCTCTTTTAGGCTTATGATTGAGATGTACGTACTCTTTTGGTACGAGTTTCTGATGATGGGTGTTGTCTTGAGGCGCCTTTCTTTTAGGCCGGTGTTTGAAGAATCACGTACTCTTTTGGTACGAATTGATGACGACATTAGCCTCCTTTGCGGGCATAGTCAGCGATGTTACAAATTATTGTGCAATCTCATTATGCCTTTTCAGAGCGGCGTCCCACGATTCTGCATCTTGCAACATTTACTTTGGACAAATGTTAGAGTGTTAGTAACATATTTATAATATCCCAGCTATTCCATATGAGTGAATGATTTTTATATTTATTCTGGCCCTGTCTTTCTTACAGAGGACGAAATAGAAGTTAACGTTTTCTATCAAGGTTTTACAGCATTCAAGCATGGAAATCCTTCCAAAGACAAAGGGAACCTTTTTGTTGGTTTAAGTAGTTTGCGCCAGATGAGGTTAGGTGGTCGGTTTATTGACGACCCCGAGCAACAAGGAGGACCCCGCCTTTAAGGGGCCCTGCAGGGGCTTGTGCGGGTTCCACGCCCAAGTGCCGGCAATCATCCACCCCTCAGCCAGCTAGGCTAACATAAACCAGATATCCCCAATCTTTAGTTAGATCTCCCCATTCTGTCCTTTACTCGTCATTCTGAAGCCACTTATTAAGCTGAATATACCGAGGTACTCGATTCATAAAGAGTTAGTTGTAGACCGAGTGTAATGATTGCGCAATACCTACGCAATACAGTAATTATTATAATGCTACTAAGTAATTCATATAGAACTCCGTGTATTCAATTTTCAGCATAAACGGTATGAAATTCGCTTTGCATAAAAATACATCCGTTTGGAACGGAATTCTCGTACGATTTGAACCAATATCACACAAGCAATCGTGATATTTAATTACACATAATTATTCCGAACTCAAATATTCCCAAAATAAATACATTTCGATAGTGAAAATAATTAATCGATAGATAATATAAATGTGTTCCTTAGCTGTTACACAGTGGCGGTATGATCCTCTCTGCTACTGATGAATGGTAGATTCCTCCATAAGTCCGGGCAGCAACTCCGTCCGCAAATGCTGTTCTGGAACTCAGGGCTCCGTCGGTAGTCTGTTGGGCAGCGCTCCCGCTCGCAAGTCTGGTCTCCAACTGAAGGGGCTGAGTACATCGCGTTCGCTCCTTTTATACTCTCGATTGCACCATATCTTCGAAATCCACGCTAGTGCAGTGACTCATCCTATGAGCGATGACCTCACCGCCGGCGCTCGCCATTGGCCGGATTCAGTCAACAGGACGGTCGCCTCCGGCTCAACCCGTCGAAAGGTAACGCGTGCCTGTGATTGGTCCGTTTCGTTAAAATAAGAGTAAAGCACTCGCTACACGCGAGACTTGCTGTTCCGTTTCATAAATAATAAAGGCTCGTTCGCACCTACTCACAAGGTCGAGTCTATTAGGATTGGCAAACAATATTAATTTAACACAGAATTATATCTATGGTATAATAAAGATCTAAGAAATATTACTTGTATAGCTGAATATTCAATATTTTGTTAGCCTCTTGTAATACATAGAATCTTAAGAAGAAATATATCAGGCTTTTACTTTTTAAACGATTCAAACCAGAAGAAATATATTTTTGATGTCCATACTTGGCTTTTTTGAATATTATTATTTAAGATTTTCTAAATTTATTAAATCTATCTCTATGTCGACCATCACAGCTTCCCCCTTATTTAGAGAGAGGAATGATCTATCAGACCAGGCCTATCTGCTAAATAACCCAATAGGATAGTATATTTCGCGATACTTATCAAGAGTTTCTAAAATTCCTTTTAAAATAAATCGTTGTTCTTTCCCTTCCCCGCGTACTATATTTCTATTAGGGTAGAATTCCTTTTCAATGGAATCCTTTTTGCGTATTTAAAGCTACTGTAAACCATCTGCCTGTCATTCAAATGAAAAGTGTACAACTAATATAAATATAAGATTTGAAAGCAAAAGGAACTGTATCTCATTTATTCAATTGACTGAAAAGGTTCGATTCTTCATAATCGATTGAATGCCTCAGTAATCTCATCATTGTGTCTGCTAACCACTCAAGCTCCATCCTGTTATCAACAATCCATAAGACGCCCCTTCCCCCACTTTGTTATGCTCCTTGCTTCCCTTTCAATGGTACACTCCTAGAGTTCACCAACTCGCAACTCTATACTACTTTCCCCAGCATATACCTCCCTTCCCCCAGAATATACTCCCACTAACACTCCCCACATCCCCTTCAAGCTATACAAACCAACTCAACCGAGTAAATATTAACTGTATATTTCTCCTATGAAATGCGAGCTACGATAAATCTGAAGTTCCAGAATTATGTTAACCTACGAATTAATGTACAATCTATTCATATAAACTTAACAACCAGCTTCCTAATATAAAGAGCAAACCCTTCCCCCAAACTATACACCCTCTTCTATTTCTAACTCGTTTCGTCCTGTTTTAACCGAGTGAATAGTCAACCGCATATTCCTACTATGATTGCAAACCACGACAAAATTAACTCTTTTACCCCATCTGAGCTATGAACTCTATTCATATGCGCAATACATGTCCTCTTATGTAGAAACAGCCAATTGTCCTCAATATTCCACGTATACTGTAATGACTGCCATAATTTATTGTTGGTGTAATATGATGAAGAAGAAGAAGAAGAAGCCACAAAAGTAGTGGATGACAACAGAAGAAGAAGAAAATGAATCCATTGAAAGGCATAAGATAAAGAAGAAAAGTCACAACCGAGTGTAGTAATAGATAAAGACAAAGAAGAAGAAGTCGAAAGATATAAAATTAGAAGACGCGAATGTAGCAGTAGGCAAAGAACAAAAGAAGACGAAGATAAGACGTAGAAACCAGTCGAAAATTATAAGATATACGGAAGAAGACGACATGAATGTAGTTATAGGAAAAGAAGAAGAAGAAGAAGATGAAGAGAAGACGAAGAAAACCAGTTGATAAGTATAAGATAAACGGAAGAAGACCAAATGAATGTAGTTATAGGAAAAGAAGAAGAAGAAGAAGATGAAGAGAAGACGAAGAAAAACAGTTGATAAGTATAAGATAAACGGAAGAAGACGAAATGAATGTAGTTATAGGAAAAGAAGAAGAAGAAGAAAGAAAAGAGAAGAAAGAAGAAGAAGATGAAGAGAAGACGAAGAAAAACAGTTGATAAGTATAAGATAAACGGAAGAAGACGAAATGAATGTAGTTATAGGAAAAGAAGAAGAAGAAGAAAGTGGAGAAGCGAATAGGAAAGAAGAAAGAAGAGAATATGAAAAGAAGAAGAAGAAAGAAGAGAGAAGAAAGAAGAAAGAAAAGAAGAAGAAAATAATGTAGTAATAGGAAAAGAAGAAGAAAAGAAAAGGTAAAGAAGAAGAGAAGACGAAGAAAAGACGTAGAAAAACAGTCGAAAAGTATAAGATAAATGGAAGAAGGCGAAATGAATGTAGTAATAGAAAAAGAAGAAGAAGAAGAAAGTAGAGAAGCAGTCGAAAGATATACCATAAGACGAAAAAGTAGTTGCAAAGTATTGTAATAATTGCTATTTATAGAAGAGAAGGTATTTGAAAAGTAAAGCATAAACGGTACGTATTCAAAGAAGAAGAAGACTAGAGTGAACATAACCAATAAAAAAAACCTTCGTACCGAAGAAGAAGAAGACGCTGTTGATGTCAGTATACAAAAAAAGGGGGAAAGAAAATATAAAATATATATATAACCGATAGCATATACGAATAACAAGAAGACGAAGAAGAAGAAGAGGAAGAAAAGGGTAGGAACAACCTCGTCGATAATTGTAGAACGTAAAAGTATATATAACTATTATCCGTCTCAATTAACTTTCCAGCCAACCCTCAAGAGTGATATCTAAAGACGACGCATGTTTGTAGAAGAAGTGGATCCAGATGTCTAGAAAAGTTTCCCATAGCTATTCCCTACTAACCTGTCTTCCCCCAGATTTTTAAGCGTTTGTCAAATAATCAGGCGCAAATCCTCCGTATAACTGTAATATTGTTCCTCCCAAAACTTATTGAAAACCTAAAACAACTTCTACTTATATGTATTCATCCCCATATTTCCCCCCGCTGATGAAAGAATCTCAAGTATATTCAACATTATAAAATTTTAAAGTGTTCCTTTAACAACGCGAACATGTTTAACGAAGTACACTGTTACAAATCAGAAGAGGTGAACCCTAATATCTGTACTAGCTGTAGTAGTCATCACCAACACTGATATCCACAGAAGATGTATGTGTGTAACTGAATCAAGAATTCCTAACGTATAATTCGGTTTGCTATACGACTGGAATCTATTCAAGATCCAAACGACTAATCTTCCTACCCTAATCTAAAAGTAATGGTCACGACGACGCATGAAGGTGAATGAAGCTAATGATTTCGTTATGCTACTACTATTTAATCTACTAAAAATCTATTTTCAAATTTTTTTTTTTTTCAAAATGTTCCAGAAGAATTCAAAAGCTCTCCTGAAAAATTTCTTTTTTATTTTATTTTATCACTATTCAAAAGGATTTCTACATACACCCAATGTATAGTAAAAACAATAAATGCTTTATCAATCATAGCGTTACGATTTCTCAAAACTTGAAGAAACTCACATATCGTTAATTCCGGATTTACTTTTGTATTATTTCCAAGAAGATTGCGCCTAAAACTAAAACAATCCTTATATAGATACGTACGAAATTTGAAGTAGTGAGATGTTTATTTCTACTCTGCCTATAAATAAGCTATATCAACGTATATTGTAATATAATATTTATTAATGAAGATAAACAATTTCAATTAACGTTGCAATGAAGCGAAACAAAGGAATATATATAAAAAAAAACAAGTCCAATTTTTAATTATTCGTTACTAAGAGAATATATATTGCGCTCTCTATTACCGCTCCCTATAGACTAATACTAGCGAAGGCTCAAAACTTTCTCTGATTTCCGCTAGATGGCGGTAGTATGGCCATTTTAATTCATATGCCAGGCCGTCTTGTAAATAAAAATGGAAGTAATTTTATTCTTGTAATTCAAATCAAAATAATTTTAGATCAAAACAAGAAACTTCGTGCAACAATACGTGTCTGTGTTTATATTACGAACAAGTCTATCAATCCTGCATACAACAAAGAAATTATTATTAGTTTGAATAACCAGAACCGTATATAACTGTGTATAACAATTTAGAACACATTTAGATAATTAAAATAATTAAGGACCATAATAAATCAATGAAGGAAATTTTTTTTTTTTTCAATTAATTCAGCAACATTGTAGATTGACATTTTATTTTTTAAGGACAATTTGTAATATAACACCTTGACGATAAAAAGGTATCTCCGAAACATGCACGTGAAAGTTATCAAATAATATAAGTAGATTTGTGAGAATACTATAATCAATTAATTTTTTGTGTAATTATTATCTGTAAAAATTTAGCTAAATTTAAAGATCCTTTTTTTTTCAAATATAGAAACCCTTTTTAATATCCATAAGACAAATATATAACAAGTGTGGATTTATTTAATTTACATTAACCTTAATTTAATTAAAATTAATTTATATTAATTTTTAATTATGAAACCAGACGGATAATTATTAAAATATTTTTCGCATTTGTATCATAAAAGTACATAACCGAAAGAGAAAAGTAAATATTATAAAACATCAGATTTATAATTTTTTTTATAAAATAAAATATATATCAAATGTTCACATGGCAAAATCCGTTTAATATAATTATACCCGTATACTAAAAGTTTTCGTTTTTATATCTTCTTTTCTTTTAGATTCATATATTCTCGTGTTTATATTTTCTACTAAATTGTTATCCGGTTTTTATATTTATTTTTACTTTTATATTTTTCTGCTATTATTATTAATTACTATTGCATAACTCGTAAGCGAAAATATTTGCCACTGAACAGATTTTATCTAGCGTTGGTTAATTATTAGTTTATATTAATATAAGAAATTAAATTAAAACCGAATTTTAAGCTATCATAAACCCTCCGTGGCGCGCGCTGAAATCTGTCGCGGTGATCTGCCCGTAATACAGGTGTATATTTTTGCATTTCGGGCGCCGTGCGAATCCGTTCGGCGTAGCTAACTGTCTTTTCGTACTAGCCCGAGCGCGAAGGTCGAACTTGTTAAACCTTAAACCCTCAAACGTCTCGGGTCTCTGCCGCATCTTCCACGCTTGTGCCGAAACGTGTCCGCTCGCGTTATATAGGGAAACCGTCGCCGGTCTTTCCAACACGCAGCGCTCGCAAACCCGGCGGCTTTGGCCGTGTTCGGTGGTATATTTGCGAAACACAAACACAAACGCAATAATTAAAACCCTTCAAATGTGATTCGTTTGAATCTCAACTACATATTTGTTATACTGCGATTCGCAAATCCCGACGGCCTAGGCCGTGACAGTGGCATACTTGCGAGAAAACAAATGCAATAATTAAAACCTTTCAAACGTGAATCGTTTGAATCTTAACTACATATTTGTTATACTGCGATCCGCAAATCCCGATGGTCTTTTTTAGATTGTGACGGTGGCATACTTGTGAGATCGCATTCAAATATATTCTCTTCATACAATTATTAAAAATATTTTTCAAATGTGAATCGTTTGAATTCAAACCACATAAAATGAATGAGATATGAAATAAATCACATATTCTATAAAATGGAGCAATACTTTTACAAAGAAACAGGCATTCCAAAATCGAACTAATATATCACAAGGACCAAAATTACTACAATAATTTTCGTTCACAAAATATTAAATAATAAAAATGCCAACTGTCTATATGACAAACAACCTAAAGAAATTTCTAATACCTAGTATCACGTTTGTCTACAAATCTCAGTACGTGGTTCACGTAAATGCTCAATCTTTTTTCTTTGATGTCACGGACCGTGGTCCGCGATTGTTTAAATAAAACCGCTTTTATAATCAAATATTTTCTTTCATTTATAATATTAACTAAACCAAAATGATTTTATTACTATGCAAATGAGTCCAACGAATACGCTCCTGTCTGGTCACCGGCACCACTGTAATGACCCTCTTAGATAGTAGGGTATCCTAATCAAATCGAGCAGACTGTATTTAATGTCGAAATGATGTTCAATTAATATTATAAAGCATTTTATTGTATTTCAATATAAATCGTTCTCCTGGTCACGGCACCACTGTAATGACCCTGGTAGATAGTAAGGTCTCGCGGGTCTTGAAACAGTTAATAATAATTTAGTATAGCTCCTGGTCCGGCACCAGAGTTAGACATCCCATGGGGTGTGTGTTGAATATATAAGGCGAAGCAAATCTATAATACAAATCATTCCATTGCAAATCAATGTAAATCATATTCTTTTCACGGCTAACGATGTAAGATGACCCTAATGTGGGTCCTACTAAATAATGAAGGTTAGTAAGTAGCAAAACGTCGCGTTCAAAATACAATATATTGGATTATTAAATATTTTATTATTCTTTTATGTGAGCGCGCGACGCTCTACATAACGACTGCAAATTGCGTTGTAACCATATAATGAACGCTGAATAAAATATTCTCTTCTATGAAATATTAACAATAATGAATCCTATACAATATTAATACTCTGCTTGTGCTAACTATACATTTAACTAAAATATATATTATTAACTGGAAATAATTCTATTATTAACTGAAAACATTTATTCTGTGAAAATTGCGCTTTTGAATGGAATACTAACTAAAAATATTAACTAACATCTTGGATTAGCAGACGAAATCGATAATACCTAATGCCCTTTGCATTTACTAAGTATATTACCTAAATAGCCACAGCTATACCATCCTGTCCGTCAGGGACGAAACATAAAACACAGTTATATTCCTAAAAGTGCTACCTCTTACGCGACAAAAATACCTATTGCAGTCGGGCTATGAATATGAACTATTTCCGCCTCATAATGGCGCCTGGAACCAATACTAAAAACCTCACTAGAAATAATAAATGCGACTAAATCTCGATAAATACAATATATACTATTCGTAATACGTCGTTGAATTGGCACATGAATCGTCTAATGGATGAAGGACCCCGTTGTGTATCGTAATAACTTCAAATTCTTTTATAGGAGCAGTGTGGAAACAATTGCATAATATTACGTAATAAAACATCTAACGAACCTAATAATCTATACATTTATGTTACAATAAAATACGTTCACCAGAAGAATTCGTGTATTAGAAATAAAACATATCCGTTTGGAAACAACCCAATAAAATCGTTCGAACGGCGCAAAGGGAAAAATTCACACATATTAAATAACATTGAAATTAATAATCATAAACACTTTGTATTAGCAAATTCTTACCTTGAATGGTTTCGTCTTAGACGTGCATGAACCTGTTCATATTAATTCCGTGAGAAAATAATACATATATTTGCTATTTACGAAATACGACATTTTTGAAGCGAAACTTCTTTATAAATAAGTAGATAAGGTCTCGGGGATGGTTTGTTCGAAAGGATTCTACAACAGCCCGTGAGTTTATATAAAATAATAGTTTCTTTGAATGCTAAATTTTGGTTTTTTAAACCCTCAGCATCTCTGCTGAGAGGGGTAGAGGCCCCGCGCCCGCCTAAACCCGGTGGCCGACTTCCTAAGTGACTAAACGGCCCCCCTTGTTCCTCCGGAACTTACTGCATCCCGAGACTCTATCTCTTCTTTACGAGATGTGATCCTGTGACGCCTCTCTTTTAGGCTTATGATTGAGATGTACGTACTCTTTTGGTACGAGTTTCTGATGATGTGTGTTGTCTTGAGGCGCCTTTCTTTTAGGCCGGTGTTTGAAGAATCATGTACTCTTTTGGTACGAATTGATGACGACATTAGCCTCCTTTGCGGGCATAGTCAGCGATGTTACAAATTATTGTGCAATCTCATTATGCCTTTTCAGAGCGGCGTCCCACGATTCTGCATCTTGCAACATTTACTTTGGACAAATGTTAGAGTGTTAGTAACATATTTATAATATCCCAGCTATTCCATATGAGTGAATGATTTTTATATTTATTCTGGCCCTGTCTTTCTTACAGAGGACGAAATAGAAGTTAACGTTTTCTATCAAGGTTTTACAGCATTCAAGCATGGAAATCCTTCCAAAGACATAGGGAACCTTTTTGTTGGTTTAAGTAGTTTGCGCCAGATGAGGTTAGGTGGTCGGTTTATTGACGACCCCGAGCAACAAGGAGGACCCCGCCTTTAAGGGGCCCTGCAGGGGCTTGTGCGGGTTCCACGCCCAAGTGCCGGCAATCATCCACCCCTCAGCCAGCTAGGCTAACACAAACCAGATATCCCCAATCTTTAGTTAGATCTCCCCATTCTGTCCTTTACTCGTCATTCTGAAGCCACTTATTAAGCTGAATATACCGAGGTACTCGATTCATAAAGAGTTAGTTGTAGACCGAGTGTAATGATTGCGCAATACCTACGCAATACAGTAATTATTATAATGCTACTAAGTAATTCATATAGAACTCCGTGTATTCAATTTTCAGCATAAACGGTATGAAATTCGCTTTGCATAAAAATACATCCGTTTGGAACGGAATCCTTGTACAATTTGAACCAATATCACACAAGCAATCGTGATATTTAATTACACAATTATTCCGAACTCAAATATTCCCAAAATAAATACATTTCGATAGTGAAAATAATTAATCGATAGATAATATAAATGTGTTCCTTAGCTGTTACACAGTGGCGGTATGATCCTCTCTGCTACTGATGAATGGTAGATTCCTCCATAAGTCCGGGCAGCAACTCCGTCCGCAAATGCTGTTCTGGAACTCAGGGCTCCGTCGGTAGTCTGTTGGGCAGCGCTCCCGCTCGCAAGTCTGGTCTCGAACTGAAGGGCGTAGTATATCGAGTTCGCTCCCTTTATAGTAACGATTGCACCATATCCCCGAAATCCACGCTAGTGCAGTGACTCATCCTATGAGCGATGACCTCACCGCCGGCGCTCGCCATTGGCCGGATTCAGTCAACAGGACGGTCGCCTCCGGCTCAACCCGTCGAAGGCAAAGCGCGCCTGTGATTGGTCCGTTTCGTTAAGATAATGGTAAAGCACTCGCTACACGCGAGACTTGCTGTTCCTATTCATAAATAATAAAGGCTCGTTCGCACCTACTCACAAGATCGAGTCTATTAGGATTGGCAAACAATATTAATTTAACACAGAATTATATCTATGGTATAATAAAGATCTAAGAAAATATTACTTGTATAGCTGAATATTCAATATTTTGTTAGCCTCTTGTAATACATAGAATCTTGAGAAATATATCAGGCTTTTACTTTTAAACGATTCAAACCAGAAGAAATATATTTTTGATGTCCATACTTGGCTTTTTGAATATTATTATTCAAGATTTACTAAATTTAGTAAATCTATCTCTATGTCGACCATCACAAGTCTTTAGAACTCAACGGAATTTCGTTGTACGATACTATCTCCATATTGATCCAATATTGCTGTTGAAGTATAAGAAAATTTTATTTGTACGTACCCAACAAATTTTTATTGAAAAACTTATATAACACAACCTTCAAAAGTATAGATGTATTCATGAATGTGGTAATACAACTTATCATTAATATTTATAATACTAATATATATTATTTTTATTTAAAATATTATTTTACTACTATTATTAATATTTATACTTCTATTAATATTTTTAATACTAACTTATATTATTTTTATTTAAAATATTATTTTACTACTATGTATTTGTAGGTACCTAACAAATTTTTATTGAAAAACTTATATAATACAACCTTCAAAAGTATAGATGTATTCATGAATGTGGTAATACAACTTATCATTAATATTCATAATACTAAACTTATATTATTTTTATTTAAAATCTTATTTTACTACTATGTAATATTTTTATTAATATATTTCTATGAGGTTCGACTATGAAAATTTTGACTAACATTGAAGTTTCCCGATTGTACTCATACTGTACATCTACATACTTGATTATTATATAAACAACGAACCATCAAACCAAACAAGATTATATTCATTTAAAGTACGTCCATTTCGAAGCTTACTACAACTATAAGATTTTGCAGAAGTTCGTAGAAATCCCAACTTCCAGACTCCAAATAATCTTGACTCCACGACCCTCGAGCATCTCGCTTCGATTGACATTCAATTTATTGTTGAAGCTGTTTTCCACGACCTTGACTAGTACTGAAAATTTCTAAAGTAAGCCTTAGGGTGCATTTACCTGCTAAGACCGCGTATAGGAACTTAATAATAAATTGCAGAGTTAGCGAACTAAGTGGTCGTAAGTATGTTTACTTAATTATGTAAGCAAAGCTTAAAATAAAATTTATCAAATTTTCTTCTTATGCAGTTACACCACCGTGGTATTTTTTATTTGCTTTATCTTGAAGTTCTAACAATAATACGAATCATTCAAAATTTTTGAAAATTGGCATTGATTTATAGCAATTTGGAGGTAGCATGATAGGTGAATAAGCCAGCTTATACAGGTCGTAATCTCTGGGTTACTCTATAAAGACTTTTTTACACGTTTTCCATATAAATAGTTTCGTCTTTGTGAGACTTCGTTATCTATGGGGTATAAAAGCAAAGGTAGCAATATTCAAAAAATTAAAAAAAAATGCTCTGAATGCTGTCACCACAATGAGGATAACGTACCTATTTAAAATTTAATGAATTCTATATTTTATGTAGTTATCACTTCCAAATTCTTTTTGTCTATACATATAAAAGCTATGCTTTCTATAAAATCACAAATTCTTTTTTTTTTTTTTTAAATAAATAGAGATGCGAACACGGAATACGTGTCACATCAATATTCTTACTATTTTCAAACTAAGCTAAACGCTTGTGCTATGAAAATAGGACTAACTTCGTAGTCTGGGCTGAGATTCGAACCCGCGACCATTGGATCACGAGGCGAGTGTCGTAACCACAAGACCAACAAGCTACTCGTTCAACATTCAGTACATTAAAAATAGTAATCCTTGATGACGGCATTCAAATTTTTTTGTGTATCGTTACTGTCTTTGCTTTTATACCTCACAATTTATCTTAATAACAATAATGCCATTATTTTTGGCGTTTTTCTTAAAACTACCCTTTTTAGATTGGCGGAGGTGATATCTCAAAAACTGTCGGGACGATTTGTTCAAATTTTGCATTCATCTTACACACAGCATTAGCAACGACGAAACGTACAATTCTCTTGAATAAATTTGACATTAGCTTATTTTTTTCCTAAGACTTTCTCATTAGCACAGAAAAAATACTTAATAAAAAAAAATATATTTTTTGTGTGTTTCTTTCGCGTTTTACATTATTTATATTTTTTTGAATAAATTAAAATAAAACTTCGCAAGTTTTACCCTTAATCCCCGATTTTTTTTAAATATCCTCATCCTTGTTATTAAACATATTACTCTTTAACCTATAGTATGATGGCACTTTAAACGCATACATTATTGCGTTGTTTATCCTTTACCAGCTTTAAAAACTAACCAAATAGTATGATTTTTTTAAAGAAACAAGATGCACAAATTATTAGAAAATACATATATAGATATTATTTAAATCATAAATCAAAATATATCAATATTTAAATTTTCTTACGTCAATTTTTTTTCTGCTGCAACTATATTTTTGACGTTTCATTTCTAGGTTAAAATATAAATGGTTGAAAATGTATCAAACTCGAACGCTTACATGGCAAAGATGTATTTTCTATATTATGATTGCTTCAAAAATGCAGTATGCAGTGTTTTGCCATTACCAGTCTAAAAAAATAACCAAATCATGTGAAAAGCCGTAGGCAATAAATAGCCGATACCTAATCAACGACTCTAATACCGCGCGGTAACCACTATCGGCCGCGCAGCGATCAGTAGTCCTTAGCCAGTTGCAAACACCAATGGCCACGTAGCAGGAACTAATGGCGGCACAGCGGCCATTTTAGTTGCCCGCAAGGCGTAGCAGCAAGCAATCGGCGATAGCCAATTTTGGAAAGATGGTTTTATAGAATTTATGATGTTTGCTAATATTAAAATTGAATTATGTTTATTTAGTTTTTCAGTTATTTTTCACATTCAGTTTTTTAGTTTTAGTGCCGATAAATCAGCGTTTATTAGCTAGATAACATCTTTTTTTATAACAGCTTGCATCAAACATGAGTAATGGTAAGAAAATGTTCACAACAGAGTTTATAAGTAAGATAGTAATAAGTACAATTTACAGTTTTTTTGTGCAGGCCTTTATCGTTAGGTTAGGTTAGGTTAGGTTAGGTTAGGTTAGGTTAGGTTAGGTTAGGTTAGGTTAGGTTAGGTTAGGTTAGGTTAAGTTAGGTTAGGTTGGGTTATGTTAGGTTAGGTATTAAAATATTTTATCTCGCCAATCAGATAATAAGCGCAAAAAACCTTTCAACGTAGTGCATATCATAAAAATAAAAATGATTCTATTAGTAAGCCCCTTGCCGTAATTATTAAGTACAATTTACGTTTTTTTTGTGCAGGCCTTTATCTTTATTTATTTTTATTATTTAGGTTGGTTAGGTTAGGTATTAAAATATTTTATCTCGCCAATCAGATAATAAGCGCAGAAAACCTTTCAACGTCTTCTTTCAACGTAGTGCATATCATAAAAAATAAAAATAAATGTATAGTAAGACCCCTTGCCGTAATTAAGTATTCTGAAAAGTCGGTGGTGCACTAGTCCTCATGAATATGCACCAGGCTGTTATTGAATAATTTCCGTTCCACTTCGACAGGTTCTTGTTGCTCCTTTTATTTCCAGACTCGGCCGACGGTGCAAAAGGCTCGCTGATTTATTTATTCAAATTGAAGCCTCGCTCTAGCCTTATTTAACCAAAACTCAATCTGTAAACTTATCAGGTGAATCTGGCGTACACAAAAGAAGAGCCGATTTAGACCGAGACTGCGCAAATTAATCGATGTGCTAAGTTTATAGCAGGTTTAAAACCCCCCTGTTCAACCTATCTCTCAGTCCCTCGCCACCCTCATTTTATTCGCTTTGAATTATATTTTTAATTATCATCGATTTGTTTCATATCGTTAAAAACATTAATGGCCAGATTTATCGTACTGAACTAGAAACATATTAAAGTAGTCCTTTTACAAAAGTACCCCATAAAAACCAAGTTTTTATTATACTCCCCTTCTTTGTAAAATATAACAACAATTAAAGACGAATTAAAACATATAACATAACATTTATATTATATTTCTAAAATTTCAGGTGTTTTGAGCTTTGATAAGACACTTCATGCTTTGGAGATTAAATTCTAAAAACATTTGTCAGTCAATTTAGATTTTCGACATTCGTAGTGAAGTACCTATTATGCATACCGACGGAGTAATTCAAATTTAGAAAATATTCCGCGACGTTATCGGGCCGCCGTCATCAAACTTTTCTAATGATTCCAATTTGAAAAAACCAATAAAATTTCTAAAACTCCGAAATTATACTATAATTATTCAAAAATTTTAACGAAAATTTAACAGATCTTCTTGATCGTCGCCAGGAGTCTACTTGGCAAGTTTCAGCCCGATTGGATCACGGTAAAAAGGTTAAAAATCGATCCAAAGTTTTTTCACCCGGCAAGCCGGCAAGCAAGCAGACGCCACGAATTAATATAAAAGGAGTAAAAATAAACTGAAATTCGAACGAAAAATTTTGAACAATATTTTATGTCCTTTTTGAGTTGCTATCAAGTATGCAAGATTTTTATTAACATAACATAAGATTTTTCAGATGTTAAAAATTGCACTTTTTAATAAAAAGAAGATTTAAATATATTTTAAGGTTTATAGATTTATTTAAATTACAATGAATATTCATATTAGTCGAATATTCAGTGAAATTTCTCGTTCACTCACAAGCAAGAGCCGCTGAAACATCGGAAGAACAAGCCTTCCAAAAATTTATATTAAACTTAAAAAATAATTTGAATACTCCATGGATAATGTTAAAAAATCGATTACGAATGTATACAAAAAAGCGTATAAAAACATGTCTTCATAATTTGTTTTCATTTACCTATTTGTTTGTATTCTGATTATTAATAATCAATCCAAAAACACAGCTATAGATGTAGGTAACGCCGTCATATTAAACTAGAACAGATTTTCTAAATATCATTATTATCAAAATTATAGATGTCTCACAGAGAAAAAGCTATAGTAGGTAAGTAAAGTAAGTCTTTTGGATGTTTATAGAGCTTAGGAGCTTTCACGTGGTTGGCTTAAGTGATCAGTATAGCGTTCACGATTCCGCCCATGGTTGACCACTACATCTACCAAATTTTTGGAGACGATTGAGTAGGACCGATATGGAAGCTTCTGCTCTTAGAACGGTCCTAGGTAAGCGGTGGGTACAGTATACTGTATAAAGAGATCACTTAAGCCACCTAATACAGGCCACTCTATAAAAACTTACATATTTCCCATATAAATACATCTTACAGATTTCCCATATAAATAGCTTCGTCTCTGTGAGACGTTTTTTTATAAAATATTTTTAAATTTAAGAAAAATATTATATTTTATATTTTAAAATTATTATTATCTATAGCAGTCCAATTTTACGAACAAATACGATATCAGCACGAGTCTACTTTAATTTACAGATGAACAAAAATACAAATAAATTCTCCCTTACAAGAGGTATTTTATATGGTTAGTATATTTGTGTGTATTTTGGTGGGTGTGTGAGCATGTGTAGGTGTATGGGCAGTCAACGTCAAATAGTAAAACTCACGTGGTTAAATAGAAAGAGATTTTAATTAAATTATCAATTATGTTTCCCAAATTACAGCAATACGGCATGAAATTAAATACCATAATATTATGCACGCAGTAATTGCTCAATTTAACCGAAAGAAAATTCTTTTAACGATTTCTACGATATCGCTGAAAATTTATCAATTAAATTATGGTGAACTTTAATTGAAAAAGGCTTAACTTTTGCTTTTCCAGGTTACATGTATTGTCTGCTGTTAAAATTACTTTTATTTTTCATTTAAAAAAGTTTTATTTTGAATTGTAATTAAAAGTTTCATTCGAATGTTGGAACAGAAATTTAGTCAATTTGGAAATATATTTTTTTAACAGGCTGCGAACAAAGTTTTCTTTTAAATTAATAATTAAGAGATTTCGAGAACAATTTATTTGTGACTCACTTATTTTAAAACAACAATTCTTAAATGGTGCGCATTCATTATCGGGAAGTAATGACAAAGTGTTCAAGTATGCGGTTACCAGGGAAAAATAAAAGGTGAAGATATTGAAATGAGTGTGGCTTGAAATAAGATAACATATCATTCCACAAAATATGTATACCAATATTTCTAGACGTGCAATAGCACCAAGTTGGAGGGATAAAATATGAAAAGGATTGAATCTTCTTCTACAACTTGCTCCTTGTGCTAATAGGTCGGGATCCCTGCACCGCGTAGAAAGTTCCAACTTTTCCTATCTTGCGCTTCGCTCTCTACGTCAGCCCAATTTAGTTGCAAACTCGCTTCGCAGTAGTCCTCCGACTGTTTCCTCCAGCTCCTCCTAAGACGTCCCCTTGGTCTTCTACCTTATGGTATTGCATTAAATATCCGCCTTGGCAGTCTATCTGCTCGTCTATGCGCCGGCATCCGAGAGATATGTCTCAGCCACCGTAACTGTGATTTCTCGATAAACTTCAATAAGGATCCTACCTTGATACTTTTTCTTATATGAGTATTTCTGATTCTGTCCCTTCTGGTAACTCCTACTACTCGTAAAAATCCCATTGAGCGGGTTCTTTCGGTCAAGATCCTTCGCTGGTGGCCGGACACTAGGGTTGGGAATTGAGATTATGGATTATCATAAATCTCACAAAATATCATCACGCCGTTCCCCCGCAGGGGTAGGCAGAGCGGATAGAACGCCATATTCTTATATCTTGGAACACCACTTTTACTTCGACTATATTCATACTTTTTTTCATGCAAGCTCTATGGTTATTGAGGCTTGTAAAAGGGCCATTCTCCAATATAAGTAGTATTTGATTATGCCGAGTCTTTAGCGGACGCCCTCTTTCCCTGTTGCCTTCAACACTCGCCCCATATATTTTCTTAACCATTCTTTCCTCGCTCATACGTTCTTCATGACCAAACTATCTCAGCCCTCCTTTCTTTATTCTGTCTACCACACTACAGCCAGCATAACATTTACTTCTAATTTGTTCATTCCTCACTCTATCACCTAAAGATTTTCCGCACAAGCTACTTAGTGACCGCATCTTCACCGCGTACACTCTACTTTCATTCCTTTGCCAATTCCAGGACTCACTTCTATACATCAGAGTTGGCACTACAACCCCATTGTGTGCCTTTAGCCTTGTTTCTTTTGACGGGTTTGTATTGGCCATAATGGCATTCAGAGTACCATTTTTTTTACCTGCAGTGACTCTCCCTTCAGTATCGTTCTCAGCATTTCCGTCTCTACTAAACATACCTCGCATCTATTTCATTTCATTTTTCTTACTATTGAAAAAACACCTGTATAGTATGCGTACATAAATTCATGGGAACCCCTATGTACGTGGGCACACGAGTACCTGCTGATGGTTTTCACTATAAATTCCCTTTCTACGTTTCTCTGGAGAGCTGGAAGCCGGGAGTGCGGTAGAAACTCGCCAGTTAAATTATTGTCAAGTTTCGGGCGGCGAAGTTTTTAGGGCCCCCGAAACGCAAACCTGTCGTCCGACTTGCGGCGCCTTGCGCAAACTCTCACTCAATACACGGGGAAAACTTTTTGCGTTAAATGGACCGTGAAGGCGCT
Source organism: Agrypnia vestita (assembly GCA_016648135.1). NCBI lineage: Eukaryota > Metazoa > Arthropoda > Insecta > Trichoptera > Phryganeidae > Agrypnia > Agrypnia vestita. The sequence continues at coordinate 15,104 of JADDOH010000122.1, read as the reverse complement.
AAACCGGGGTGCATTACAGCGAGGCGGCACACGGGGAGTCCTCCGTCCCTCGCGCCAGCCCGGTACAGAAAACCCGGACCTGCCGCGTACCTGGGACGCTCGAAGGTCGTCGTAATTTGTACTTTACTTTAAAAAGAGGATATTGATAAAAATATATTCGTTAAGTTGTTTCTGTAAGAAATTTAGTAATGAGTCACCAATCAAAAGCTAGGATGGCGGTTTACCTAGTGATATTTAACCAACAGCAATTTTTACAAGTGACGATAGCATGTTTAAAAATGGTGTTATTGTAGTGTTTGTATCTATGGAATAGATATAATACATTGTCTCATGTACTCTTGGTAGAGGGAGTTACTGTCAACCGAAAATGCGGGCAGTCGTTTGTACGGCACACTGAAGGTTTGACAGACGCGTGCACTTGGAACCAAAAGTAATAGTGATCCAGTGTTTTACCATTGTATCTTATAGCAGTCCTTATTAGTGAGGTATTGATCACTACAGTTATGAAAATTGAATATGCTCTGGACTGTCGTGTAATTTCTATTTACATTCGTTTTCATGGTACAATTGTGATCGAATTCTAAATTGATAATATTATGAATTCTAAAATAAAAGTAAAACGTGTAATGATGGTGGTATAAGTGAACAATTTTTATATTTCTCTGAGTCACAGTTTGCGAAGTGATTTTATTTTTTATTTCATGTAATGTTGGTTTTTTTACATATTTTTCTAAGACAGTATTTGGGGTAACGTGGCGAGATAAGATGTTCACACATCAAAAGTTTTGTAGGTTTTGTATTTTTGAAAATAAATAAAACATATTTTTTAAAGCGTCGTAAATGAATAATATAACAGATAATATAACAGAAAAAATGATAACAGCTTTACGGACAACTTTTACAGCTTTTATGTGCGACGTCTACCGGGAATTTTGTGAGATGCACTTTCTAATTTCTTATTGTTACGGGACGTGGGTTTGGGGACAAACACTGAAAATAAATTAGCGATTTATTGATTATTATAATAAATTTACCAAGTCAATGGACACGAATTTAATTTTGATACTTTTCTTTAATTCACACTATTTCACAATTTATCACACGTCTATGAACACTTTATTATTATTACTTTCACCTACAGGTATGTACTTCACTTTATTATATGTCACTTGGTTTACAACGCGCGATTGTAACATTGATTTCGTAACAATAAAAACGTCAAAATCAACAATGGTCCACTGCGGCATTGGTCCCGCTTTTTATATAAATAACAAAAATATATTGGAATTTCGAATTTTCTAGAATATTCTTTATGTTTCTAGCGATTTCTTATATATATTTTTTTATTTCTACTTGAATGCTCCATTCGATTTCAGATTGTACCAGATATTTGTAGATGATTCCAGAGTGTTGTTTTAGAGAATTTTATAGTGTTGTTTCAAAGTGACATATTACAAAGAATTCGGACAATACGTAATTTACCCCGAATTCTAGCATCTTATCGTAACATCTAGCAATATGTTACTTATACACCATAGATTCAATAAAACTACTTAAAGATATTCGAGCAATAAAATAAAATGGAAATATTTAATACAGTTTAATGTAAGAAAAATAATTTAAAAAATAAATCAATATAATTTCGGATACACTCCCTCCAGATTTTATTCTATATGCATAACATTTTATTTTATATAGTCTGATCATACTGACGACGCAATTTTTTTATAATCATGAAGAATGATTAAAATATACTAAAACATAATTTTCTTGTTCTTATCCTCTCTAATCTGTTATTATTCTTCAACAAAGTTAGAATTTTATAGATAAAGGTGAACTATTTAACTTTTAAACTTAGCAGTAGATATATTTAAAATATATGTGCATCAAAAGTTTTAACATCACTAAAGTTTTAATTAGAGTTTAACAGTCTTGCACTGTATCTGTACCTCAATATAACTTCGCTCGGAATGTTAAAGTTAATCCTGTAATTGTTTATAGTTTGTATCGCGTTTGTTTTGACCTGCTTATTTATTGACTCTTTTATTAACTGACGACGATACCTTACGGATATAAAATCAAAGGAGCAATATCCAAAATATTAAAGTAGTGTTTTGAAAGCAGATACCGAGAATTGATACGATTGATCGAGCGTGCGAGAGAGAGTTTTGACAGCATGACATAAAAGTCCACCATAGATAAAGACGAAACCGTGCGCTTAGTGTGCGATATTTGGGAGCGGAACATTCACAATGACGCGAATCAGTGCGAACCTATGTGGAAAGTTTGTTTATATGACAATTACTGTGAATTAAAGAAATAACTATCTTACCATCACGCCGTTTCCCTGTGGAGGTAGGCAGAGAGGATACTCTTCTGAGCAGAGAGGATAGAGAAGAAGATAGAGAAGAAGGAGAGAAGAAGGAGAGAAGAAGGATAGAGAAGAAAAACGGTGCTCTGATAAAATTGTGCAATGACTTTGTATAATAAGTAAAACTTATAATAGTTTTCAGTGTATCATTTGCCTCCCACAGCCATAATTCCGTGATAATTATCTTGTACATCCGAGATTATATTGAAAATAAAATAATTTTCAAACGTACTCTTGTGTTTTTTCGAAACTTTAAATTGTTCAGCCTACCTTCAGTCATTCATCTTCATTCCCTTATCCTTGTAGGGTCGGGGGCCCAAAGACTCGACAAGGTGTTTCTATGTTCCCCAGTCTTGCGCTGCTTCTGTATGAGTCAACCAGTTTAGACCTATTCTGTTCGTACACATTTTTCTGCTGCCTCTCCCAGCTTAATCTGGGGTGACCCACCGGCCGTCTTCCTTCCGGGGTTGCCAGGAGGATTCTTCTTGGTATTTGTTCCTCTGGCATTCTTAACACATATCCAAACCACCTCAATTGTGATTGTGATGTGTAGGAGTAGGGGTTCCATGCCGATTGTGTGCCGTGTGCCGGCACTTCTCACTCTGTCCATCAATGGGACTCCCGCTACCCCCCTTAAAAAACTCAGCCTGGATCCTTGCTCTCACTCTTTTCATCAGGATCCAAATCTGATGGTTATGACCACGTGCGTATTAGGGTGGGCCGGAACACAAATTTGAAAGCCTACCTTAATTTATTAAATAATATAAGTTACATGGAAGTTTTAACCTAAGTAATCTGTGGATATAGGTTGAACGGCAACACAAACTTTCGTTTGAAACGCCCGCGGAAGTATATTTTTCTATAGACTTTATAATAACCCATACATCGCTCCATCGAACCCTGAAACTTTCAGTTGATCTTTCTCACTTTAATTAGGCCCCGGCGCCACTGTGCGCCCGGCCCGGTATTGGCACCACTTTTGTACCACCTCATTATTAATGAGACGTCGGGCGCGCTTCACAATGGAAGTTTCCGTGTCCCCGGGAACATTTATCATGTACCGCCGCCTCACTAGCGCCTCACGTTCTAAGGGGATAATCTGGCGAGCGGAAGGACTTCTATTTGCCGTCTCGAGGAATATTTCATAAAAATATTTTCACTTAATTTTGCGACGCTCCCGAAGGGTGAAAAGTTCATCGCATTAATTTGAGCGAAAATAAAAGTTAATACTTTCCAAAGATGAAAGTGACAATAATTAAGCTATTTTGAAATTTGATATTTTATTTTCAAAGAAAGTAGCGGGGTAATTTAAGCTTTGAAAATTAGGTATCTTAATTTTATTTATAAGGGCTCTTCCTTCCCTATTGTTTTTTTATTGAACGAGTTCAGTTACAAGCCGACTCCAAAGCCTTTCAAGTTTACAATATGCAAATCAGTCAATAAATATACAAAAAAATTGTCGCACAGTGTAAAATTCATGTTTTAACTAATCCGAAAAAAAATTGCGCGAATGACTAGCAAAAAACGAACAATAGCAAATGTTAGTATAGCAATTTCTGCTGAAAACATATTTTTTTTAATTCAACATTTATTTTAAGTGAGGATGGTCATCGTCTTGGATAATATAATAAATGCTCTGAATGATATGATCACACGAGTATTTTAAAATATTTGGCATTAAATATTTAACGGATATTTAAGAATACAAATATAAAGTCATTTAAACTAGACAAAACATTTTTCAACTAAAATATTGTCGGGGGGGTCAAAAATACCGGAAATTAATTAGCGTTTTATTAATTAATGATAACTTAATTATTCAATGTACTTATGACACTTAACACGAAATAGACTTAACGCTTTTCTTTTTAATCTAGAATATTTCGCTTCGCAATATATCACTTCGTCTATGAATTCTTTATTATCTCTGGGTAACACTTGTTTGTCGCTCGTAGAATACTCGATTCTCGCACATTTCGCTACTTAGGTACTCCACTAGATTAATTCGCTTTATTTATCGCTTCGATTATCTCACGACTAGCCACCCTTGCCGTTGCCTCGAAGCTTGCGGCCGACTTCACACCAAACGAACTGTCTAAACACGACGACTCCACAGCGGCCTAGAACCGCGCTATTTATACCTGCAAACGCTAGTTTCATCGAATTTCCTAGATTATTCTAGTGTTTAGGAGAAGGTTTCCATCACTTCTCGGTTGTTCCAGGCATTTTCGTTATCTTGTAGATCACCCTAGATTGCTAAAGACTAATATTTTGATAGTGTTGTGACATATTAGACATATTACAAGGGATTCGGACAGTGCGCAATTCCTTTTGTTTGCCATTTTGTGACAATGTGTAAAAAAATTGACCCATAATAACCAAGTTTTTATTATACTCCCTTTCCCATTGAACAGGTTTCGTTCCTATTGCACGCGTTGGGGTCATTACTCATTTGTATTGATTCCAACTCAAAAAATTCATTAAGATTTCGAAAAATCCAAAACTATACTATAATTATAAATTTTTTTAAACGAAAATTTGTGCGATCATTTTTATCATCGTCACGAGTCTGCAAATTTTCAGCTCGATTGAATTACGGAAAAAGATTTAAAAATCGATCCAAAGTTTTTCCGCCAGACAACAAACCGTAGATGCTACGAGTTAAGAGAAATGTAGTAAAAACATAAAACTTCGTTGAAAAGAATATATAATTTTTGAATATTTAATTGGAAGGTATATACTAGTATAAGATTTTTGTTACAGATATCTTTGTTAAAATCGACAATCACGAAACATGTAGGCAAAACATATTATACGCATATTTTTTTAGATTTACTTATAACTCTAAGAAATCGAGCGATCGGCTTTTGCCAATTACTGTTATGCACTATGGGTGGATGTTACATATGAAAATTATTTTTTGGAGCGATTAAACTTTACTAGCCAGCCTCACTAGTCTATTTCCCTGCTAGTTTAAAAATTTAACCTATTTTGCGTGAGGATGAATTAAAAAAATCTACAAAGTAGTAAAAATATCAATAAACAGTCACTAATATTTAGACTGTTCGAAGAATATTTTTTTTTCTGTATGAAGGCTTGAATTTGTGGCGACATTATTATTAAAATAAAACTCAAATCACTTTGTTTTCACCACTTTATTAGATTAAACAATCTACATGTTTCGAGAACAATGTTCCCTTCTTCAGGATTATTGTGTACCTACTAAAAAATTTAAAAAGTTAAACCAAGCAAATGTGTTACGGTGTTAAGGGGTGGGTGAGGGGGAAGGTGAAGGGGTAGGTGAGGGGAGAGGGGGAGGGGTTCGAGGTGTTAATTATTATGGGTCATCTGGAGAAGATTGAATGTTAAGTGGAAAAATATTCAAAATAGGATTATGCAAAAATTTTGTTTGTGTATTTATTATATTAGAATTAATATTAACGTTTTTCCCAATTTCAAGTATTTCTAAATTATTTATTTGTGGGATCTTATAGCTAAAATGTAAAAATTTTAAACCTGTGTTAATATCAAATGTATGTTCATATTCTATTAAATGTTTTTTTATTGAATATTTTTCCACTTAACATTCCATCTTCTCCAGATGACCTATAATAATTAACAACTCGAACGCCCGCCTCGCCTACTCCCTCACCTGCCCCTTCACCGTAACACATTTGCTTGGTTTAACTTTTTAAAATTTTTAGTACACAATAATCGTGAAGAAGGGAACATTGTTCTCGAAACATGTAGATTGTTTAATCTAATAAAGTGATGAAAACAAAGTAATTTGTGTTTTATTTTTATAAAATTTAGATATTTTTATGTATGTTTGATATAATATTATCAATGTGATTTAAATTAATCGTTGAAGCAATTAAACGTCCTAAAAGTTGTTAATGTGTAATTTAATGATTTTTATTATTTTATGTTACAAAAATTAGTTAAATAATAAATCAGTTTTGATTGCAATGCAATATAATTTAGTCAGAGAGTGATCATTAATTTAACGCAATTATTTAACTTCATCAACTGGAAATTTCAAATTCTACAAAGGAAATCACGCAAAATTACAAACCAAAAATACCATTGCATCGATTACAATCAAAGGGTACTTTGCAAATACGTCAAATTATTTCCAAGCTCATGATTTCAACTGCACGGGAATATAATTTCGGTGACGGTCTGCATGCAAAATCGGAATTTGTGGCGTGAATAGACGATACTAAATAAATTATTAGAGCCTTGATTTATTAAAACAATTTTAACTAAAGGTTTAATTACAATGTGTAGATACATACCTTCTAGAATAGTAATTTAAGTGATCTACGGCTTGGCCACGTCCATTCTGAAACAAATGAAGAATTTTATTGAAAAACAATGTTATATTTTCACGTACCTAATTTTTTTCCCATTTCTTACAGCTGACACTTAAACGTAACTGACATAATACATGGTATATTTTATATTCATTGTTATAAGAGTTTATTTTTAAGAATTTTTAAATTGTGTTAATAAGTTGATAAAATATGTTTGACTGTGCGTAGGTGTGTATCTGCAAATAAATGTATTGCGAGTTTTATGGGTCTAGCTTGTAGTTCGTTATATTATATAAGTGATTCAAAATTATTGAAAAAACACACAAAAAAATATTAATATTTGTTACATGAATTTTGCTTAAATTATTTGAGCGAAATTGAAATATTGAATGGCATTCTCTCTTTCAATAGGTATCAAAGTAGAACACGACAATGAATCCAGAGACCTAGAAATTATGACGGCTTGAGGAGTCTTTTTCTTGTATTCTTATAACTGAAGATTGGAGGATGGAGAAATCTTTTGAACTAGAAAGGGGGTCTTTTGAAACTGACAGACCCTCTTAGTGGCAAGGGGATGCTAATACAGACTCAGATGTTTAATTTATACGGGATTATCCCGATTGACCCAACCGTCTGCTGATATAATTATCTTTGTTATCAAAACATGCTTGTTTTTTTTTTATTTTTTTATTTATTTTATTTGGGAAACATACAGTACAATTTTAATTTTTTTTTTATATAATATCAAAAAAATATTCATGAGTATGACCAGTAAAGTTTCTTCGAAGCTGGTAAAGAAAAACTAAATAAAAAACTACGATAAAAATATGTGATAAATAATAAATATTTCAAAGATTTAAATTATGATAAGGCATAAAATGGGAGGGGTGAGGAGAGGGAGGGAATGGGATTCAATTAAAGAAGTATCAAATCAATAGTCATAAATGAAATTACGGAGTTTCATTTTAAATAAAAGCAAATTGTCAGTAAAAATGTCTACTTTATTTGTAGAATTTAACATATTGTATTTTGAGGTGCAACGAGTTACAAAGCAGTTTTTTAAGTAGTTAGTCCTACCAAAGTTTGCGTAAAATAAATTATTTGATCGCGTTGAGTATGTAGGACAACTTAAACCTATTTGCTCTAATAAATAGGGTGAGTCAACCAAGTTATTCAAGATTTTATAAAGATAACACAGATCTTGTATGCATCTTCGATATGATAGAGGAAGGATTTTTTGGTAACACTCGCTTTCTGTGTATGAGTTGAATTCTAAACGGGAACGGAAATTTAAAATATTGAAAAATTTGTATTGGTTGATTTGTTGATCTCGTGATCAAGACACTCGCCTTTGCTCGCAGCGTTACAATGGTCGGCGGTTCGAATCTTATCCCAGCGGTCCAACAGCAGTCTGTTTTCATAACACAGGCATTTTGTTTATTTTTATTTTACTTTGTAACGTTCAAATAAACTTTAACGACCCTAAAATAATTATCATAATTACTTTAAAGTAGAAAATATAAAATATGTTTCATCACAGAATGGTAAAATAATAACTATCTTAATTTTAAATTTCCGTCCGTAACTTGCAGGAATTACAACAACACTGACTAGCCGCTAATTATGCGCGGGGAGCCGAGTTTAACACGTTTACACGCAAGGATCGCGCCACCAAACTCAACGGTCTTGACTATTATTATATTAATTAATATATTATATTAATTAATTATATTAATTTTATTTTAATGTCCCGTGAATTTTCACGGGTGTCTAACACGAATTCAGAGACAATATTGATTTATTTATTTATTTTAATATACGGCACAGAAGTACCTTTTACATACGTTCGTCCTGATGAAGATACACTGGTATCGAAACCGGTAGAAGTAAAGTTACTCCAAGTAGTCAATACAAAGTTACTTTATTAATTAATAATTATGTCCAACCACAAAGTTAACGCTGTAAACATCAAAAATATATAAGACTTATTCTATTACCAGAGCAGATATTTTCAAATTATTATGGTTTTCATAAAGTACTTCTTGTTTTCAACTATGTTTTTCAGAAAAATTGACAATTGTTGGCATAAATTGACAGAAAAAATTGAATTGGCAGAAAAAATACAAAAATTGGCATAAAAGTGAAGGCAGTAATTAACACCCAAAAAATTAAAATGTTTTGAATGCAGTCACCGAGAATTTATAATGTACTGGATTCCAGATTTTATGTGTCTATCCCTTCCAAAACCATGTTTACTATAAGTTTATAAGCTATGTTTCCTATAAAATCTCGATTTCAGTACATAATAAATCAGTAATCCTCGACGACGGTATTTAATTATATATTGTACTGTTGGTTTGCATTGTTGGCATTTAATTGTATATTGCTGCCTTTGCTTTTATACCCCACTATCGTAAAACTATTATTTTTTCATTTCTTTTAACGCCCCTCAGAGCTTTTGTGTACAATACTGGTAAGGTAATACAAAATGAAATAATAACACAAGCCACAGCAAGTGTTAGTAGACCTATGCATAGGTACGCCTAGGTACCATGCCTACCTATCTAAGACATCTCCCAAACCCCATCAACAAATGACGCCGAGACCACGAAAGCCAGCGCACAAAAACAATCGAGAGGTTGGCAGCTACCAATGAGATAATTGAAAGAACCTTTCACAAACGACTCCACTTCCTCAGAGATGAAGTCTAGTTATTCTTCAAAACACAGTTATAATATAAATTTACTAATATTATTGGCAAAAACTTCTCGTTTCTGATTGGTAGTTATAGGAAGCCTTTGCAGTAGAAAATTTAAAACGTAGTTGATGTCTGCAGTTTCAAATATCAGAATCAGTTATCAGACAAATATTTCAATAGTTTTGCTCTCTTTATTCTATTCAATCGGATAACAGAGATTTGTTTTTAAACCTTTTATAAACGATCAAATCATTATTTCATTTTAAATTATAGAAAATATCAGAAAATGGAAGATTGATAAAATCTCGAATTCAATACATTATAAATTAGTAATCCTCGATGACTGCATTAATTTTTTTTGGATATTGCTGCCTTTGCTTTTATAAAAGATATAAAAATAATATTCTTTAGAAATATTGGATAATTTAAAAAAAAATCTAGTAAAAGTTTGTAATATTAACAAATTCAATGACACCACAGTGTAAGACTAGCGCCACCTACTGAATGTCACCCAAAACAAACACGCGTATTTACAACGAACACCGTAATGAGCCCGAATGTTAAAGACGGGTCCTTTTCGCGTAGTATAACATCCTCACTCGTTTTGCACTTCAACTGATCTATAGTCAGACTAATACATGAACATCAACACACACATTAAACCATATTTTTGAACATGAGAATTATTATTCGGGCGTGCACTTTATATAATTTTTTATGTAATATGTGAATATATTACCAGCGATAAAATAATTCTTGCCATTCGCGCATCGGTCGTACTTTACATAACGAAAGTCGTGTGGGTACCTATACGTCTTTCAAATAATATAATTGTATATTAATTTGTCTGTATTTCAATTATGTCGGTTTCTATATATAAATATATATATATATATATATTATTTTTTCTGTATTTTAATTATATTGGTTTCTATTAGCTAAGTCAATTTATTTAAATAGATTTAACTCTGTGAGCGAAAGGAACAACCGAAAAAAATTCAGTTTTAAGTTAAGTGTGCAGGGTTGTTCTTTAGATGCATATCTATCAAAAAATAAAATAAAATGAGACTATATTTAATTATTTGATAATTTTTGCAAGAAACAACGACTTCAGTCAACTTGGTTTTAAAGTTTTTGTGAAAAATTAAACTAATAGTGCAAAAATTAGATAAAAATAATAAAAGCTTCAAGAGATATTTCATAAACAAATGAAATTTCAAAATTTTATTTTAGCTATCATGAAAACATTTTTTAATTTGGTAGTTGGCTCACCCGCAGAACTTATATTCTGCATAGGTAGGTACCTACATCATAAACATTTCACGTTGTACATTTACGAGTAGGCACCTACATATATATGTGCGAAATTATTTATTATTTTAAAGTTCCGTTGAATTACTACTTAAGTTTTCATAATATTATTTTCCACAGTTGTGGTATCTAATTAAAATAAAAAAAGTGATTAAATAAAAAATAAAAAACATAATTAACATCAATATTTTATCTTTTTGATTAACTTAATTAGTAATTAGCAACACAATTATGACTCACTCAACATTCACTAACATTGCACTTGATACTTTGTAGATACATAATTACTACCTAATGAAAATAAATATTACTGACGAATTCAAAAAAATATTAAAATTGTGTTCTATAATGCCACTGTGGGACAGGCGTAGCCTAGTAGAGTGGCATAACCCACAAATTTAACAAAAAAAATGGGTTATTTATCTTATATTTTATTGTTAATTTAGTATTAAGTACCTTTATTTGTAAACAAGGATTTTTTGAAATAAATGAAAAAAAAAATTCTATAAAAACTTAGTGGTTGTCGGAAAGATTAACGAAGAGGTAATAGATCTATCTCATCATTACCAAATATAATACTATTAAATAGAAACTATTACAGTAAGTTATTCGTGAATGCTGATTGTAACTTTTCAACCCCATTTAAATAAATAATGCGGGTGGTGGGGGCGTTGGGTGTTCTCTATATTAGTTTATGCTTTTCATGTTCGCGTAACATCCCGGCATTCTCTTATTCCGAGTTAATGTTCTCCAAAGGACTCAGTTAAGTTGGGTAATCGTTCTGTAATTTGAGGATTAGGATTCTAATCCGACCTGCGGTGATCTCCAGTAATATCTGAAAACATTTGCGTGTCGTATTAAGACAACTGAACGTCTGGGAAAGCCGATAGGGCGATGCGGTTGAAACGTTCAAACGACATCTTTGTATTAAACCCCATAAGTAATAATTAATTATCGATTTATATCCTCGTCGTATGAAGTATTTCTTTCCGGCATTTTCAACCGCGATAATTTATGAATGTTTTAGGTTTGTGTTTTTTGGAGAATTGTGCCATGTTTCAACCACCTTTCTGGCCTACTGTTTAAATCCCGTTGCAAAGTCCAACATCAGTCCTGATATAGGATCTTGCATCAACAATAAGACGTAATAAAATAGTAAATGAGGATATTATTTCCCATGCACTTAATTTTGAGTGTTTAACAAAACTGAAATGTAAACAATAACTAAATGTAACGCTTTGTAAATATATGTGGACTGAAAAAATCTATGATTTCATCTCTTAAATATTCGATTAGGAACGAATAGAGGAACGATTACCAGGAAGAATCCTCTTGGCAACCCCGGAGGGAAGACGGCCGGTGGGCCGACCCAGATTAAGCTGGCAGAGACAACAAAAAATTTTATTTGAAAACAGAATGGGTCTGGACTGGTTGACTCGAACAGAAGCATCGCAAGACAGGGGATCGTGGAAGCACCTTGTCGAGTCTTTGGGGCTCCGACCCTACTAGGACAAGGGGAAGAAGATGATGATGATGAAATATTCGAATCAATCATGTTAGCTTCGAAAGTGTGTATATTGACAAGGAAAAAATAACCACCATTCTCTTAACGAAATTTCATGTTTCCAACCAACGTTTTTCTTAATGTGATCCATTATTGAAAATAAACTTATTTATGGATTTTTTTACCATTATTGTTGAACTATATGCAAGGTGAGGTAAGAAAAAGCTTATGTTTTTTTTTCATATTTTAATTTTTGTATTTTTGTTCTGCACCGTATTGTGCGCGGGTGCCATTTTGTATTAATTTTAAAACAATAATATCTATTCCTTAAATTTATTCAATAAAAAAGTTATAAACTATTTCAAAAGAGTTGAAAGAACACACGTAAAATAAAATATTTTACGAGAGGGCCAAAATATAATCTAAACTAACTCTTAATCCAGTGAAAAAGAAGCGTAGGAAGACGTAACATCTCATATCAGCGTCATTTTAACAAAACTTGTTTCCAGTATGACTTATTTAATTCTGGAATATTTCATGTTTACTTTTCATGTGACGTTATATAATGAATTATGCATTTGGCCACCGACTCGTCGGATTTGAATCGGCGTGGTCCTGGGAGAGATAATATCTGCAGGCGTATTCCCCACACACGTGGTAAATACAAACACAAAATACAAGCAATGTATGCGTTGTGGGAAACATGGTCGACAGTTATGGAAAATTTCGCACATCAGCAAACAGTTATAAAGTTGAATGCACAATTGAAAATATTTAAAATATATAAATAGGATACTTTTGTTGAAATCAAATGCCGCACTGACCAAGCCTGTGCTACATCGTGATCTCAACTTTGTGTTCTCGATATTGCTTTATAGAATCCAAAACCTTGCTCAAAGCATTCGAGTTGTTGGACCTACAAAATAAATCTCAAAATAAGCTAGACGAATAAAGTTATAAATGAAAATTTTATTTTCCGGATGAATAAAGACAAGCTTCAATATCTCAGACGTGTGAAAATACATCGAGAGAAGTACGAGATCTTGCACCTCACAATGCAGGGAAATATTGACGGAAGTCGGGGCCCTGGAAGAATGACAAAATCATGGTTGGGGCCACATTATGGCCAAAACCTGAGACATTGGATCTGCCAGTCTACTGTAAAACTATTATGGGCCGAATTAAATAGTGATGACAATAAACTATCGTTGAATGGATAAGGCACGAGAAGAAGAAAAAAGTTTTTTTTTGCAGAATAATTGCAGTATGAAAGTGAAAATGACAGTGAATGAACGAATGAAATGAGAACACTATGAACAAACGAATGAAATGAGAGCACTATGAATGAACGAACGAAATGAGAGCACATAATATGTGCCAAATAAAAAAAATAGAAATTTGGAAAAAATGTTAACAATAAAGCCTCGTTAACGTTAATTTAAAAAGGGGCGCTTAGGTTCGTAGTAATCGTACTGAGCGAATTAATGAGGGAGAATATCAAACAAGATATAAAAGTGTTAAAAAAAAAATTATCAATCGATTAGAAAAGACATACAGAAAAATCAAATTAACGAAAGAATATTCTAACTGCTACCGGGATTCGAACCAACGGACCTCCATGCTATCCGGGGATGGTGCGTTATCTATTTTCTCCGCGGCAGTTTGATAAGTTAACGAAATTTTTTCGACCTGTATGCAGTCTCTTTTTAATTAATTTATATTTTTATTCCATTTTTAAACCGCTTTTTACAATACGCCATCCCTAAATAGAATGGAGTTGGTTCGAATGCCGGTAGCAGTTAAAAACTTTTTTTGTTAATTTTATTTTTCTGTATGTCTTTTCTAATTGATTAATAAAAATTTGTTTAAAAATTCACAGAACTTAGTTCTGAAATTGCAACTTCACAATAATAATGTGTTTTCTTTAATATAAAAGTGTTGACGGTGCTTGAAAACGAAAGCGTCGCAACGACTCAATATAAACATGTTAACCAGATACTGATAGATAAGTGTCTGGTTAACATGTCATGTCAATTGTTTCAGAACAGAATGGCTCTTCATGCACTCTACCTATCTCTGCAGCGAAATGACGTTATGTTGATAGAGTTACTTAGTTGGTTAAATAAGATCTTGCAATATACCTTACAGTGTAGTGACCCAGGTAGATAGTAGGGCATCGCGGCCTTGAAACATTTATAATAATTTAGTATAGCTCCTCGTCAAAAGGTGTGGCTTTGTTAAATGTAGAAATCCAATCTATCTCTTGGTCCGGCACCAGAGTGATGTATGAGGGGGTGGTCCAAACGTATAAGGCGAAGAATAATATAATATAAATCTCAATATTAAATAAAACATTTTTCTTATATGTGAGCGCGCGACGCTCTGCATGGCGCAAGAGGGGCACGACTGCGAATTGCGTTGTAACTACATAATGATCGTGAGATAAATTATATTCTTCTATGAAATATTATAAATAATGTATTCTATACAATATTAATGCTCTGCCAGCGCTAACTATACATTTAACTAAAATATATATTATTAACTGAAAATAATTATTCTGTGAAAATTGCGCTTTTGAATGCAATATTAACAAAAAATATTAACTACTTCTCTCATCAAATATTATTCTGCAGCAAATATTCAATGAAATTATAGGAACTAAAATATTTCTAACATCTTGGGTTCGCATACTATATTGATAATACCTAATGCCCTTTGCATTTACTAAATATATTACCTAAATAGCCACAGCTATACCATCCTGTCCGTCAGGGACGAAACATAAAACACAGTTATATTCCTAAAAGTGCTACCTCTTACGCGACAAAAATACCTATTGCAGTCGGGCTATGAATATGAACTATTCCCGCCTCATAATGGCGCCTGGAACCAATACTAAAA
>JADDOH010000121.1:0-101286 GCA_016648135.1 Agrypnia vestita | reverse complement strand
ATCCGCTATAGAATGTACTTCATTATATATGCTTTGAACAACATTTTGACTTACACTTTCATTTGGAATAAGCACTGACGACGCATACTTTCCTTCCACAGGAGGCAGCTTTCCATCGCCTAAATCTAAAAGCCACTGTGTAAATGAATTTTCACCTTCTAAAGCGGGGACATTAGTTTTCAAATCGAAAATAGTAAAATTTTTCCAATGTTGGCTGTTTTTAATAGATGTCACTACTAACTGACCGCGAGAAGCCCTTCGAGAAACTGGTAGAATTTGTCTAGTCGCCGCCCAAAATGATTACTTTATTGCCAAAAATATCATTATTACCCATTATATCGCGCAGAGTACGTTCAATTATATCTAAAGCTAGAACTGGCGCCATCGGCGCTTCATCCCAGATGATACATCAGCTGCACTTATAATTGCACGGTTCTTGGATGTCACTCTGCATGTTGTGTTATTCTATAAATCAAGAAGTAAATTAAAAGCAATGTGACATGTACGTCCACCCGGTAATAAAATTGCTGATATTCCTGTCCAAGCAACAGATAAAACTTTCTTAGATCTTCCTCTTCAAGTATGTATAATAGTCTTATAAAGGAACGTTTTACCTGTGCCACCAGGACCGTCAATAAAGTAACATTTTTTTGTTTCAGATACATCTGAAATTTTTTACTTAATATACTGTCGAAAGCACAATGTTCTCGATTGAGTTTTCCAGCCATCTCTGACCCTAAAGAACTATCTAATGCTAAATTAATATCAACCACTTCATTATAAGTATTGCTGTAATCTGGTCCCGGCAAACCCTGTGATGTGCATGAAGAATTTTCATTTATTAATGCCTTTTGAATATAAAAAAGGGAACAATTTTGTGCAATTTCTGCAGTAGCACTTTGACGACTAAAGTCTTCTGACATCAAATCTTTGAAATCGTTCCACAGCTGCAACGGATGTGGTGGGAGGCAATGAATCATTAATAAGACAAATAGGTCACGAAGAGCTTTGGGCATCATATACGTTGAAGCTTCAGCCATGCAACACTGCCATTCTCCAATATCATCGATGAGTCCTAATTCTCGTACTGCATCACGAAATGTAGGAAGTAAGACAACCATTAATAGTCCGCAAAGATTCAAAGGACGTAGCCCCAGTCACTTGTAAAAGAATAAGTCTTAAATGGTATAATTCTATATGTCTAGGAGAAACGGGGGACATGCGACCAATAATCTTGTCCCCGCCACATTGCCTCTTCTTCCACTGCTTATTGCTAGAAAAAACATAGAAATTAGTTAAATCCTGATACTTAATATTACATGCCTCATTATCTTGTGGGTTAAGTTTAAACCATGCAGTTAATGTTGTATTATTTAAGGCTGTAGAGTCCAACCAAATTCACCTGATGGAAATAACACTGGAAAAACCATCGGAACTAAATGTTTTGATAACATATTAATACGCTGGAGACCTCCTACATTCTTAGGGTGAACAGCAAAATCTACGTTTGGCGGTAACCTACCTTCGTAATCTGCTACATACACAATGGAGACTTCATTATTATTAGATGGAGCATTATACCTTCTTTGGTCATCTAACGAAGAACGCGTAAAGAGTAGTTGAATATTCCGCATCTGGCCCCCGTGCTCTGCAACTATAGATTCTTCTTCCTCAACCGCTTCTTTCAACCTTTTGTATTGGAGAGCATATGGACTTACACGACGGATGACATTATCAATAGTTTCCAGTATATTTTGTTGACATCTAAGGTTAGACGGATGGCTCATACGTACCCTGACTGCTTCATCCGCATCGTAAACATATAGTTGCGCATATGCCGGCACCTCTCCATCACTCTGCAAACTTCTAGACGTTCTATGATATACTTCAACTGAAATTTTTAAACAATACGGGCCTACACCTGGTATGTCACTTATTTGCACTCCGAAAGATGCAAATGCATTAGCACAGTTGTACTGCACATTTAAAATAAGATTTCGCATTTCTTCCTTCAGCATACACTCTTTGCCTAGCTTTTTTACGTTCCCGCTGGTCAGCATTCCTTCTTTCACATTCCTCTTCTGTTATGTTTGACAGTCTACGTCTGGCATTTCTTCTTTCATATTGTGAACTCGAATCGCATTATCAAATTGCCGCTTTGTGATGTTGAGTATTCCATCGGAATTCTGAAAAATAATAATATTAGGTCCTTACATATGAAATTGACGTTTTGCCGTACTGGCAAATTTGATCTCAAATATCTTCTCTTTGGTTAGGAATTCCAAATCCAAATTTATACAGCTATTTACTAATGTATTTGTGTTTTGAAAATTATAATTCATTTGTTTTTTCCCCAATTGTTTTTTTCTTTGCGTCACTCAGTTTACAAAATGAAAAACTTGAAACATCGCGTTATTTACGAGTACGAGTTCCACCGTGGCACCAGTGCTGCTACAGGAAGAAGAAACGGCTCGAAGGATTAATGATGTGTATGGCGACGGTGCCGCAAAAGAAAACACAGTGCGTTTATGGTTCCAACGTTTTAGTTCTGGAAATTTAGACCTGCAGAACAAGCCCCGTGGACGGCCGGAGACCAAAGTTGATAATGAAGAATTGAAGGCTATTGTGGAAGCGGATCCATCGCAAACCACATCTGAGTTAGCTGCAGGCTGCGGTGTTAGTGATAAAACTGTTTTAATCCACTTGAAGCAAATTGGTAAGGTGAAAAAGCTTGAAAGGTGGGTACCTCACGAATTGAGTGAGGCAAATCAACAAACGCGCGTTGACTGCTGCGTTGCATTACTCAACCGGCACAATAATGAAGGGATTTTAAATCGAATCATTACCTGTGATGAAAAGTGGATCCTGTACGATAATCGGAAGCACTCATCGCAATGGCTGAACCCTGCCGAACCAACCAAACCATGCCCCAAGCGAAAATTGACTCCAAAAAAGTTACTTGTGAGCGTTTGGTGGACTAGTGCTGGTGTCGTTCACTACAGCTTTCTTAAATCTGGCCAGACGATTACGTCAGATGTCTATTGTCAGCAACTGCAAACCATAATGGAAAAGCTAGCTGCTAAATAACCGAGGCTGGTTAATCGCTCTTGGCCACTGCTGCTTCATGATAACGCTAGACCACACACTGCACAACAGATGGCTACCAAATTAGAGGAGCTTCAATTGGAATCTCTAAGACATCCACCGTACTCTCCGGACCTTGCCCCAACAGATTACCATTTTTTTCGAAATTTGGATAACTTCTTGCAAAGGAAAAAATTCAACTCCGATAGGGCAGTCCAAACCGCCTTCAAAGATTTTATTGATTCCCGTCCGAATGGTTTTTTTAGTAAAGGGATCGATGAACTACCTATGAGATGGCAAAAGTGCATAGATAGCAATGGTACATACTTTGATTAAATAAATATATTATAATAAAAAAAAATCGGCTTTATGTTCCTCCCATACTAAACGTCAATTTCATATGTAAGGACCTAATATTTATGTATAATACGGAGAAAATGACACGTAAAATGACATTCGCGCCACGCGCTGTGAGTCTTTTGAGGTTATATGAGAGACGTTATGACGTTAATCTAAGGTTAAGTTCACTTTGCAGTTTAAATAAAATATAAAGCGTAATAAATGTTTAATAAATAAATGTTTTGAACGTTTATTGAAGCAAGATTAATGCAAAAACAATAAAAAGAAAAGCGTAAACGTATACTTACTGTCAATGTCATAAAGCGTCATTCTGTGGTATGACCAGCACAAAAATTCGTTGACTGCAATTACGTTGGCTGTTTTAAATACACGGATTCCACGAAAATATTTAAAAAAATCTATAAATTGCGATATTTTAATTTTCGATAATTTGGATTTGGATGTTTTTTGATATCAGTTTGTTCGTATTCCTATATTTTTCAATCTTTTTAATGTACTCTAAAATGTTTTTTTTTTAAACTGGCAACAGAAATTATCAGTATGCAGAAACGACATTGGTTGGAGTAATTAATATATAGATATTCAATACAGATAACACTTCTTAAAGGTCCCTTTATATAATTATGTAAGATAAACATACATATTTGCATTATTTTAGTAAATTATCAGAAAATCAAGGTGTATCGAATTTTATTTACCAAAACGTCATATTATTTGTAATCGTTGAATAGACATTTTCGCACCAAAATGACTTAATTAAATTAATTTGACGATTACAAAAAATATGACGTTTCGGTAAATATATAATCATCCTGCCTTGTAACAAGCCCTGCCCATTGCCATTTTAAGTTCGTTATGCGATCCACGATATCCACAACTCTAGTTCTGCACCTAATTCCATAATTTCTTATTTCATCTCTTAGGCTTATATGTACCAAGCATAGATCTCCATGGATGGTGGAGTTGTGGTGGCCCGAGACACATACACACAGACACCCGTGTAATGGGTTACCACAGATGCTGACATTGAGACAGCAGGCCGTAGCCCTCGATACAGAGGTTGAGGCAAAATTGCTGAGCAAGGCAAACAGGCGACGATGTAAGCCGGACCAATGACCGAGTACAAAGGCGACGTATGGCAGGGGGCATGAAGAGCGGATAAACTCACATTGCTGACCAGACTAAATATTGCACACACAAGCGGCCGAGTAAGACGAAGGCAAAGTACGCCGAGTCCTTTGTCTGCAACAACTATAAAAATGGTAGGCTCCAGAGCAGACTATCTCACTTCCCCAGTGAACGGCTCGTATAGCGGAAGCCCTTGCCGTCAGACCTTCGAATGTCACGCTTTCACTTGTAACCTTTGTACCTACTGTATTCTTTATAACTTTTTATTTTGCAATTCAATAAATTCTGTAAAACCATCGTGACTTTACATCGTCAACACCGCATCAACTCATCCTAAACCGGAGGGCTCATCCACCTCCACAGAGTGCATTTGAGCTTTTCTACATTTTTATTTGTGTCGTTTCTCCACTCCATACATCATCACTGGCAGTATGCACGATTCGAATTTAAGCTAATTGGAATTTCTTTGTTTTTAAAAATATGTTTTATGTTTGCCAAAAGCAGCCCAGCTCATTTCTATTTGTTCTTCTCGGCAGATGAGCAGAATATCTAGAATATGAATAAAAATGACTACATCTCAACCGGGACACGGAATTTACAAACAACAATTTATGAATTTAAAGTAACTACATTACTAACGAATGATTCTGTACACGGGCCTCAGGCTATTTGTATGCACGTTCATAATACTACCGGAGCGGGCATAGTTAGCTTACCTGGTGAAGCATCAGACAAGTCATCTTGCGACGTCGGTTCTGCCCAACTCTCATCTCCGCTAATTTCCAGTTCCAGTTCATCTTCATCTCTAGAATTTTCAGAATATATGTAAAAACAATAAATATCCACTAAGAATGGGCAAATAAGCGCATTCATAAATAATATTAAATTAAATTTAAAGTTTATTCTGATACAGGTTTCTAAATAATAATCTCACGAGTGGAGGGGAGCTCTCAGATGCCTCCGAAGCGTAGAGCGCAATCCTCCACCTTCCAGCAGGGCGGCCACCAGCAGCTCCCGCATGAAGCGTCTTCCAGGAGACACCGTGTCAGTCTCGCCACCTACACGAGAGCACAATAAAGGTTTATTTACATATTTATTTTTTATTTGTTTATTTCTATTTTATTTAAATATCAAATTTTGGTTGGAATGTGCCTGTCTCACTAGGAATATTTGTGTTGAGACAGGCATAGTTTACAATAGTGTGTAGATACAAAACATAGTATGTAGATATATAGTAAAATAATTATTTGTATTTGATAAAGTATTGTATATTAAAGTAACATAATAAAGTGATTAAAGTAACATAATAAAAAATATACCATAGATATGAGGTTATATTGTGCTAGTGCGTTTGTGTAAGTGTGCCTATTTTATCTCTCCCCTTGTTTCGGATCCACGTTTTATTTTGTATTTTATGTTAGGGTTGTAAATTGTTTATCAATAAAATAAACGATGTTCAGCATAAAATAATGTCATCTGAAAATATCAAGATTGCTATTTTGATGATCCGTTATTTTTATCAGCACTTGTACAGATGAGGATGATAATAAATAATAAATGAGACGTAGTTCTACTTTGGTTCATGTTTCTACTTGAAAGAGAAATAAGGTCTGTCAAATTTCAAAAATTTAAAATGCAATTATATAATCATCATCATCACTCTTAGCACTACAACCCTCGGTGGATCTTGGCCTCCTCAATAATCTTCCTCCATTCATCTCGGACAAGTGCCAGCTCTCTCCAGTTCTGAAGCTCTAAGGCAGAGATGTCTTGAGGACGTTGTCACTCCATCTTAATTTTGGCACAATTATGTATATAATAATAACGAAAATATACACAAATACTCCAATACTGGAAGAAGAAATTAATGCATGAGTATGAAACAATCTTTTTTCTATCAGCTTTAAATACAAAATATTTTTTTCACAGAAGAGAAGATATTAAAGCCTTGGAAGAAATAATCAATTTGGCCTACACCTCCGCCGTGATAGGACGCTTTCCTGATGAAGCTGAATAAGACTTCAGCGAAATGTCGAAATTTGCTTCTCTGTAAAATATACGGTTCATATAAAATATCCGTTTTATTGAACACTTAAATATGTCCAACGACCGTAATAATAACCTCAACTCTTTTATAATCTTTCTAACCTATCAAGGTGTAATGTCTTAAAAAAATTGTTTTGAGAAATTCAAGACAAAATTGAAAAATATGAATAATAGAGTTTCTTGTAGATTATTTTGTAAAAATATAAATGCCAGCTATGACAAACAGCAGCAGATTAATCCTAAGGAAATTTTATCACTATCCCTACATGCGAGGTTTGTCAACAATGGTCTGATACAAGACAGTACCTCTGGGCAGTAACGAGGAGAGCAAGCGCGCCCTCTCGGCGGCCGTGGGCAGCAGCACGGGCCAAGCGCGACGCAGGGCCTGCTGGGCAGCCGCGCGGGTCAGCCCGGCCCCCGCCCCGGCCGCGGCGCACACGGCTGCCCGCACGCCGCCCACCCAGCCGCGGGTGTCCTCTGTACAGAAGCCTGCCATAACCCCCTCCAGCTGGAATTAAAAAATATATATATTAACTTAAAGTAAATCACATTGTATAAAATATTTATTTATTCATTTATTTGTACAGCAGATACAAATGATTTTTTATAAAATAAATCACACCTATGTTATTACATTCCAAACATTCCATAATACTCCCCATAATAAGAGCCAATGGCTCGAGTTTATGGGAGGAGTATCTACAAGCCAAAAGATGTAGAAGTTTTTATTAAACAGCGACCATTTGGAACATGTACAAGCCAAATTAGAAGTAGAAGTTTTTACTAAGCAGAAACCATTTGAAACATATAGACAATGTTACAATACATCGTTATCATTTGAAACATGTAGGCAATGTTACAATATATTGCTGTTACAATACAATACATCGCTATCAAGGATTTGACTTCCTTCTTAAACTGCTTGTATTCTGAAAGGTTTCTTTCTTGAAATTTGTCTTGTAACAACAATATATCGTACCATTTAACTCCCAAGATGTTTCTGAAGGTTGATACTATCTTGGGTGCACAAAAGAAGATTGATCCTCATGGCTTTTACTGCCATTAAAAACCATCCCAACCACTTAATTGTATTAGGATGCTATAATCATTAGTCATGCGGATTATACGATACAGGGAACACAAATATAGGCTCACCTGCAATCGGAGCAAGTTGAGACTGGCCACGGCCACACATTCACTCTCCTGAGGAGACAGGTTGCTCGGTGACGCAGAGGCTGGAGCTCCCAGAACGCCAGGGCCCTGCGACAGCCACAGCAACCTCTCCAGTTGTCTAAAACATTATTACTTTTCATATTAATAAAAGCTTACATTGCGGGTTCAATACTAGAATTTTTGAACTTGATTTTAAACAATATATTTGAATTTATTCCCGCACCTGGAGTCTTCAACAACTATTTAAAAGTTAATTTTTTTTTTAAAAGCGCATTAATTACTATTTAAAAATAAAAATTCCAAAGTAAGAAATACGTGAACAATTTACATAGTTTTAAATTCAGATTCCGTATGCCTTCGGGAGTGGCATTGAAATGAAATTCCTTTCACAGCCGCTTATCCTTTTTGATGAAAAGTCACTATATATGTAATGTATTTCTATGCAACATTTGTCTACAATATGACATATAATATTATATTACACTATCAAAAGCAATTGATTTATCCCATATACTAAGATTTTAAACTATGTAGTTTAATATGAATTTGTCTTTATTTTAATTGTCACGTGTGCGTCATTATTTCTGTCATTATCTGATTTGACGGCCTTGGACTTGGTGCACACTTCAAAACAAACACTTCTACACGCCGCACATGCGTATACATAATTTTTACATAGTATTATGAATACTCCGAGAAATGCATTGAATTAAATGATTTTAAAAAGATTGCAGAAATATTAATGTTTTTTTTTAAATTCTAGACAAAAAATAATAAGAATTCGACTAAAATAATGCACAAGTATTTGTCAAGGTCAAAATAATGTCAGCATTTTAACATATGCAGTCGGACTTTGGCTGTTCTCAGGTGTTTCCATATACATATTTTAGTGTCAGCGCTTCGACATAGAACTTCCACAATACATAATTATATCGTAATCTCTTCTATCACAACTTTTCACTCTAGCAACAATACGTAAATATAACGAAACTTCGGATGTTTATCCAATATTGGATTTAGATGACGTGTCAGACCCGTCTTGAAAGAGCACGATTTAACACTTGTAAAATGGATGTCCAGCCTTAAGGCTTGCTTCCTCGTATACTTACTTGAATGTAGGTTCACTAAGATCTAGAATGAAGGGCAGCGATGCTGGAAGGGACCACGGCCGGGCTTCGCTCCAGACCAGCATTTGGTTTGGGCCACAAGTAACGCCTGGTTAAAAATGGGAAAAATGAGTGACAGCTTATCTTATGGTGATCATGGCTGGCAATAAACAGGATATAAGAAAATCATAATTCAATTTTAACAAAACTAACAAAACATTTTGAAATGAACAAAGGCAGAAGAAAAAAACAAGAAAATCTATAAATCAATAATTGGTCCTCATTTTCAATATAGCCCCACTATTTTATACTTGAATAACGAAGGATATTTGAATGTCAATATGTTTATTCTCTAAGCTCATTCCTACATTTTAAATATTAATTATCTATCATATGTGGGCATACAAAAGCAAAGATAGCAATATCCAAAAAAATTAAAAACATGTTTTGAATGTAATCACTGAGGATTACTATTTTAAAATGCATCGGACACACTTGATGCAACACACATACATTATATTCAAGAACGCATTCTTATTGTGAAGTTGCAATTTTTTCAGAACAAAGTTCTGTGAAATTTAAAACCAAATTTATTAATCAACTAGACCGTATCGTATAAAATATTGCTGATTGTCTATGGAATCAAATCAACAAAAAAATATTTGGCTGCTGCCGGGATTCGAACCACGGATCTCCTCCTATCTGGGGCAGGCGCGTTAACCAATTACACTATACCGCCTCATACATTTCTGTGAATATATCAACCTTATCTGTAAGTCTCATTTATTAATTGATTATATATTATCCATTTTAGAGCAATCCACTTTTTCTGGTACGGTAGGCACATTTGATTTTTCTGTATGTCTTTCTAGTCTATCTATACCTATAAAACTCAATGTCTGTCTGTTTTCTATACAAATCCACACCATTTGTCCGATTCCATTCAAATTTTGCATACTTATGCTTTAGGACCCGGCGGGTAACAAAGGCAACATTTCCCCCCTATTCTCATACCCCTTCCCCTCCCCATGACATATTTTCGATGCAAATCTGTACCGTTTGACTGATCGGACTCAAAATTTGGAAACTTATTCTTATGGACACGGCGGGTAATATATGCAACATTTCCCCCCTATTCTTTTTACCCTTCCCATCCCCTGATATATTTTCGATGTAAATCTGTACCTTTCGACCGATCCGACTCAAAATTTGGAAACTTATTCTTTAGAACCCAGCGGGTAACATATTTGACATTTCCCCCTATTCTTTTACCCTTCCCCTCCGCTGATATATTTTTGATGCAAATCTGTACCATTTGACCGATTGAACTCAAAATTTGGAAACTTATTCTCAAGTACTCGGCGGGTAACATATGCGACATTTCCCCCCTATTCTTTTAACCCTTCCTTTCCCCTGATATATTTTCGATGCAAATCTATACAGTTCGACCGATCGGACTCAAAATTTGGAAATTTATTCTCAAGTACCCGGCGGGTAACATATGCGACATTTCCCCCCTATTCTTTTAACCCTTCCCCTCCCCTGATATATTTTCGATGCAAATCTATACCGTTCGACCGATCGGACTCAAAATTTGGAAACTTATTCTTAAGGAAACCGCTGGTAACAAGAGTGATATTTCCTCCCTCCCCTTTTACCTTTTACCCATTCCCTGATATATTTTCGATGCAAATCTAAACCGTTTGAATCAAATCTCTGTTTACCCCCACAAATTTATTTTCAACTTAATCCTTAACCCGTGCAACGCCGGGTATGAACAGCTACTTGATTAATAAATTTAGTTTCTGTTTTCTTTGATTTGCCAAAAAAATAGTTCGAGTTAGGTAGGTTTTTGATTTTCAACTCGTGTTTCTAATTAGAACATAATCTAGAAGTGAAGAAAACCCAGGGTAATAAGGACATCTTGAATCCTGGAAGGACTTATCATTTCTGGCTTCTATCTGCCGCGTGTGTGGCAGGGGAATATACTGAATGTGCGCCCAATATTCTTAAAAAAATATACCAGTTTTGTAATCTCCTTCGTATGCAAATATGTACTGTTTAACCGCAGTCAAACATCACTGACCTACGACCGCCAGGTTATCCTGGCTGCGGTGAAGAAGCTGCAGCGGTCTGGCGCCTCCCCACCCCCAAAGCTCTCCGGCCGAAGTGACTGCCGCTGCTCCTTGTGCCCCCAGCGACAGAGATGTCACTGCCTTATCTGGAAACAATAAGCAAAATATTGTTTTAATGTATATGGTACAAAGATGCACTCATATTGTATATCTTCGTAAAAATATGAAATAATTAAATAAATTAGATGAAAATAAATTAAATTAAAATTAAATCAGAAACACAACATCGGGAAATGTTTCAGTGCCGAAAAAGAAGGCAAAATTCGGCCAACTCCTCCTCATGTTCTGTGCTCCACGATTCCACAACATACCGTCATCCGACATTGTAGGTTAAAGGTGAAAGAATTGTTCAAACAGAAGCTAACAAAGCAGTTACCACAGTTATTGTATACAACCACTTCATATTTCAACTGTATAAATTCCTTGTATTTTTTTGTGTGACATGTATTATTTCTTTGAAGGCCAGAGTGGAATACAAAGTGACCCCAGTCAAATTTGCGTTTCAATGAAATGTAATGGTTGGAAAATGTTCTATAATATTTTTAATTACATTTCTTATGCATTTTTCTTCATTTTTTTATTTCTACAGTTTACACCTATTATAATAAAATAAAAATCTTATACATATCAAGATAACAGTGTACATTATATATGTAAATATAAATCTGTATGCATGATAATTTACAAATGTATATTCACACGTATATATGTAATTTATAAAACAGTATCTTTTATAATAAATGTTGTATTGTTGTTTTTTGTTTGCTAAGGGATTTGATTACGCAAGAAAAATGTGTATGTAAAATGGGCATTAAATAGACACAAGGGGGACAGTCTTCTGCTCTGATCCAATCCCCTCTCATAAAAACGGGGTTTTGTTCATCTCTTTGCAATTTAATACTGACCGAAGTACATACATATATCCCAAATGAAGTAAAGACAATTATAAAGTGTACATCAGAATGAACAGAACAGAATGCAAACAAGTCTACTAAATTTTTCATCATTTTATAAGAAGCCGTAGTATTTTGACGTCTCATCGCTCACAACGTTCGACTGACGTAAGCTGTGCAAGTAGAATGAAGTAACCGTATCATATAGAATATTGCTGACTGTCTATGGAATACTTTTTTCTACTTTTGACTGTTATTTTTACTTTTGACATTATCATTTTACTTACTTTGGGTGTTGTATTCTTTGAAATATTTATGATTACCAGCTCAACATCATTAATAATAATTAAATAACAGAATGTTAGTTAAATTAGTGTAAACCACTACCGAATGGCCCAGGCTTCCACACAGTTTCTCATATTCAGAGCTTCGTCTCTGTGAGACTTCTGTAATTTGTAATTTATCATCATGCCTCTGGGGACAAAATCCTGTAACTGTATTCTCTGAGCATACCTACATATAAAAATATTGTTATCTCAAATAATATTTAAAGCTTCCAAAACCGTACCTTGCATTCCTTGCACCAGCGTGGCGGCAATCACTTCCTCGGGACTGTAGAATCTCAGCATGAAATAGTTCTCTTCATCCCACGTGTAAACGCGCCCTCTGAAATGATTGTTGTTATAAAGATGGTGTTTTTTTTTTACAACAACATTTATTACATAATTGTGTTATACATAGTACCTCTTAGTGATGGGTCCGCTCTGTACTCACTACTACAATGTAGTACTACATTACATTGAAGTGCACACTTCGCACATATTGAAGTGTAGTGCACACTACAAACTACAAACACCAAAGTTATTGAAAGTATAAATTTCAAATAGTATCATTTTTACGTGAAATTTTTGGGAAGTTGATTAGATATATGAAGAAATCTCTGGAAACTGTAACAACCCCCCCCCCCATGGTTTGAAAATTTTTTGGAATCAAATGAAGAAATCTGGCTGGCGACCTTTTTTTTTTTTTTAGCTCGCCAAATTTTTATTTCTACATTACTTCATTTCATTACACTTCACTTCATTAATACTACAATTACTTCATTACTTCACTTCATTTCGTAGTACTACAATTACTTCACTTCAAGTAGTTTTTACTACAATTGTAGTGTACACTTTGTAGTCTTCAAACTGGTGAATGTGTGTGTGTTGTAGTCTTCATTTTGAATTGTAGTTTTTCCCTTCGCATTGCTCTTGTGCTCAGACGAGGTAGGGTCCGTTCACTTTATGAAAGCCACTTGCATTAGTGTGAGTGATACCCTCTGTAACATGTAAATTGTGTAGTGGTATTCCTTTTTTAAAGCTACTTCATTGGCCAGTTCAGTATCACACTGGCAGTCACGCAGAGCGGTCGTTTCTTTGTTTAATATGTTTTATTTAAAGATACGGTGACTGCAAGATCACGATACACAGACTTAAAAAAATTTAATATAAATCTTATTGATTAAAATTAACTATGTATATACTATTTTTAGTTATTAATAGTTATTTACTAGCTGTAACCCATCAAAAATTACGTAATTTTACATGTCGGTTCCTAAAGAATAAGTATGCAAAATTTGGGTAAGATCTCTCAAACGGTGTAGATTTGTATAGAAAATGTATCATGGGAGAGAGTTGGATAAAGGGAGAAGGGGGAATTTCGTGAATGTTTTCCGCCGGGTCCTAAAGAATAACTATTATTTATTTAATAATTTTAAAAAAATTAAAAAAGGATTAAAAAATTAATTACATAATGAAAAAATTACAGGATAGACAGACAACAAAATTATTATTATAGAGATTGCATTACAATTCTGGGAATAACTATGATTTTCACCAACTAAATATATGCCGGGCCTAGAACAAGAACATTGGGATCAAGATATTGATTTGTATTGTAAAGATGCAGTAACAAAGTGAAAAGATACTTTTCGTTACTTATTGTACGAATCTATACACTAGTGAGCTGTGGTGCAGACACACTCTGCTGTCCTACAACTCTATAAGAGTGCAATATAATAATGCCTTCAGGATAATGCTCGGTCTACCCTGGCGTTGCAGTGCATCTCATATGTTCACAGAACACAGGGTCCATGGCTTTGCTGCTCTCCAACGACTGAAGACAGCTAGCGCCAGAAAGAGGATGTGGGGGTCTAGAAACTCCATTATTCAAGCAGCTGCTATGTGGCTTGACTCCCCAATGCATGAAAGATGGACACTAATTATGTAACAGTGACTGTTCTCCATTATTTTTATGTGTTTATCTATTTTTATTAATATTTTCTACTTTCTATTTTTAATTTCGACATGTTTTTATTTCTTATTCTACATGTATGTCTGTTGTTGGTTTTCTATTTTTACTTATATGTATATATATCTGTATGGCGAGGTGAGAATCTATTCTCAACAAGCTGAAATAAAGACCTATTATTATTATTATTAATATTATTACATTTGACAAAAGAGAAGAGTTGAAATTAAAGTCAAAGTTTGTTAAAATTTTCAAACTGGCTAAACACGGTGGAAGACTCTACCTGTCGTCCAGCGCTACGCAGAAGTGTGGACCGCAGTACACTCTGGAGATGTGCAGCCCCGCCAGGCCGGGCAAGGGTGTCAACTCGGGCGAAGGGGGCGTCTGAGTGCCCCAGTCTTTCCAAAGGTACACGGTGCCGGGACTACTGCACAGCAGGAGGTGTTCGTCGTTCCAGCCTAAGATTCAAATGCCGGCGTAAAGATGAAATGCTGGGATCAA
Source organism: Agrypnia vestita (assembly GCA_016648135.1). NCBI lineage: Eukaryota > Metazoa > Arthropoda > Insecta > Trichoptera > Phryganeidae > Agrypnia > Agrypnia vestita. Next base: position 86,568 of record JADDOH010000121.1, on the reverse strand, counting down.
GATGAAATAAAAAACATATAGAACAAAATAAACAAAGATGTCTCGATTACCAGCGGCGACATCTATATACTGTTTCATGAGAATGATAATTTTTCAAATAAAAACATAGATGGCGTTAGCATAGTGGTTATAAAAATTCAAAACAAGATGGATATAAACCATGTATATGTTACAGTGAATCTGTTTTTCTAGTGAGTCCATCATTCACTGGCATTTTAAAGAAATTATATTCAAGGTCATTCTTATCATATTCAAAGAGTTTTGACCAATAGAAATGAATACAATATTTTAACTTCTACTTACTAGTGAATTTATTGGTTTCCGAACTGTCAAAAATTAAATTTGACAAGTCTGAAATCCGTTTCCGTAAAAATCTATGCTTTTAAACAAACTTTTATTTATCCAAATTGAAAAAACCGGGCCTTGAATAACAATTTAATAAGTTATTGCGTGAACAAGGTTCTTACTGCATTATTAATTTCTTCTGTGCATAACAACATTATGTAGGTAACGCATGTTATTAAAATAGTCATTTTGAAGTGTTGAAAGTTGAAAATTTCGGCTGCACCAATTCTTCATTATATGATTTTATAACAAGATTCTAATGGCACATGGACCTTGTTTTTCAAAATTTATTTTGCGTTTTGTGTCTCATTCTACACTAGTCTAGTCCAAAGTCACCACAAAGCGACAGTATTTCTAATTTTTATCCTTTGAGCGATAGCATATTTTCTATTCTGTGGCGATAGTTCTGTTTCTCGAACTGTCACACTTCTGGACTGGATTAGTTTAGGTAGGTAACTAAAACGTAATATATTTTTAAAATTTTAATCTCGAACACTTACGAAATTCTGATCATCTTATAATTCAAAAGACAGGCGATTAAACTCATAAAAATGATACGGTGTGAGCAAGCTTCACGTCTGTCACCGACGTCGAGCCGAGTTTTTGAGTTTGCGAACCGCGCACTTTATGTTGTACGTCTATGTGCTTTACACATGTAAAGTGGGTGGTAGTAATTTTTAATGTTTTTTTCATACAAGTTGTATGGATATTTCAATGCATATGGTAGACGCGAAACCCGAAAATGAGAAAGGGAGTATTGTAAAAACTTGGTTTTCTTATCGGAAAAATTCATTTGGCATATGACTTGTTTGGTATAAGTCCAAAGATTTGAAACGGGTTAAGGACGTATACCAAGTTACCACTGTACAATCACACTTTTACATATATGGTTACAGAAGACGTTTAAAGAAATTGATTTACCGAGTGCCATGTGCAATACTTTTTCTCCGGAAGGAAGCTGGATAGTGACTGGCGTAAGCAGCTGCGTTCCCCAGCCCCCTTCACCCCACAAGTACAGGACTCCACGCACGGATAGAGCGGCACTAGAACAGTTAGCATGTATTAATATTTATTTGCCGATAACGGTAAATCCTCAACTTGCAGACCTCGATTTAACGAACAAAACTTCCGGTCCGCATGTCAGAATGCTTTTAACAAAGATTTGCTTTTACCTAAATTATGACTTATGACTAGGGAATGCAATCCCGAATCGGAATTGCCCTTTCGGGATTCTGAATACTTTTGTGTTTTTTTTTGTTTATAGAGCTGAATAGCAATTAACGACAATGCCTTGTATTTTAATATCAGCAATCTTAATAAAATGTTCATTATTAATCATTGCATTAAAGTTTTTGTAGGCCTTTTTTCCGAGCATCAATCAGTCAATGTAGTAGAGTAAAAACTACTACTAACTAGTAGTAGTTTTTATTACTATGTTAGGTTGATAAAATACAGCAAATATTATTCAAAGCTATTTTCATTATTTGAATGTGACATGAACATAAGTTTTAAGTACTTACTAAAAGCTCTATAGACATACAATTAAACATACAAAACATAAAAAATGCTGATCAATCCCGATAATCTCGTCTGATTTTTCGGTTCGGGATTGATCTCGTAAAATGCCTCGAGATCTCGCGGGTTCGGGATTGCATTCCCTACTTATGACAACATTAAAAAGAAACAGTACATAATCGATTCTGAGATACTGATAGTTTTTATATTAAAATCTGCTATTGTTCTACTGTTTTACTCATAGGTTTGTTGACTCTTTCATTTTTTACATCTTAGTATTATTCAATTAATTTTCTGTGCGTATTATTTATTTACATAATTGTTTTTTATAATTTGCTAAGTTATTTTAAAATGTGTTTATTTTAATTTGTGATGTAATTTTGATTGCTTTCTTATGTAATTTTTCTTAATATTGTAACTGTAAGGATGTCTGTTTTTACTCCCTTTCTTTTAACTTGTAGCGTCTGATTACTTGCTTGTCTGATGAAAAAACTTTGGATCGATTTTGAACCCTTTTCCCGTGATCAAATCGAGCTGAAACTTTGCAAGCAGACTCGTGACGACGATCAAAAAGATCTATAAAATTTTCGTTAAAAAAATTAATAATTGTAGTATAATTTTGGATTTTTTAAATTTTTAATGGTTTTTTCAAATAGGAATCATTACAAAAGTTTGATTACTACCAACGGCGACCCGATAACGTCACGGAATATTTAAAATTTGAATTACTCCGTCCATTATAGGTATAATAGGTATTCCACTGCGAATTTAGAAAATTTATTACAATTGGTTCGCAGATGACAGGACACTTTGGTTTTTTGGAAAGAAATCAAATAATAAAGAGATATTTTTAGAGATTTTTGACATAGATATTTGTCTAGACTTGTTTCATTTTCAGTCAATCAATTATTTAATTACATGATGGTAAACTTAATTTACAAAGAAAGGGAGTAAAATAAAAACTTGTTTTTTATGGGTTAATCTTTTTACTAATTTTTTCAATGGTGGTTATTTTTGCATTATTAATTCACTATTATATATGTATAACAAAATTTAGCGAATAGTCCATGATCAAAATACCATAGTCATTTTGCTGACATAAATAAGTAACATTCTATAATATTAATAAAAAGAAAACACTTTGTTTAAAATCACAATATATTGTTGTATTCTGATAAACGGACCATGGGCACCGAATAAGTCGATTAATCAATAAAGAAAATGTTTAACTGTAAATAGTTGCGGATATTTTATACGAACCGTATGTTCTCCGAGAAACGATTCTCGACGTTTTGTTGAATGCGTCCTCCTGATGACGTTGAATAAGCATTCAACGTCCGCAACTATTTACAGTTAAATATGTCTAACGACCGTAATAACAACCTTAACTCTATAAAAAGAAAATGTTTTCAGATGAAAATCATAAACTACGTTACCTTTACGTAAAGATAACATAGTTTATGTTTTTCACCCAATTTAATAATTATCACAATAAACTCTACAATGTAAACGCCAAATCCATAAATAATATAATGTATTTTCTTTTTATTAATATTAAATATCACATATATTGTTCGATATTCGTGACGTCACGTTGGCACAGAAATTGATTCAAAACAACATTGTTCTTTTCTTAAGTGGCAACACTGATTGTTCCCTATCGAAAAAGATTCTACCCTCAATTGTTTCAAATAGTTTCCAATTCCCACTCTCGTTTCGGCAAGGCTTTGTGTTAAAAGCTCCAATTTTTCATCTCGTTGTTTAATTGTACATTTTGTAAATTTCCTCTAATTTCGTCATCGCCGAACTTCGGGAGTAACAAACGTTGGTGGCCAACCAAGTGAAACAGTTGTTCGGTGAAATGAGATCGCTTCGAAGGACGCCACAACAAAAAAGGTGAGTCGAAACGTCTTTCATTTCCATTCAAAATACAGTCCACTTTTTGCCACCGCGTACGCGGCGATTTTGTGTCGCGTACATATATTATAACTTATTTAGATTTAGATTGCATATTTTTAATTAGTGTCAAAACTAAAGTGAGTATAACATAGCAATAATACATATAAAAAACTTTTCTGTGAAACTAAATTCTTCATACATACTTAATTTTAATCGCTAAAAAGTATCCACATAAGTATCCATATAGAACTAACTAATTTGCCAATTTTTAGACATAAGCGTCGGATAAGAAAACCTACTTTATTATACGATGGACATTCGGTTGCAGTGGACACCCCCTCGTCTTGTAGGAGTGATATAAAGGCTAGGTAGCTGATCAAGTCTTCGCAGTATACCTGGAGGACGGCCCGCATGCCACGGTGGTGATCCGCCGACCGCGCAAGCCAGGAATGCGAGCGGGACGGTCACGAGCCTGCCGCCCGTCGGCCCCGAGCCCCAGCTGCCCTCGCCGACCGCAGCCCCAGCTCCAAGCGCTGCCGCGCGCACCAGCAGCTAAGTAGTGACGCCCGCAAGGATGACACGAGATTTGCAACACTCGCTCACCTTCCACACCTACAGGGTACAGAAATAAATAATGATGTGAAAATAACATCCTTTTATTTAAAACAAATTAGATTAATCTATTAGTAAGATGCACACTGGGATACAATCTTAGAACTTTATCATGCCGGGAGAACGCAATACTTTTTTTCCACGTTAACCATTCAAGTTTATAATGAATTTTAGATGTGTCATAGTCCGAATCCCAGCTAATCCATAATCTATAATCCGAACGCTGCGCAACCACCGTTTCTCATTAACTTGCAGTGTCACACCTTCAGTATCATACCATTCGTCAAAGCACTGTATTTTAAATCTTTAAAAAAGTGTGATTAACCACTTCTGTGGTCAACCTCTTGGAAAAAAGTGGGTCAAAAAAAGCCACCCTTTTTTTCACTATTACATTTTTTTTTATCATATTTTGAAATATAATAAATCAGTATAAAACATAAATAAACAATATTAGGGAAGAAAAAAAACAAAGGACAAAGGAAAAAAAAGTTTCATTTTCATCAAAAATATTTTATTTTAATCAAGCATTACGTAAAAACTTAAAGAAACTTACATAAAAAAATATAATAAATCAGTATACAATACAATTAAACAATATAAGGAAAGAAATGAAAAACAGTTCAATTTCTGAAACACGTATATAAATATACGTAATACGTAAATACGAAAGCTTGAATACACACGATAATACATCACACAAACTAACTGGGCGACGAGTAGCCGGGGACTAATTGTTCTCGAAAGATCAAAATACGACAGGTGTCACTCAACGCGCGCGATGCGTTCTCTAGACTGCTGGGGGAATGGATTCGGACAAATAACTATAAAAAGTTTCGTGTACGATGTGCCCGAAACCAGTTCGGGCAAATCACTGTGTCAGCAAAAGACCTACCCGAATTGTATTCGGGCAAATCTCTCAAGGGGTTAATAATAGCATTATACTTAATATAACATTTTGCATGATTAAAACGTACTTTCTGTTATAAAAAACTTTGTTTAATTTCGAAAAATATCTTTTAAAATATCTGCATACGATAATACGAACACTTCATATGGCCAAACAGGGTATAAATTTTGGTGTTCAGATTATCGAGGTCCTGAAGTATATGTAGAAGTAATTTTCTAAAAGATTTTTTACATTTTGCGTGTTCTGCTGCTATGGTGATACCAAGATCAACATTGCGTCGAATTTTGAAACTTTGCAACTAAATTCTGAAAACTACAGAGACTTGAAACTACACCAAATCCAATCGGTGCAAGATTTAAATCCCGATGATTGGATTTTACAAAAAAGATGAGACCACAGAGTAAAAAATTGCATAGAGATGAACTAAACCTTCTGGGACTGGGACACAGCACAGACACCCCTCGCATACATTTAAGATACAATTATAATGCAGTTAATGTATTTATTCTCAAACACCGATGGCATAAAATTCTCTTTTCAATAAAGCCAATATGGCCATTACCCAGTAAGCATATATTTTGAAAAAAAACATTGAAACGAAATATTTATGAGACAGAATATAATGGTATATAAAAATCTGAATAATACAATAATAACTGTGATGGAAATGTTACTAGATAAATCTTTTATTTTGATTTTTTTTTCAAAATATATGCTTACGTAAATGTAATGCTTCAATGTTCTCACTGCACCGCCCCCCCGCCATTACCACAATTTTTATTGGTCACATGCTTTTATTTAACTCTCTTTGTCTGTTTGTTTGTTGTGGTGGAATCTTGTAATTGATTTTTCACCAACTTCCCGACCAGCTCGAGCTCTTTCAACTTTCACTTTCTTTCAACTTTCAACTTGAAACTTTCAACATTTACATAATGTGGACGACTAATTAAGTAATTTTCGACTTGTCAACATGATTTGGACATTAATATTATTAAAGTTAAAAATCACGTCACCATATTAAATTAATAACCGCGTCACTCACAAGCGAGAGCCGCAGAAACAGCTAAAGAACGTGTCATTTGAAAATTTGTTTTAAACTTTTAAGCAATGTGTTTAATATCTGGATACTGCATGGGCGGCGTATGAATGTATGCAAAAAAGTATATAAAACCATGTCTTTTTATTTCCTTTATATTAACGCGTTTCTTCTGCTTGCTTGCTTGCCGGCTTGCCGTCAAAAAAACTTTGTATCGATTTTCCCGTGATCCAATCAAGCTGAAACTTGGCAAGTAGACTCGTGGCGACGATCAAGAAGATCTATCAAATTTTCGTTAAAAAAATTAATAATTATAGTATTATTTCGGATTTTTAGAAATTTTATTGGTTTTTTCAAATTGGAATCATTAGAAAAGTTTGATTATTAGCAACGGCGGCCCGATAACGTCGCGGAATATTTTCTAAATTTGAATTACTCCGTCGGTATACATAACAGGTACTTCACTACGAGTGTTGAAAATCTAAATTGACTGACAAATGTTTTTAGAATTTAATCTTCAAAACATGAAGTGTCTTATCAAAGCTCAAAACATCTGACATTTTAGAAATATATTAAATTACTGTAAGTTTAGTGTTATGTTATATGTTTTAATTCGTCTTTAATTGTTGTTATATTTTACAAAGAAAGGGAGTATAATAAAAACTTGGTTTTTATGGGTTACTTTTAAAAAAAAAATTATTTACTTGTTTTTATTGCATTTTAAGGTTTTATACCTCTAAAACACACCCTGTACGTACAATATATTTTTATTTAATCGAGAATAGCCAATAAGTTATACAAGTCTACAGATTCAAGAGTTAAACAGTCCAATCATTGATCCAGGACCGCACAGAAATAGAGGAATTGCAAGACGCCACGTTCGCAATTATGGCATCAACAAAAGTAAGAAATGCTGAGACGTACCAAGTATCGGTTGAAGCTGCAGAGTGTCGTAAGGCACCGAGTAGAGGGAGCCATCCTCGGCGAGCAGTAGCGCAAGCAGCTCGGCGCAGGCCAGCTGACGCACCCGCACCTCTCCCAGGGGGACAGGCAGGATGTTGCTATTGTACAGGGATATCACCTTTTGGGCCGGGGCTTGCTCCTTCTGGAAAACAAATTGTTGTAAGACACCATTAGGGAATGCAATCCCGATCTCGAGGCATTTTACGAGATCAATCCCGAACCGAAAAATCGGACGAGATTATCGGAATTGATCAACATTTTTTATGTTTTGTATGTTTGTGTAGAGCTTTAAGTAAGTACTTAAAACTTATGTTCACGTCACATTCAAATAATGAAAATAGCTTTGAATAATATTTGTTGTATTTTATCAATCTAACATAGTAATAAAAACTACTATTGCTTGCCCAACGTAACTTGGCGTGCGGCGAATTTTGGCGGGCGCCCACACCCGGTGGTAACCCCTCGCCCTGTCATTCAGTTCATTCTCGTCTTTGAGCGCGAGCTGTGACATCTTGATTACCAGTATACACTGAATTATTATGTCCAAAAGATCCTAAACAGTCCGGGATGGTGCAAGAACAATTGCCAATGGACCAATATTACCGTCTCACAGTTTGACAGATAGAACGGCCGCCATTACTGCATGGTTTCTTTAGTGCTGCCAGACCAAATTTCTGTATTTAATACGACACCGGTCACCGGACATTCTGTACATTATGTATTGTGTAATAAATTTACACCTTGACAACTTCTGTTACGTCATAGGAATGCCCTCGCTCCCTAGTTATAGTGGTACGTCTATACTAGTTAGTAATTTTTACTCTACTACATTGACTGGTTGATGCTTGGAAAACGCCTACAAAAACTTTAATGCAATGATTAATAATGAACATTTTATTAAAATTGCTGAAATAAGATGCAAGACATTGTCGTTAATTGCTATTCAGCTCTAATAATAGTTGAAAAACATTATTAAAGCTGAATAACCAAAAAACAAAAAAAATACATAAGTATTCGGGATCCCGATCCGTAGGGATCCCGCGGGATTGGAAATTCTAATCTCGAGGGATCCCGAAAAGGCAATCCCGACTCGCGACTGCATTCCCTGGACACCACATCTAAGAGGTCACATGAAAATATTGATTTAATGTAATCCCTGGCAGTGACTATTTTTCATGAAATATCTTAAGATTCTCATCACCAGATGAGCGCACACTGCACTATGAGATTATCAAAATACGTAAATGTCTATGTAACAATGTCCGTCACTAGTACTAGATCTCTTTTCATTTAAGAAAGGCAATCCAAGTAGTATGTGTACGCTGTGCATATGACGCTATGTTGATGTTAACACAACGAAACAATGTTCCTCGTATGCACGGTTTCACATACTAATTCGGTTGTCTTTCTTATATGAAAAGAGGTCTACCAGATAGTGCAAATAAGAATGAGGTATGCAAAATGATGCGGTACAAAAAGCAAGAAAAATTGCATAATTCTCGAAGTAACAATGTCCATTACTAACGCTTCCATGCTAGACGGCGCTGTTCTCGTAGTCGTAACTCACAGCTGAAATATACAGGGTGTCGCAAAGCTAGTGGCAATAATTTGGGAGTCTTCTTTACAATTCCAATTTTGAATAAAAAATATTCATCACACTTTGGGTGAAATGTCAACAGTTTAGGAGATGGATGACATCAAAGTTTGCAATTCTTTTTCAATATTTTTGTAAAACGGAATATTGGAAATAATTTATATTGAATATTAAAAGAAATGAAGAATATTGAAGATATATAATGCAAGTCTTGATGGCGCCAGAAAGAGAGGGCGCCCACGGAAGACGTGGCATGACCAGATCAACCAGATACTGAAAGATGGTCCCATTAGAAGCCTCAACAACCGGCGTGCTTGCAAGCGAAGATGTATGAATGAGGATGAGGCGAGAGTTGTATGTCAGGACAGAAGAGTGTGGCGCTCTATCCTCTCTGCCTACCCTCACAGGGAAACGGCGTGATGGTAAATTAGTTAGTTAGTAAAAATTATTTTATTATTATATATAAATTATGCATGAATACCTATATAGAAATTACATTATGTTCTGCAAGGGAACGAAATGCAAAGGGTGGTCCGCCGAACTCACATAACAAAACACAACAAAGTAGAATATTAAAAATTTATTCGCTTTTATTCGTTCATATATTTTGAATTCTATTCTTTCAGCGAAATATACTTCATGCAAAAGGAATGTCATGTGCGGGTAATATGTCAGAAAGTTGTTGAGTATTTATTATTTTTGTAAACACCAACAAGGTCACCATTATTTCCAAAAACACATCTTAATACACGTAAGCGAGCAATCGGGCGCGTGAACATTAATAAACTGGTGTGACACTCACGGAGGACATGCCCTGGACAGAGGCTAGCAGCGGGGCGGCCAGCCTGTCCAGGTGGCAGAGCATCGCCACCCCGGCCAGCCTCACGCCCACCTCCCCCACTTCCCCGGCCGCACCCTCAGCGGGCAGCTCCAGGGTCCTGGAAAGAAAGCTCACAAATGTACAGAAGCTACTGGTCTAGCATTGCTATGAAAATGAATAACAAATAATCTCTGCATGTTAAAACAAAAAAAATTCCTCAATGACAGCAAAATAACTTTGTGGTAACATTATTTATATTGAGGGATTACATACACATATTACATAACAGAGCTAGTCTACAATACTTTGCAGGTGGATTCCTGCCTTGATTATGAGTCGAAAACGTTCAAGCAACCATGACATATAAATAGCTAAGGAGATATGCGACATCAAAGTTTGCATTTTTTTCAATATTTCTGACTATTTTTTGAAAAACGTTGGACTATCATTATAGTAACTTATATCTAATATGAAAAATTCATTCCCTTTAATACAAATCAAATAAAATGATAAAAATCTTCCAAATCCAATTGGAATTTTTTCAGGGTTTTATTATTTTATTAAACTTTTATTGAAACAAATGAATTTTAATATAAGTTATGGTAATGATACTTCAACATTTTCTAAAAAAAAGTCTGAAATATTGAAAAAAATGCAAACTTGGAAATTCCATAACTCCATAACTATTGATATTTAGGTAAGGCAGGAATCCACCTGTAAAGTATTGTGACTAGCTCTGTTACACCCTGCTTATATTATCTATGTATAAAATAACATTATTAAATTTAAAAAATCCCATTTTTATTTTATTTTTTTATCTAATAATACAACATGTCAAGAATATTTTCCCAAAGTTTCAAGTCAATCGGAGTAATACTCTAGGAGAGAGAGCCTTTGGAAATTCCTCTCATTAGACTAGGCAGGCAGATATATCGAGGTAGCTGATTAAATATTGTTTATCTGTCTTTCTCGAGAGGCAAGAAAGGCAGGCAAGAGCAAAAAGATGCCCTAATATAATTAATAACTGCTTTAAGAAACTTGTTTATGTGTTTAAGAAGCATTTTATTAAAAACACATAAGTTTTAAAATCTCCACTCTGGCTATAAAATCAGTTACAAATACATACGTTTATCACAATTTGGACAGTAGCTATTTCACTTCTGAGCCCCTCATTTTCAACATAATTCAAACAAAAAACCATTGTTACATAATTCTATAACTACAACAGATATGACAGGTTTATAATCTCAATTAATGTAATGAAATATGTATCCACTAGCCTAATTGTATTGATGGGAGATAAAAATGAAGTATTGATAGTAACTAGAATACATAAGTAAGTTTTCACACATTTAATTACCTGAGAAAATGTTGTGTTGGAGAACAATCTATATTTGGGGGGTCAGAAAGAGGCGGGTCATTGGGGCCCAGTGCGGGGGTCTGCAAAGCCCCCAGCCGGCGCAGGAACGGGCCTAGGGGGGCCGTGCAGGCCTCGGGACATAGCCTAAAAATATCAATCAAAATTACTTAAAACATTAGATGACATTTCCTTCATTAAAAAGCAGAAGCCAGTACACGGTTTATTACCTGTTGTCGTGAGTGGGAAGCTGCAGCAACAACGCGGTGGCGGTGAGAATCCTGGGCAGCTCCGCTTGTCGGACGCACAGTTCCAGGGCAAGGCACAAGGCTACCTGCCAGTCCTCGGAACCAATGGCGCAGCCAGCCTCTCTGGAATATGGAATTCAAAATGTACAGTACTTGGATGCGTGTGTTTTATGGAGTGATTGGGTCGTAAATTGAATTTAGGATGGTAATCTCCCTGGACATCTGAGAAGCGGGCGCATTTAAAAAGTTATAATATTACCGTTGTACAATAGAATTCCCATGTGAACATTAAATCTTGGTGGAAAAAATATGAAGGGGCAGTGATGTCTTTGAACCTCGTTCCAGAAAACCAAGTTACACATACAAACGCATGCGCATACGCACACAAATTCATATGTACATCGAGATACATTACAAATATGTAGTATAGTAGTAATTATTAAATATGTAGTAATAAGAGTCATTTTATTAACAGGTTATTAGAAATTAGAACTATGTATCTTTATTATCAGTTGCGTGATAAAATATTATTATTTTAAATACGGTAAACTTTCATACTGCAATTCTGATAAGTACAATGGTGAGAGTTGTATGAATAAAGTGAAAATCATGTGACCTAAGAAGATTTTCACACAAATTACCGAATAGGTAACGTTTCGCCTTGACCCGATTCCTTGCTCAAGTTATTGGCAAATAACCAATTGAGGGTAGACCCGCCACTTTACCCAGGACCACGTTATAAGCAAAAGCTCCTATATTGGCCCTGCTCATTCGCCACCTGGTTGGCATTTTTTTAATGCTAAAGGCAACCGGCGTGTTGTAAACAAACGGGCCGAACGGCTGCTATCCAAAATTTGCCCCCATTGTCCCGGGGGGATTCACTTCTTTATTTCTTTTAAATACAATAAAACACACCTTTAAATATATTTTTAAAAAATAGAACAATTGTTTATGTTATGCAGTAGTAGTATTGAATAAAAATCTGTGTAGTCTATATTAATGCAAAAATAATTCATAAACAGTACCGACCTGACAATGTGATTTTTACGGTGGCCAAAAACAAATCAAAGGTGCTTGTTTTGATGCAATATTTATAATTTGGAAGTTTAATGAGGCAAGAAAATTCTCTCGGTGTATTACCCGAAAACAAGTTATCGGATAGAAACTTACCCAGTAACAATCTGATGCAAAAAGTCCACGGCAGCATCCATTAACTCCGGCCACAGGTCCTGTGTGGAGGCCTGATCTGCAGGCACGGGATACAGGGCACGGGCTGGCAGTGCACGAACTGCGGCCAACGCGTCTCTCAGCAAGGCCGCACACTCTTCCCGCGCGTCGCCTCCACGCCACGCGCGCCTCGCCACACCTATTGCCAGACGGAGAGCCGCCCTGGCGCCTACGCGTGCCAGCACAGCGCGACAGCTGCGAAGATAACATGTAGTGGGAACGAATGAACATATTGTCACAGGTGGTGGCTTTGGGAGTTGAACACGAATTAAACTAATATGTCTACTAACCTACTTGTATTAGATATTGATGCTGAGCGAAGTGTTAGTTGTCTGTTGTTTGCGGAAAATGGAATTCAGAAGTCGGTAATGTATTGAGGAGCCATGTTGATTCACATATACCCCTCAATACTCTTTGAATATTGTGAGGCATAACTTATATTCAATCCTCCCTGGACATTTAAGCCAGTGAAGGTTTTGAAGATGGTGTGAGATATGCACAAACTTTTGATTGTCATTGTCAGCGCTAGAAAGCGTAAGTGGCAAAGAATATTTCTTGTTATAATTCACGAGATGATAGAGAATGCTCCAAGTCTTTATGAATGTTACTATTAAGAGGGAACATACTTAAAAGTAGACTAAAAGATAAATTTACTGATTTTATGATTCATATTAATGGCTTTTCTTATCTCTAATGCCTCTAAATTATTACCTATTCCGTTTTTATGAATAATACTAACTCCTGAACATTTATTGAATGTGTGGTCTTCTTCAATTAAATGGTTAACAAATTCTGAGAACCCACTACTTTTTAAATAACGCAAGTGCTCTTTTACTCTAATTTTTACATTATGCGATGTCTTCCCTATATAAAACGCGGGGCAATTGTTTCATTTCAATTAATATACACCAGAATGGCTAAATTTATCATCCTTATCTTTACGATTGACTAAAAATTTACCTATATAATTATTCGTATAAAACGCGGGTCTGATGTCTGGTGGGAGATTTTTGACGCTAGAAGTGGAAAAAGTAGAATTAATAATGGCGTTGTATTTTATTTATTAATTCTACGAAAATTATAATATCCGTCAAAATTTACTCAAAACCACATTAACAAGAAACCTCGGACAAAAGAAAAAAAAAATGACTGGGTCGATGTCTCAAATTATATTGAGGGTCTCACTTGGCAGGCTCGGGATCTCCTTTATCCCGGTCGACTTCTCCAGTCTGAGGTGGCCCCCAGCCTTTCCTGGCGCTGGCGGCCACCAGAGCCTGTCTCTCCGCTGCATCGTACATTCTGAAAATTAGGAAAAATAAATACATATATATATTCTTTTTAAAATCAAGTTTACTTGCAATTTCAAATTAAACACATCTTATCTGGTGTATCTTTCTAATACAAAATTTATTTCCGATTCGTGACTCATGCTTACCAAATGAACTAGAAAGTGGTTTAAAATAAAATATAAAGAATACCAAAAAAGGACGTTTTTGAAATGAAGAAGACATATTTTAAAAACAATTTTATTTGAACAACTCCGTAATAACACTTATTCTCCGTCGATAGACCGACATTCCTTCATTGTTGTAGAAATTTTTTGATTCCTCGTTCCTCGAAAATTCATAGGCTGTGACGCAAAATACTCTGTTAGAGCCGTTTCTATTTCTATTAAACATTCTTTAATCTGAATCTAAATAGTGCTGCAAAGATCTAATCAAGCGATAATCAGATGATACTAGATCGGGGCTATACGGAGGTGATCCACAATTTTTCATCCTTGTGCGTCAATTTAACCTCCCGTGACTTTTTTTCGTACATGTGACATTATGTTTCTAAATTTAATTTGTGTGGTAGCCATCAACCTTACTTCTAAACCTTCCTGATTTTTCTAACGGATCTTTGAACATTGGACTGTAAGAACCAGTCTAGTTAGCTAATTTTTTAAATGTACTCTATTTCTGCAGCAATTCAAACATCAATGACAACTTAAGGTATTTTATTTCAAGCTTTGACTTCATCGCTAAAATTGAACGATTTAAATTTCATAAATATGTTTCCTCTGGTACTGTCACATGGAAACCATCACAAACAGTGGTCTTCACTTTTGAAGGCCAAACCCTCCCTTCTCACGTATATCTCTTGTACAATTCTTTGCCGGTAGAACTGTACACTTTCCCAACCATTCAGTGTTATAATTGTTTCCGCTATGGACACTCTAAGGTGACATGTAGATCCCCTCCTCGATGCTTCAAATGTGGTGAAAATCATCTTACCAATAAATGCCCAAATCCTTCTGATATCCCCACCTGCGTGAACTGTTCAGGTAATCATACGGCGACTAGTTTTTCATGTCCAGAATTAACCAGACAGAAAAACATAAAACAATATATGGCCGCCAATAATGCATCATATTTTCAAGCATCCAAAATATTCTCGATTTTCAAAAAATCATTTGCCAATGCATCTCAACCTCCCATTACTCAAACCCCCCAGAGTTGCCTCTTTACACCTAATCTTCCTGCTACCTCTTTCCGTAAAACCGTATACCATAATCCTAAATCAAAAGTCCTTAGCTCTCCGGGATATGACAGACAAGGACATAATGATCAACTGTTCTCTTATAGTTCTAACCCATCCAATGTCATTACTTCTAATATTAGCCAACCAACAAAAACTCCTACTCTTCCACCATCTACTCCCCTATCAAATGCCATTAGCGATGAAAATTCTTCTTTTATTCAGACTTTACTTATGATACTCATTAATTTAATTTCTAATAGCAATTCTTTACCGTCCAACGCTGCTTCTATAATTTCATCCCTTAACTCCCTTCATAATGGCCTCCGATGTTCAAATCCTTCAGTGGAACAGCCGTAGTGCTGTTTGTCATAAACACGAAATAGTCTCTCTACTAAAAACTTACAATATAGATATAGCAGCAATATCAGAGACCTGGTTTAAGCAGAACTATCTGTTTAAGATCCCAGGATTCTCCTGTCTCAGGGATGACCGTTCAGATGGCAAGGGCGGAGTAGCCCTACTTATAAAAAATTCCTTTTCCTTTTCTCAAATCCCTCTTCCGTCCTTTCCCTCATTCCAAATAGTAGGTCAATGATGTGGGATATGTTTCAGTATACTGCCCCCCCAATGGCACATTCAACATTGATGCTTGGAACTCAGTTATCTCTCTTCTTCCTTCTTCTTTTTTTATTCTTGGAGATCTCAATGCTCACTCTCAGTCATGGGGTAGTGCGTTTTGTGACCGATCTGGAACTAATATTATTTCATTCATTGACGATAATAACCTAATTATCCTCAATGATCTCTCAAACTTAGATAAAGAGCAAAGAACTCATTGAGACCTACTTGGACAGCTCCATGAGGTGTCGCCCCATTATGGTGCAATAAGTCTTGAGGGCCACCATGGGGGCGCTGGTGGCCGAGACTTCCAGAGAGCGCTCCACCATCTCCTCGCCCAGCCTCTCCATCAGCTGCTCCACCATTGCCTTGTCTGCGATAGAAAAAGGAGAAAAGCTTATTCTTAAATATGTACATGGAATAATCCAAGATGATGGTCCCGGTGTGCATATAATAAAAATAATTATTTCACTGTATAATTAAATGTCCTGATTACGATATTAAAAATAATTCACACTTAAATAATGAGTATTAAATAAATATTTCATATTTATTTCGTCTATAAATATAAATTTGTCATGTAAACTTATACATTGTCTATGATTTTCACATTTTTCCTCAGATGTTACCTATGAAATGTCAAAATTACGGTACATTTTTTGAAACTTTAAAATGTTATATCTTATTTAATACTTATTATTTAAACATAAATTATCTTTCATTTTATTAATAACACGTTCAATAATATAGTTTAATACTCATTTTTAATATATATGCGATGGGACCGGCAACTTGGATTTAGCCATATACAGTAGTGTATAGATTTTTAAAAGTTAGTCTTCAGCTGCATAATAATAAATCTAATATTATTAATGCTGTTGTGCATTATTCAACAGAGTAGGTAGTAAAAACTATAGAGAACAGGCTTATGACATATAGATAAGACTGTATAGAAGGCTCAAATTTAAGTGTTACCACAAACAATAATTTTAACACTCCTACCAAATTAAAAACCTTCTTTCAACATTACCACAAACAATAATTTTAACTTTACATCACTTTATTTAGAAACTAAAAAGTTTATTAGGAACTGAAAATGATATTTCTGATGCTGATGATCAAAGTGCCGAAAATGCAATAGTGACCTGACTCTAATCTCCACCCCACTCCTCAAGCCGTCCTCTAGTTTAGTGTTTATTATTAGTTACATTACTGAAGATTTTCTCAAGCTTTCTCACTGATGTCTACAGTAGTCAAGCCTCAAGGCACGTGTTAGCATTAAAAAACCTTATTACACGAAGGAAGGTCGCATACTTTGTACTTCTCAAATGAAACCTACTCGGAATGGGACAGGAAATACACGCCATAATGGGAAATATGATATTTTAGACAGCCAGGCTCACAGAAGGCTGCAAAGGCTGGTAGAAATAAGTTAAGAAACACTTAAGGTGTTTAAATAGTAATAATTATTCCGAATTTGCTAACCATCTTTTGGCTATAGATCATTCTTTTGATATTAATAAGGGTTTACAAATTTTACATACAAATTATACAGAATCACAATTTGATAAATTAGAAATTTTGGAAATAAGAAAGAGTGTAAATAGTAAATTGAATATTATAAATAATCGGGTCCTTTTTGCAAATAATTATCTTTTAAATTTATTTTCATGTTAATTAGGTACTTTATATTATCATTTTACATATATAACTTTTTAATATTTTGATCTATACTTCGATTTTTAAATATTATTTTTGTTATCCTGACGAAGAAGCCATTGGCTTCGAAACATGTTGAATTTTTTCAATAAATAAGTGGTTTTAACAAAGTTAATTTATATCAATCATAATTATGTTACCACAAAATAAATTTGCTACATTTGAAGAAGAAGAAATAAATTATTTGGTGATGTACCTAACCTGAGAAAATACCTCAATATCAGTGATCTAATACTCGCTGCACAATATAAACCAACATTCTCTATATTGAGGAACATGAAAAAAATAAGAATATCATTTATTTCAGAGACCTTGAGTATTCTATCATACTATTTATATTAAAGGAAACACATTCTTATTGTAAAGTTGCAATTTCAGAACAAAGTTCTGTGAATTATTAAACAATTTTTATTAGTCAATTAGAAAAGACATACAGAAAAAATCAAATTAACGAAAAAATATTTTAACTGTCACCGGGACTCAAACCACGGACCTCCAATTCTATCCGGGAATGGCGCGTTATCCAATTTTGCCACAGCACTCTGGTAAGTTAACGAAAAAATTTTAACCTTATATGTAGTGTCTTTTTAATTGATTAACATTTTTATTCCATTTTTAAAGCAATCCACTTTTTATAATGAATAGTCATGAATACCTTCGCTACCTCTACCACTAGAGGATGCCAGAAATTCATTAATTTCATTTTAATTTTTGGAAACATTTGATACAACACATATATGTTTTTTCTAATTGATTATTAAAAATTGTTTAATAATTCACAGAACTTTGTTCTGAAATTACAACTTCACAATAAGAATGTGTTTCCTTTAATATATATGTTGTATCAAATGTTTCCAAAAATTAAAATGAAATTAATTAATTTCTAGCGTCCTCTAGCGGTAGATACGCGAAGGTATTCGTAACTATTGCATTATAAAAAGTGGATTGCTTTAAAAATGGAATAAAAATGTTAATCAATTTTTAAAAAATTACATATAAGGTTGAAAAATTTTCGTTAACTTACCAGAGTGCCATGGCGAAATTGGATAACGCGCCATTCCCAGATAGAATTGGAGGTCCGTGGTTCGAGTCCCGGCGGCATTTAAAATATATTTTCGTTAATTTGATTTTTTCTGCATGTCTTTTCTAATTGATTAATAAAAATTGTTTATTATACTATTTATATACAACAAAACGTTGTGTATATTTTATTAAATTTAGATTTAGTTTTACATTATTTGATAAGGTTCAGAAGGATGGTTTTAGCTTTGCGAAGGCTTTAAATAATAATAATAAATACAATTTGGTCCAGCTTGGCGCAAGAAAGAGTAATTGTTCAAAATTTTAATTGTGTTTTCTTCTTTATATTATATCAAGATGCTATCTATAAATCCCTCATCAGAAGCCTACTGGAGTTCTCATCAAAATTTGGTCACACAATTACGAAATTCACAACTACAGAGTCGAAAAAATCCAGAAAAAATTCCTTAAATCACTGATACACCGACAAGGCCTAAATGAGTTGCTTGATACATACGATAAAAGACTCGAAAATTTCCATATAATCTCATTAGAAAAAAGACGAAAATCACAGACCTTATGACACTACACAAAATAGTAAACAACAAACTGGACTCGCCCTCAATACTCTCACAAATAGATATTAATATACCTGCCCGGTCTCTGAGATCCCAAACACTATTCCACACAAAGGTCTACAACACCAACATAGGTTATTTCTCTCCTCTACCTAGAATGCTAAACCAGTACAACGAGGTCACGTCATGTAAACCCCAACATCAATATATTTCACATGACACAACCTCAGTTTAAGAGAGAAATTATATCACTCCTGACAGAAAATAATTTGAGCATGTAATACGGACTCTTCGGAAATCAACCTTAACAAAAAAAATTATTGCCACAAAGACGCGGGTATACATTTTTTAACTTGGTTGATCTGGGAGCCTAGGTGCCTATTATGTTGTGCGGATATTGTGAACTTATAGTTGCATATTGATGTTTTACTGTAAAATGTAACTGTACTAATCACCTTGTCCTAAATGATTATCCATTAGGGTCATTCTGACCTGTCGGTAGTCTTTAAATTAAAAATAAAATAAGGTTATTTTTTGCTCTCTTATAATTTTTATCACGGATATATGTATTATTGTAAGTTTTTTATTGTAAAAGGCATTGTAGCGCATATATATAAATAAAAACACTTACACCAGTCGAAAGACCATCTGGGTTACTATAAAAAAACTAAGTAAAACAATAAATGATAATTTCAAAGCAAGAATGACAATAAAAAAATTATTTAAAATTTGTACACTACAAATAAAATTATTAGAGGTTTACATTAGAAAATATGGTTTATTTAAATTTCTAGCACTTCAAGCATAATTTATTTTACTACAAAATGTATTTTGACAGATTGCTTTGAATCTTTATTTATTATCCTTGTTTTAA
Organism: Agrypnia vestita; assembly: GCA_016648135.1. Taxonomy (NCBI): domain Eukaryota; kingdom Metazoa; phylum Arthropoda; class Insecta; order Trichoptera; family Phryganeidae; genus Agrypnia; species Agrypnia vestita. The sequence continues at coordinate 66,713 of JADDOH010000121.1, read as the reverse complement.
AATATTTTATATATTATTTTTAAAACTAAAACAGGCCATAAAACCTAACTACTCTGGCAAAACACATTAAAAAGCTTGAGAAAATCACACACGTAGCTGCATTGTGACCTCGCCGGTAATCAAACTCAGAGCTCCCTTCAACTTATGTGTCGGATCAAGAGAGGATAATATTAACAACAGCAGTGTACACCGACCTGTGTTGGGCCCCCATTGAGCTGCCTGCAGCAGACGTTGCACGCACGGCGGCCGCGGCGGGGCACGAGGGAGAGGGTGGGACGCAGCAACGCGCGCACAATGAGCGCAGGAGCACCCTACGAGCGGACCACAAGTGCCGCCAGGACAGCAAGAACATGTCAGCACCTGGATTGTTAATATTATAAAATCATTTCACTGATTTTCTAGCAATCATAACCAGCCGGCATGTTAACTTGGATAGATTAAACATGAATAATTAACCCTTACCTTTAGCCCGCAGTAATAGTTCCCATTAGGCGCCCTCCTGGCCAGCACACCCGCCCCGTTTGGCACGCAGGGTTGGTGCGAAGCCAGCAGATGCGTGCTCCATTGCGCAGCCAGCGCAGGCTTCCGCAGGGCCTGCAGGGGCGCCAGGCTGGCCCAGGGGGGGGCGGCCGGCCCGGGCGGGGGTGAGGGCGGCGTCCAGCTCACTTGCTCGCCCCCGCACTCCTCCTCAGATACGGACATCTGGCGAGAAAGAGAATAACTATAAATTTAATTTAGGCCATATTATTTACTATTTTATTTTATTTTTATCACATTTGCATATCTTGTATATTATATTATGTTGTGAAAGCTTTCTATTCGGATGTACATTTTGCGTGACTCATAGCATTAGTCGATTATTTTTAAGAAGCTTGTCAATGCCACATACCTCAAGCTATGTGATGCAATTCAATTCAGATATATCAACATGTCCATTCCACCAGCAGTTTGCAACAAGGAGGAAAACAAGCAGTGATCCGATTTCTCTGGTCGAGGGGTGTGAAATTGTTAAATTCATTGTTGACTTTTATCATAAGTCGGGAACTGCGTTTTATAATGTAATTTTTTTGTGGATCGAGAGGTTTAAAAGTGGCCGGGCGAGTGGGAACAGAACGCACGATAAGGGAGCAGGACGCCTGTCAACCTTCACCAGGGGTGACGAAATTCAACAAGCTCGAGAAATGGTTCTCGCAAAATAGGCAAGATACCATCGGTGAGGCAGCGTCTTCTTGGAACTTCTTTGTTCTATATGGTTTCCCCCATCAAATCATCCACAATGAGTTTGGCTTCCATAAAGTCTGTGACTTAGACTTGCAGAAAGTGGTGCAAAAGTGGCTTTGCGACCAACCGAAAAATTTTGGAAGGAATACACAAGCTTATGGGCCATTGTTGAACCCCTACTTTTGTGTAAATAAATTGCAAAATGAAAAATATCATTTTTTACTTGCCCTCAGAACTTATTATGATAGCAAGCCGGTCAGTCACTACATGCCGCTTCAGGTATTTAGATGTCTGTTCTGAGGTAGTCAAAATAACCGATTCCATAGAATCAATACAGCATGATTTGAAAATTTATGAATTAGCTTTGTTAAATTAATTTAAAAACAACTCCTACTGTAGGCAACATGAAACAGCAGAAATGCGAATGCTTAGATGGTCGGCAGGAGTAACGCTAAAATATAGGATTGAAAATTCACATATTCACAGTAGCCTGGGTGTTAAGGACATAAATATTAAGCTGAAAGAACGACACCTGAGATGGTACTGGCACATAAGACAGATATCACCATAAAGTCATGATCAAAACCGTTGTTTTACCGTTTACACAATAACTGTTATTTATACCTGATTACATTCATGATTAGTAACTGAGTTTCAACTGTTGTAGGGCCGGTTGTATCAGATTGGATTATAGTATCTTTCGTTTAAACCAATGATTATTGCCTTTTCCACCAATCACACAACCCGTTTTCGTAATATATATTTCGTATTCCTAAGGTTTCTACGAAAGATTACTATAATCCAAGTTGATACAACCAGCCCGTAGTGTGCCGATGGTTGTCTGTCAAATTTTACCATGCAGTTTTTTTTAAATATAGTCTTTGGTGTTTTATTCATCAAGGCACTCTTGAGAATAAAATATTACAAAAACAGTGCTATAAAGATCAGCACCACCATTATTATACAAACCATAAAAATCTTTCATTAAATTTTTTCGTATACATCATTACTTTGAATCCCTTATTTCGTTTTAGTACAGGCTTAACAGGGATAATATTTCTGTAAATTCTTCTATCTTCCTTTCGAAAGGGGAGATGGAAGAATTTGCAGAAATATTAGCAATGTAAATGATATACCTAATTTTGAAGTGAGCCAACAGCAGCTGACTTGAACAAAGGCATGATACAATGGTTAAATGTGAGGATGTTTCAATCGTAGTCCATGATATTTTTTATGTTATAAATACATAAATATTACGAATTTTAATTGCCGTGGGGTGCGTCAGAGCCCAATTAATTAAAGATTTAAATATTATTTGCGTGTTCTAACTATTTTCATCGATTCGAACTTGAATTCAAATTAATCGTGTGTCGTACCTGGCCTACTGTGTCCCACTTGCGCTTCGATCCTTCACCAATCTTACATTTCTCACAAAATTATTAATTGACAGCCTTTTCTATAATCGGAATAAGGGTGTTCAAATGTCAAACAAATTGTATTTACAGCCACAGCCTTATATATTTAGCTGTCAAAACGACAAAACTTTTTAACTATTTTAGGGGCAAAAAATGTTAGGTCCTACTCAAATCTGAAAAATCAATAGGCACCTACTTCTCCATTGCTGCATTATTAATTATTGTACGAGACTGCTTAAACGAGGCAGGATTGTTTTCTTATTTTGAAATATGGCGCTCCGCAGAAACGTCAGATATGCGTCAGATAGCAGTTTGTTTTGAATACAAATTACAGCAAATTAAATTATCAGTTATCAATGAAATACTTGTTTTTGTTGTAAAATAAATCTAGATTGTCGATTATCTGACCATAATGAGCGATCAAGAGTATTATGCGGAAAGCGAGACGTCGTACTTGCGACTATGTGCCGAACCGACCATTATCGAAGGGCTGAGGTTCGCGAAGGACTTGATCATAGTAAATGTATTTTTAAGATTTTTATTGCAGTTTATATCGATGCCCAACTTTGTCAAGCACATCTTGACATTGATGCTGGGCTCCTTTCTGCTCTATAGCGTCGTGGGATTCGCGTTTCTATGGATGGCCGGACTGACGATCGGTTCGTACTTCTTACTGATGATACTCACCCTTGTGGCGAAGGAGCGCAGAGGAATAATAACCTCCGCTCTGGTGATGGTTTTCCTCTTGGCATCTGAATTTTTGGTTGAGAACTCTAAGATGTGGCATCAAATTCGAGGCATCCAAATGATCGCCGCGATGAAAGTAATATCCGTGGCTATAGATTTAGACAGGCGCCTCGCCCTGGAAGACCCGAGTCCCGCTGCCTTTGCGGGGTATATCATGAGTCCGGCCAGCTGCGTGCTCGGGCCGTGGGTGTCCTTTCAAAAATATAACGAATCTCTGGAAAGGAAATATCTGAATCGGCAATGGCTAATGAGTGTAATTCTGAATACTTTATTTTCGATTTTCGCGCTGTTCTTGTCAAACTGTTTTACCCATTGGTACATCCCGGACGACAGCCTCCGGTGGTTACTCGCGTACAGGGACGCACAGGCATTTCGCATGTCACATTACTTTGTGTCGACACTTTCCACCGCCACGATGGTCGCCGGAGGCTTTGGACAGCGCGAGGAGGGCGGCTGGGACTACCCGGTCACACGGCCGCTGTACATCGAGGTGCCGCGCTCGCTCGTTCAAGTGGTCGTGTACTGGAACATGCCGATGCACCAGTGGCTGAAGACTTACGTATTCAAGGTTTGCCAGCCGTATGGAAGGTTCACTGCCATATTTGCAACTTATACCATTTCTTCTCTGCTCCATGGTCTTAACTTCCAGCTCTCCGCTGCTCTCTTAAGCATCGGGATGTTTTCCTACGTCGAATACAAGATGAGAAACAAAATCGGTAGCATTTTAAGTGCTTGTTGCCTCGTGAACCCTTGCGGAAGGACTTGCGCCCACACACACAAGAGCGGAGAACTATTTGTGATGGGTATCAACTTTATATTCTCCGTTCTGGCAGTAGTGCATCTCGCCTATCTCGGTGTGATGTTTGGAGCTTCGTTCGCCGTGCAAGAGACGGGGTATTCCTACGTCCACACGCTGAACAAATGGTCGGAGTTAGGTTTTGCCAGCCACATTATGGCGGCGGTTACATATTTAATGTACATTGTAATTTAAATTAGAACCTCTTATTTTAAGAAAATTATTATTTGTATTTTAACTTATTAATTGTTGACAGATAAATTAACTGTCAAGAACATTGTTGTGATCTCGTGGTGGGGTTGGATTTGAATATGTTTGTATCGCAATGGGTTAAAAAAAATGTGCTATGTTATCTTATGTATATTATCACAGCCGTCAGATATTAACAATTAAAATTTTGAGTTATTGCTGTGTCAGTTTTGGGCCGTTTTTTTCAGTATCCCAATGAAAATGAATGTCTATACTAATTGCACACTGATATAGTAAAACCCCATTAATCAAACCCTGATAATTTGAAATTCGCCATAATTCAAAATTTTTCAAACTCTCAAGTCCCAAAATGTTTTTATATATTTTTATAGTAATTTCATTACAGTAACAACATTTTTATAGTAATTTCATAGTAATTTAACCCCAATAATTCAAAAACTCTGGTAATTCATAATTCAAAATAAAATAATTTTTCATATAATTTGAAATTTTTTTGAAATTTGACAAAATTCTAAAAAATATTTTGATATTTTTTGCAACTGAGAATAAAAAAATATGTCAGTATTGTGTATTTTAGTATTAGAAATGTCACAATATTTGTATTACAATAATAATATTGCATTTTCGAAATGATTTCTTGAAATATGCAAAATACAGACGATCTTCATAAAGGCGAATTTCGCAATCGCATCATAATTTTTATTTATTTCATAATTAATGGGCTTCCACATAATTCAAAATGTTTTTTTTTTGGGTCCTTTGAATTTTATATTAACGAGGTTCCGCAAAATTCGAAATGTTTTTTTTGTCCCTTGAATTTCAAATAAATGAGTTTCTGCTGTATTATAATGTACTTAGCTTCACAAAATGTTTTAATTTAATGTTCAGAAGACTGCAGAAAGCCTTCCTAGCAAATGCAATATTTAGCACTATTGGTTAGCGCCTTAATGTTTTTTAATATCACTTTGCAAGCTGTACTTCATACAGTTCTTATAATCGATACACCAATATCACAACGCCTGGTACAGTGTTTAACGAAATAAGTTTGCTACTATTGAAGTTGATACGCAGTGGCAGAATAGCCTGAAAACCCTTGCGTATTGAGTTGACAATTATGTATTTTATTTTTAATTTGTGGAAACAGAATATTTATTGAATGTTGTGTTTGTGTCATGTGAAATCCATGTGTTCTTTTGTTTCCTATGTATAATAATTCTGACTATTAGAGCTCTCTATTTATTTCATTCAAATTATTATTAGTGACATTAGTTTAGTTTACTTTAGAAATGTACATAATATGTAGAAAATGTTCAGTATTTTGATGAATTTCACTAAATAAGTATGTATTAATTATCAACAAATTATGTGTTCTGAAGAATGGCAGCGCCACCAATAAAATGTGAATTTATCATTTAAATGTAGAATTTTGTAAATCAACCCACTTATTTATAATCTTAGAATTCTTATCCTAGCTTGCTAGCTGAGGACTGTTATGGTGTTACCACTGTAAATCCAGTATATGATTAGAGCCGATCTAGAGTATTACAATGTTTAGATGCACAAAATGTGGATTAGGATTCAACTGAATCATACCTAACGATATATATAGATTTAATTGTTCATTTAGTTCTAGTGAAGAATACTTCATCTTTAATAATTCCTCCTTCTTGTGATTCCTTAGATCTTATTGTAAACACATTTATTTTGGTATATATTAATATATTTATATATATATATAATCCGCCTTACTAGCCCAAATTTAATGCTGCAATGTGATCCTGTTTTAACTAGGATTGACAAGATAAGAGAATTGAAACATAATTTAATGAAAAACAAATTAAGTTATCCCAAGACCATATAAAATTATTCGGAATTGCTATAACTTCTTTCATTACAGAATCTTGCATTTGTACACTCACAGGCAATAAACTGCGCCTTCAGAACAAAAGTGAACTTATACAAAAAATCTGTTTATCAACATGAGCACTTTAAAGTTTAATAAAAACGCATACCTATGTGAACAAATCCCGTTTGAAATTAGTGTGAAATCCGTATTTTTTGCACGGTGAAGGTTTTTGCATAATGCATAGTTTCCATGTTCATGTTAGATATAATCCACAACAGAAAAATAACAAATTTCATAGTGTCACTTTTGTTTTCAATATACGCAATACCAGTTTAAAATAAAAAGAAAAGAAAATATCAGGATTCTTTGCTGAGTGAAACTGATGTGGGAGCAGCAACTTCTAAAACTTAGATTATTTGTTAGTCTGCAAATTTAACGCGAGAGTTTTCAATTTTAGAAAATAAATTATTTTGTATTGGGTCTATATTACTGTAATTAATATTTATGGTCAATTTTTATAATCTATTTAGAAACCACCTACTTAAATGAATATTTTATTTTATTAAATCAGTGTCATAGAGTGTAATGCTCTAAAAGCTGCTGCTACTAAAAACTCATTAAAATTACATTTCACGGATAGCCAGGTTCTCATTGGCTATTCATAGGTGCACCTGATCTATAGGATTGGCCACACAGAACAGTAAGGCTCAAACATGGTTTATAAAATTCATTCCAAAAAAATTCTATCACCAAATTCATACCTGATTTGGGATCGTCCATTCATCACATGAGGCTCGAAAGGGGGGTGAGGGTTCAGAAAAAATCACGAAATATCACAAGGGATGAAGGGGGAAGGTGTAGTGAGATATCATGTGTATTTATTTTTTCATTGAAGCTCAATTTCTAAACCGAAAAACGGCGCGACACCTTACTCGCCGTTACCTGGCAATGATTTCCCGAGATTTGGCAAGAATTAAATTACACTATACCTGTATAATAAATATTCTGAAAATTTTTAATACACTTTGTACTGAAAAATACACGTGATTTTGGATAAAGGGGGGTTTAGTCTAAAACCCCACCACATATCACCAGGGGGGGTTAAAAAGTTGCTAAAAAACATCACGTGGTTAATGGACGACTCCTTTAGAAATGATACCTTGTGTGTTAAGTTCAAGGCATTGTAAAAATTAATTTTTACATCTGTACTCTTTAGACATATTACGAATTCCTTGGAGGACAATAATTGTGGCAACATTGTATTAAATTTTTGATAAATCAAAATGTTTATAAATATCGTTTCCAATAAAATAATTATGAACCACTGTTTGGGAAACATTATCTAAATACTTTATTTCACTCATATTATTAAAGTCCCAAATAACAGATTAATGATTTTCATTCACTTTAAGTTCAAGTAGATTCATTATCATTTGATATACGACAGTTAGATAAGTGGTGGTTGTGTTCATATCTTAGTGTAGCAAGTGTAGTCTATTGTTACATTATATAATCTGCGCACTAGGAGTGTTGTGTACAAATATTATAGCCCTAATGCAGAGGGGCAATTATATTTAACTTTAAAAATATTGTTTCTCTTAAAATCTTTACTTAAAAAAGAATACATATGGGGCATAAAAGCAAAGGCAGCAATATCCAGGATATTAAAAAACTGTTTTGAACGCAGTAACCGAGGATTACTAATTTAAATTGTACTGAATTTTAGATTGAAAGTAAATTTTAAAACTTAAATTTAACCCTTCCAATCGTGTTTCCTATAAAATCTCAAATTCAGTAGGTACCTACACAAAAATTAGTTATCTTCGATGACTGCATTAATTTTTTTTTGGATATTGCTGCCTTTGATTTTATACCCCACATATTATAAAAAACTTTAAACAAAATAAGTATACCAACATGGTGAAATTTTCACTGTTTTCCATCTGTCTATTACTATTTCTAATGATAATAAAAAATTGTCCTCATTTGAATTTGCAAATCCTTTCGCTCGCAATTGAATACAATTATAAATCACTATTGTAATGTAATATGATATTTAAAAAATTGTTAGTAATTTAAAAAAATTATGTTTTACATTTAAATCTCTCTGTAGCTAATGTAATCTTAAAATTTGAAATGGATTGAAGGTTATAATTGAGCTAGTCCCACTTTCACAGGGTATTCATGGCTTGGTTTTGAAAATTGTACAAAGCTCAATGTTAAAAAATTGATAACAATTAAAAATATTTTTGTCTTCCAATCATCCCCTCCCTGAATTTTCTTTTAGTATCATTTTTGGGGTTCATGAATCATGCATCCGTTCAATATGTTGCCGTTTCTCAATACAATTCTTTCCACACCTCCAAACCAATCAAATTTTAAATTTACCTATGAGTTTTTCAATTTTCTTAATGTAACTACCAAATTTAAACATTTATATTGCACCAAATTGCCTGAAAGACATTTCTCTACATTACCTGGGTGGCTACATTTCTACTACATTAAATATATTTTATTTGTTTATATTGGATTATTAGGAACTTGTCATAGATAAATCAATTTTTCATACAAAGTTTCACACCTTTGCGCATGCATATATTAGATTAGCATTATCTGTAATCATGTTACCACTCGGTTTAATCAATCTAGTAGGATTTTTAGAAACTTGATTGTAGTTTGTAATCTAATTCAATATTAATTAAACTCATAGAGATCTTTGAAAATTTTAATTATATTAAACCAGTCAATAATTCAGATGTTTTTTTTGCCATAAATGCCTGAAACTAAATGTTATATACATTCATTTTTACATTTAAAGTTTCATATTCCATAAAATTTTGTGGAAAATCAACTCTGATACATGGAGCAGTGCTACTTAGTTGTGAATATCAGATTAGCCAAAATTTTGGAACTCGCTGAAAAATTCATCATCAGGACAATTTGACTGGTGAAATGCATTTTGTCAGAATACAAAACAAAGTACAGTAGCCGGCAAACATCTTGAAATTCTGCGGCGTAGTGGGGGGACGTTTGCGCATCTACCTTTCTACCAACGAGACCCAAATTTCGTCTTCTGCGCATTCCCCCTTAGCCAAAGAATTTCATGAAGTTTGCCGGCAACTGTAACCTGCAAAGTATTGTATTCTTTAGCTGTGATTGTAAGACTAACATTTTTCTAAGTTATTTGTTTTATTTTCTTTATTCAAAGCCAATAAATATTGTTGTTTATGAATGTTTTATTTAACGTACAACATTTTTATACTTCTTTAATAATAAATTAAAATAATAGTCAGTATATGTGGTTGTATTAATTTATTATGAAAAATACCTCATTGCGGGCAACAAAGAAAGATTTACAGAACAATTATTTATGGTTAACAACTTACAATGTCGTCAGGCTTTGGAAATAGGCACCTCGAAAACATTTATTTCCGTTGAAAAGTGTGCTCTTGTCTTATTGCAGCCAGACATCTCTTGTTCGATGCTTGTCGAATTTTCTACTCCATGAGTCATTTACGACTGATGGTAACGGCCGTCTTTCAAAAAATAGGGCTCTACTGCCAATGTGCTTGGTGACAGATGGCATTGCTTCTTCTCTTGTCATTTCAATGCGTTAAAAGCCCCAAGGGATATTTGATCGACCGACAGTTTAATTGGCTGTTAATTAGCATGAAGACATACTCAACGATTTGAAATCACTCTGTAAATAAATTTGACGGGCTGCTCATTTTTCAACTTTAAAAGATTGCCGACCAGCATGGCGCTATGCGAGCACGCAGACTCTTGGACTATTCAGTCGCGATGCTTTCAGTTCCTTTTGTACAAGTTCATCGAAACTAGTTGTGCTTGTTCTATAGAAAGCAAAAAAAAATTCGGCAGGTTCAGTAGTTTAAAATGAAGTGTGTAAAATTTTCCTTGCAATAATATATCGCTTTATATGGGGTGCACCGAATAATCTCGTCTCTTCTTCATCATTCTTCTCCTTCATTTTATAATAATATAAGTTTTCTATAACATTTCTTTGTCGCTGGGTACTGCAGAAATACAATTACAGCCTACAGACTAGCAAACTGCCTGTGTAGCAATCGGGTAACTATTGCAGTCTGCGCACCGACCGCCGATCAAATAGTTTAGTTTCTGCAGTGTGCGAGGATGCAGCTGATCTGACTAAACTATCGGCAGATCATTTAGGCCGTAATGCAACCCACCAGCAGAGCAAAGGCAGACATACAGGTAGTAAAAAAGCTCGATACAAATCTTAAATAACATTCAATTATGTCCACCTCATTTCGTATTCACTCACAGCACAGCTCTTTACAATCGTATTTTGATGGTTGGTAATATTCACGTGTATCACGTCTTCCTTAGCATTGCAGCTCTTGGAATCTGGAGAAACAGAAAGAGAAATCCTATAATTTATCTTCTCTAAAGTTGGTTCTTCAACACACAAATCTAAATTTTCATTACTTGATTTTGATAAGAAATAAGACGGTCTTGTGTACAATATAACAGACTTATATTCTTTCGTAGTCGTTTGCAGTGCTCGTAACAGCTTCCTTACGTACGTATCCATTTTTAGCAAAGCTGAATTCATCATTCTGTCTGCCCAGTAGAATGCGGATATGGTGTCGACGATCACTAATGATATCTTGCCATCAGCGGAGAGTATATTTTCTAAGTTTTGAATCGTTATGTACATTTGCGGGGAGTCGTATATGTGTAAAATATGAAAATTGTCCAAGCATTTGGTGGTTACAGACTCTACATAACATTCTATCTCTTCCTCAGAATCGTACCGAGAATCACTCCGTTGTCGCGTCAAATGATTCAATGTTGCTACCAGCTGGATCAGATCAAACTGGCCGTCAGTCTCAAGCAACACAACTCCCGAATCCTTCCCGCCGAGTATTTTCGGGTGCAAAGCGTTGGAAATAATTTCACAAAGCAACGAGGTGTGATGGGTGTTTAAATCATAACTAATCTCTATCACGTCGTTGAAGTTCGGGCCGCTTTTGAATAATTCCGGATGGACAAACGACAAACTAGGTCGGGTACCTAGTCTGGCGAGTAACTGCAAACCAGATTCCACTTGGCAAGGAAAGTCCATCGAGTGATCTCCAGCGATCATTTTAAATCAATTCAAAACAAAATTAAATAGTTAAATTAAGAATTCATGAAATTAATCTGTCAAAATTAAGCAAATTAAGTAACAGATCATAAACAATTTTTGCCGCCAAAATTTTTTCTATATAGTGGTGGTCCGCTCTGTACTAAGTACTACAATGTAGTACTACATTATACTGAAGCGCACACTTCACACATCTGTAAGTGTACTGCACACTACAAACTATACACTTCAAATTTCACACTTCAAACTGCACGCTTCAAATTGCACACCACTAACCACTTTTATACTTCAAAGTACACAGTGTATAGTCCGTCCAACTCATAGATAACATAATAATAGTCCAACTTATCTGGAGAATAAAGGAGGGCGTCCCAATCGTTGTGGTACTGCCCATAGTCTAAAAATTATCTCATTTGTAGGGAATTTTATGCAAATTCGTTTTTTCTTAAACAAGTTATTAAGCAGTATACGACACGATAAAAAACAAAAAATGTAAACTAACGTACAAATAAATTTATCAAAATATACATTCGTAAAATACTCAACGTCACAAAATGGCGTTAAAAATCAAAGAATAATACAATTTTCAGGAAAAAAAAAACAAACAATAATAATTATTTTAGGCCGGCGCCACATTACGCAGATCTTCCGCCGCGTTTTTTCCGTTGCGCCAAATCGGCAAAGCAAATAGACCGACCGATCATCCGGGTAGTGTGTTTAATAAGCGCATATTGTATGGAAAGAAATGTAGCGATGTTCCACGACAGAAGAGACGCGGCGCAAGATCCGCGCAGTGTGGCGCCGGTTTTATTCGGTGTCTCATACCTAATGATCATGACCACCATGTTTAACTCAGTAACACCTAAGGATATCAATCGGTTTAGGGCCGTTGTATCAACTTGGTTAATAGTAATCTTTCGTTCAAAGCATAGATATTTTGCATTTTCCACCGATCAAACAACTCGCTCTCGTAAAAATCTATGCTTTAAATGAACTATTGCTATAAAGTAAGTTGATGCAAACAGTCTTTAATGTGCATAAATAAAAAAGTTTATTTTTGAAAAAAGATGTTCATACAAATGAACTCGTTAATGAATTATGTAATAAAAAGTATAAATAATAAAATTCTATGTAAAAAAATTATCGAATAAAATATGTTCTAAAACTTTTCTCATCTTACGGCTTCTAATTCAATTTTTCCACTTATCCTTGGTTTTTTTTCCGGGTGTAGATATTTTAATGCCCATTTCCACGGCCACTTTACCTTCTTTAACTATTTTGTAAATTGCCGATTCAGAAATACCTGAAGAAATTGTATAATAGTAAAATAAAAAACTAAGTATGGGAAAATCATTATAACTGCATGGCAGCACTAACCTGAAGTGGCGGCAATAAGTCTATGAACAAAATCAAACGGTATAATTGGGGCTTTTAGACGTTGTTCCTCTTCAAAAAACGTGTGCATTTTCAAGATTATTTCCCGAACACCGCTTTCAATGGTTTTGGCATGGTGACAATCTAAAATTTTCTTAAAGAACTATCGAAACAGTCGTGAACCCCTCTGTAAACAAAGGTCTGTCAGCTGTAGATAATCCAAGATGGCGTCGTTAGTTCCAAATTTGGCCATTCTTCAGATAAGTTAGACGGACTATATAGTCCGTCTATATATCTGAAGAATGGCGAAATTTGGAACTAACGACGCCATATTGGATTATCTACAGCTGACAGACCTTTGACAGACTTTGTTTACAGAAAGGTTCACGACTGTTTCGATAGTTTTTTAAGAAAATTTTAGATTGTCGACATGCCAAAAACCATTAAAAGCGTTGTTCGGGAAATAATCTTGAAAATGCACACGTTTTTTGAAGAGGAACAACGTCTAAAAGCCCCAATTATACCGTTTGATTTTGTTCACAGACTTATTGCCGCCACTTCAGGTTAGTGCTGCCATGCAGTTATAATGATTTTCCCATACTTAGTTTTTTATTTTACTATTATACAATTTATTCTAAATCGGCAATTTACAAAATAGTTAAAGAAGGTAAAGTGGCCGTGGAAATGGGCATTAAAATATCTACACCCGGAAAAAAAAGAACAAGGATAAGTGGAAAAATTGATTTAGAAGCCGTAAGATGAGAAAAGTTTTAGAACATATTTTATTCGATAATTTTTTACATAGAATTTTTATTATTTATACTTTTTATTACATAATTCATTAACGAGTTCATTTGTATAAACATCTTTTTTCAAAAATAAACTTTTTTATTTATGCACATTAAAGACTGGTTGCATCAACTTACTTTATAGCAATAGTTTGATATACCGGAGTAGGGGGGGGTAAATCACGGTGTGGTAAACCGGCCGGGAGATCTCAGATCTACGTATGCCGGCGGTTACGCCCTCCCCTAGGTCCAATCAAAACGTCAGGTGACTGACTAGGACACTGATATCTCGAGGCGGGTGAAGGGATATAAAAATAATAAAATCGAAACAATTTTACAAGTTTCTATATTGAACAAAGTAGCCAATGATCTACATAAAGCGAGGCAAAGTGGTAGTCGGTTTACAATTTAAATTAATCTTAATCTAGAGAGGGAAACAAACTATTAAACAACAAAAAAAAACAAAGCACATACAGATTGATCTTAAAGTCAAAATGGGTGGTGACGAGAACCCTTTTTGGTAGCACTAGGCGAGCGGGAGAAAAAGTCTTTAAGCTGGTAAACCTGTTTGCGGAGAACGTGGAGGATGTCTTCTTCGTGCCGCTTCTTTCGGTCGGCGGCGGCTTCTGCTGGTCCCCCTCTGTGGATGCAGGCTTCTTCTACGGCTTCTGGCGTCGTCGGGGTACTCGTGCGGTCGTCGGCAGAGCGTCGGTTCTCCGTCGCGGCGGCACACTGCGGCGTCGCGGCGGCACTGATACTTCGGCGTTTGCGGCGGTGCGTCACAGCACTCGGTAGCGAATGGTGGTTGTTGCCGTTCGCACTTTCGCTCCTTCAGGAGTTGCTAGAGTGATCGGCGATGCTGTTTTTACGGGCACCGCTAGAATCTCTAGCTTCTCCACACTCAACTCAACTCAACTCAACTCTACTCAACTGCCTTCTTGGCGGCTGGCTTCGCCTTATATTCTTTCCCCGGCGACCCAGGGTGTGGTCGCGGGGACTCGAGGGGAAGCCTCCAGTTGGTCTTTCGCCGATTGGCTCCTTTGATGTCCGCCTCCGTCGTTCATTCGTCTCTCTCGATCCCTCCTAGGTCCCGATTGACGCTATTGGTTACTGAACCCAATGTTGCCTCCGTTCCGCCCCCTATTGTTCTCCCAGTTTGCGGCTAATCTCGATGCTTTTCTGGTATGTAGGCCTAAACACTTTGTTATTTCACGAACGCTTTGTTCACTGTTCATATCCCTATCCCGTCACCAAAAAAAACATTGCAAAATGAATTAAACTTAAGGAAAATATTACAGTACAAATTGGCAAAGGCGGAAAATTGAAAACACAAATTCGCATCAACACTTATTACCCAAAAAACAAAACTGCTTACATATACATACTTAATTAAATCGACACGCCAGATAGACATATTTTTATCGACCAGTTATTTCTACCATTATTGACTAATTACATGGGATTGAACGTAGGGTTTCATTAGATCATAGTAAAATTCCTTAAGTATGCATTACAATATCAATCTTATTATTAAGTGTCAGTTTGATTCTTACAGTAGGCCTCCCAATATTTAACGTAATTTATACATTACATCATTACAGGTCAATCCTTATCATTAACATTGATTTAACGTTATTTATACATTACATCATTACAGGTCAATCCTTATCATTTACATTGATTATCTTCGATGCCTCCACAAAATCATTATTATTTCTTTTTTTTTTATGATAAACCGGACGGTATTTAAAATTTACCACTCCGCATATTCTCTTCCTTTCTTTTTCTTTTTAATTTTTTTTCTTTAACAATGACAACATGTACTTGATACTTAGTTTTATTTTTAATTTTAGCTTAAATAAAACAAGCTATCGTACTTCTTAGTTGGACCAAACATAATTGTCAATATGTGACATAGAGATACAAAACAAAGGGCTAAAATTATACAGACATCGTGGCATTTCTTAGTGAATCAATTAACATAAAAACTTATTTACATGGGATACATGCTTCAAGCGGGTCCCCTAATGTTAATGTTCTGTATACATCTTTGTAATTTCTTTTGGGATTACAAAGTACATGAATTTGCATCAACGCCACTTTCCCGAAAGGAATGCTTACATATACTAACATAATCAAATTCGATAAACATTTTTTTTTCAAGAAATTATGTTAAACCTTATTACTAGAAGAAAAATTAAGAAAACTTGGCGTAAATTAATTAATGTAACATTATTTACACCTAAATAATGAAAATTCTTACTTCAATATGTAAGCTGGATTGAATGCAAAACATTTTTTTTTAGGACTTTCATTATACTAATCATTATCTTATCAAATCAGCTTTCTTCCACCCCTGGTATAAGAATATAAGAAAAGAATAAAAATAGAGAACACTAAAAAAAATTATATAAGCCACATTCCACCAGGCAGACAATTGAAAATTTTCCAAACAAGAATTATTTTGAAACACTACCAATAACGGAAGTCCCTACTACAATTAACTAACTTCAGAATTTTCGTTATGTTTTTTTTTTTTTTTTTAAAGCGGACAAATACCAAAGTGAATGGTGTATCGTAAAGAGTGAAATTAATTATTTGAGCTTTATTATCACTAGATTAAAACAACTATTTTAAAACAGACCGACAAATCATTTTGCTTAAACGAGTAATCAAAACAATAAAAGCATGTTTACAGATAGGTTATATACCTACAACCTACAAATTTGTATAAAAAAAAACACAATATTGGGAGCTTGAATAACTAATGACAAATTAACATTATTCTTAAAAATAATTAAAACTCACAAATTAACATTATTCAACTAGGTGTATGTAATACATG
Source organism: Agrypnia vestita (assembly GCA_016648135.1). NCBI lineage: Eukaryota > Metazoa > Arthropoda > Insecta > Trichoptera > Phryganeidae > Agrypnia > Agrypnia vestita. The sequence goes on along the minus strand of JADDOH010000121.1, from coordinate 50,343 downwards.
AAAACATAAGACATGAAAGCCTCGATCTAAAGTAATATTAATGTTTATTCCAACACGGCATTTACTTATTTGCAATTAATTAAACTAGGTATTTTGTTTCAACCCCGTGAGCTAAAATTCATTCTGCAGACAGATTTCAAAAGACTAAAAAGTCGGAATCTTATATCTCGTCAACCGTGTTACGTCTTTTCACGAGATAATATTCTATTACATTATATACTATATATTACATCAATATCAAACATCGTCGGCAATAATACAATCAAGTTTTTTTCCTTTTATTACGATCAATACATTTTTTATTATTTGCTTCAAGTTAGATTAATTCGGGATGATCTCGTTATTATTTCAAATTGCAATGTCCCGTTCATTTCGGTGCTTAATAATAGAATATAGAATAAATGAGAAAACCACATATAAAACGAGTAACATCCACCTGCAGAGGTGGCCTGGGTTATCTAAACTATCATTACCTTACTTAAATTAAACATATCAGTTGCTCATTAATTAGGTACATATTACATTGATATTATGATTCACCACTTTGCCTCAATTTCTAATTCGGCCTCTACCTTCTTAATTGATTGACCCCTGTTATCTTTATTGATAATGACCGCCTGGTCGTGCGTTGCGGGATCCTCGCGCCCTTATAATAATAATATAATTTATACGATCCTACATCTCGCGGAGGGTGTCGCCATGTGGGGGATCGGTATGTCAGCGCTTTCTAAAACATCTCTATTGTCTGTCGAGGACAATAGTAAGTTTACTGCGACGACTTTCGGAATTATTATCTTGTTTTTCTAAAAAAATGTCTTTCCCAAAACAATGGCGACTTCTCTAACAAACGCAGCTTTCTAAACCGTTGTCCCATGTGTTCGCATTTGGCCAAGATGTTCTTTCTATTGTTTAATCGGGGTTAGAGATATACGTCCCGCTGCAAGAAAAGGTTTACCGTTTTTACCCTTCCAAGATGTTACTTAAGAACAAAAGGTTGCGAACGTATTGTCCATCCTAACAAAAGGCCGTGCACTCTTAATGTCTTCGGCGATGCCCAACGCCCTCGGCAACCCTAACTTTCTAATTTCATTGTTGCGTATATTTTATGGCGGGCTATCCTAAGGGCAATCGTCCGTCGCAATGTTATTTTTTTGAACAATAGGTCACATATTTCGTCCTCGAACAAAAGATCGAACATGCCGGGGCTGTTCTGGCTGTGACCACATGGCGCGTGATTTTCGAAACATGGGCGCTTTGATTTCGGTATTGCCCTAGGACAAAATTAATAACCTGGTTCGCGTCATATTCCGGTGCATCAAGCTGTTGAACTATGAATCTTTTGAACGAACGCTTTAAGGCGCGGTTGGATGACAGATGTCCTGTCCGCTGGACGCGTGTGGATATTCTTATGACCCATGTTTTACAATTGTCGGATATCAGTATGCCTACGAATAGTGATAATTAGAATTAAAGCGATACATTTTTATGAACATTTACACTTACTTTGGCTTCGATTGAATATTATCTAATGAATAGAAGAGCAATTCTTTGAATAAAATATCAAGTCATTCATTAAAGTCATTTTTTGTGTTTAAAGTATATTTACAAGCTTAGTAATAAATGTCGAGTAAAGAATATAAATTTCGTCTTATGACGAAGACGCAATATAAGTCACCGTTTTTGTCATTTAACACAATCCTAAAAATTAAAATCACTTGAGGTTGCGTGTTGTAAATAGCACACTTTAATATTAATTGAGACATTAAATCTATTACTTCAAATATGAAGTTATAATATTAATAATATAAGTTTTAAACATATGTATGTGTCACATCAATATTCTTACTATTTTCAAACTTAGTTAAACGCTTGTGCTATGAAAATAGGACTAACTTGCTGGTCTGGAGTGAGGTTCGAACCCGCGACGAGACGAGAGTCCTAACCCCAAGACCAACAAGCTGTAAACACGAAAACGTCCCAAATACGTAAATAATTATTTAAAACAGTTAATATAAACGTTCTCTGTTCGTTGTATTTAGACTATGAGTTTTTTTACCCTATACCCCTGGTTCGCACAGGATCAAAAATCGAAGATTAAAAATATTTTTTGCTTAATTTTGAAATGTGTTATAATATTAAGTATTTAAAAATAAATGTCTTGAATCGTGGATAGGGTCCAGGCCGTAAAGGCAAAATAGCTTAAGAATAATTGTAAATATGTGTTTGATAATTATGTATATAACTGTCAATGAGGGTCCCGTTAATGAGTCATCCATTAGAGCGACGACCGCGGCCGAGGGAGAGAGATTAAAATCTCACGATGAGTCACTCGGGCCGCGGGCGCGCTTAATTAAATATTTTAAATTTTGTTTTGAGATAAAATCGCAAAGTAAAAATCAGGTAGTCGCCTACGGAGCGGTCAGCTACAGTGTACTTGCCCGCATCTCTGGACCAATAGAGATACGGGCAGGTAACAACCGACACCCACACGGCTCGTGACTTGAGATAGCGCGCCGTACATTTTTTCGTACGGCGCTAAATTTAGATTCACTATCGCTAGAGAGCTCAATAATCAAAGTGTGAGGTGTCATTTTCTTCAGAAAAACAAGGGCTACCTGATGCGATATTAATAATTTAGATATTTTCATAAATAAAAAGTTTCATTTTTTGTCACATGCACGCGATTTGCAAGCGCTGACATGCCCGGACAGTAATCTGCGTATTACACCCACATGCGGGCATGTCAGACGCACATTTTGACATATGACTCATTAGCGGGAGATATGAGAGAGTGGATTTATCTTAAAAAATATCCGCGCGCCGCGAGATATGCGCCGCCGATGCACGGTATCGCCGGCGCCCAGCGGTCGTTCCGCTAGGCCGAGCGCACAGCTTCCGTGGTCCACCACGTTACGCCGATGCCTACAATAAAGATGTAAATCCCCTCTCTCAGTAATCCCTTTTTGGCAGTTATTTTGGCTGGACCCAAATAAAAAGGCTGCGAAAACCTAGCGAAATCACAGTGCTCTCAGTGCCTTAGTGCCAGTAAATATTTGTTGCCGTGTATGTGCGACAAATAGTTTTTACAACGTCACTCTGCCCGTTTTTCGCTAGGTTTCCTTCTGAAACAAAAACTTTGCTTTTATTTTCTTGTGTGTAAATTGTTGTGAATTAAAACCCCTGAAGAAACATCGTCGATCGTAGCGTTGCTCTCCGGTGTTTCCAAAGTAGCATCATCATCAACAAGATTTAGAAGCGAGTTGTGACTCATCGTCAGTGACGTCACGACGCCCGGAGCACAGCAGACAGGCGAGTAATCGGTGATCCACCCTATTCTAAAATAATTATTTGTTACGGGCGTGTCTGTCCGTAACAAATATTTCTGATTTATTTTTTGTAAAACGTTGGACTATCATTACAGTAACTCATATCGATTACGAAAAAATCATTTGTTTCAGTACAAGTTAATTAAAATGATAAAAACCTTGAAAAAATTCCATTTGAAATGTTTTCCAATTGGAATTTAAAGGTTTTTATTTTTTTATTTGACTTGTATTAAAGGGAATGAATTTTTCATATTCGATATAAGTTACTGTAATCATAGTCCAACGTTTTACAAAAAATAAGTCATAAATATTGCAAAAAAAATGCAAACTTTGATGTCGCATATCTCCTTAACTATTGATATTAGGTCATAATAGCTTGAACATTTTTGACTCGTAATCAAGGCAGGAATATAGCCCTGCGAGGTTATTAATGTTTTACAAATAACCCTGTATACAGTGACGATATATTAATATAGAAAATCCGCTACTTGTTTCCGTCTGAAGCGGTCAATTAACATACGAACGCGTCACGCATCCGTCGGCGGTGGTTATGGTCAGACGCGGGATCTGGTCCAGCCGGGAATCAGCATCCAGCATCTCCAGAATGTCCGCTGCAGACCTCGTCTCGCATCCTGTCTCCCGTCTTCCGGCAGGTTCATTTATGGCCAGCCGGCGCTGGTGGTACCCGACCTTACCTACTTGGAGCATCGCTCGCGGACTAATAACAGGATAAGCTCCTGCTAGTCCTGGTCATGTGTGCTGGAATCTATGTACCTTGATCTTTACCTTGTTTCTACTTTCATCTTTGGTTTGATTTGACATCTTCTTCTTCTTCTTGTAGCCCCCACAGCGGCTTTACGGTCGGTCCATCTGTTTTGAGGTCTTCCAACGCCTCTTTTATTTAATTTTATTGAATTTAATCTTTTTAATATTCACGGAAGACCAACAGCGCAACAATGAAGCGTAAAAAACATTAATATAATACAGAGGGCCAATTATAGGTCTTCACTTTTAGAAATATGTTATGAAATAAACTTTGGCATGTTGAGAATAATATAACAAGAAAGAATAAAAATTTAAACAAAAGAAAAAGAGACTTAATTATTATCAGAAAAACTTAGGCATGTTAAGAATAATACAACAAGAAAGAATAAAAAAAAATCAAACAAGAGAAAAAGAGACTTAATTAGTAAGCACAAAAAAATTCTGCATTCAAAATTTTTCTTAATCTTGTGTGGCTGCACTCGAACAAATCTCCCAATGTCTCCACATCAGAACTCTGGGAGTGCATCTTATAGCATCCTGCCTTGCAACATACCCTGCCCATTGCCATTTTAGCTTTGCTACACGATCCATGACATCCACTTCTCGCACACAATAATCGCATTCGCGAATATTCGCATATTTTTGTTATTCGCATTCGCAAAGTTCGAGCGAATGTTTTGCGAATATGAAAATCAGAAAAAAAACATAACATTAGGTTAATAAAAAATCCAATAATTTCTTATTTTTTTATTATTAGAAAAAGTAACTTTACCTCGTAATCACATTATCAGTCTTCACTTTACTTTATCATTTGGTATTATTTATTTACCATCTACTTCTACCTTAGGTAATAAAGTTTAAGATTCCAGATCACTACTAAATAACAATTAACTTCTCATTACATTACATTACATTACAACTTAGAAAACAAAAAATGTAATAATGCAATGTAAACAAACAAAAACGAATTCTTCTCTGAAATTTTTATCAGTCTTTACATAAGTTTTTAATGTTAGGTAATCATCTTCTTGAACGAAACTAAAAACAAAAATCAAACATGTTCAAATGTTCTTCAATTACAAACTATAAATAATATGTTTTATAAGAAAATATAAGAAAACACTTTAAGGCGGCACATTCACTCCAAATACATATTTCGGCGTTTTTTACGAAAATGTGGGTTTTTATTATTCATTTATATCAGAATTTATATGATGGATTGCATTTTTTTTGGGCAATACTTAGATAGAACCTTTGTTCTTATATAAAAGTAATAAACTGAACATTATTTACAATAATTAAGAAAATATAGGCATTAATCCACAGGCCGCGGCAAAAAAAACGTTTTTAATGTTCTACGGCAAAGAGACGTGTGTTAAATATTTGTATGTAAGCATAATATGTTTTTTATACGTATAAAGTTTACTTAATTATCTTGAATCCGTGCGTAGGAAATAAAGAAATATTTTATATTTATAATGTTATAATGTTTCAAACATGCAGTAATTTTGTTGATTTTCAAATCATGTTTAATCATATAAAAATATGATTTCAAACGATATATTGTATCTATATTCGCACTTTGAGTCTTCATTCACTATTTAAAAGCTACATTTTTTATTAAAAACACGTTAATTGTTATTTTAAAATAAAAATTCTAAAGTATGAAAAATGACATCCTATACGTCTCATATGCCGTCTGGCCGCGGCAGAGGTCTGACATGTTTATGCGACCGAATATTCCTCGTCATTTATTTCACTATTAATCGTACTTCTACGCCAAATTTGACATTTATATGAATTATTATTATATAATACGCTCAAAAGCAATTGATATCTCCCATATATTAAGGTTTTATATAGATTTTCGAACGGTTTCATCCTTTTTACACTTTGAACATGCGTCACATGTCAGTTTCACTGTTAGCCCAATTTCAACGACAAAGTCCAGAATCTCATTTAGATAAGTCAAAATACGCACTGTACGCGCCGTGGGCATGCGCGTTGGCGTAATTATTTTTCGTTTATATTACAGTATACATTAAGATTTGAAAAGTATTTCAGAATTATTAATATGTTTTTTAAATTCTATACAGTAAGTAATAATTGGACGTAAATAAAATACAGGAATTTGTCGAAAGTTTAAATAATACATTTTGATATACGCAGTACGCACGTGGGGCTAGGTAATTGTTTTGTATTGTCATATTACGATATGCATTGATTTAAAAAGGAGTTCAGAAGTATTAATATGATTCTTAAATTATTTACGGAAAATAATAAGTCGACTCAAATAATATAAGATCATTTGTCAAAAGTTAAATAAGTAAATATTTTGACAGTTGAAGTACTTCTGTGAGGATGCCTGACGCCGACGAAAACGAAGAATATATGACCATCTCTTTCTATCAAAACCTTACTGTTTTAGCAACGTAACCATAAATATATGACGAAAGTGCAAGTTTTATTCGATTTACGCTTAGATGACATTTCAGGCACGGCTTGAAAGTACATGATCTATCCACGTAATTTGACAGATTCGCGTGTTTACCAAACGGCTGTCCAGCCTTAAACAAACAAAAACAAAATTATTCTTTATGCTTCTATTAGATCAACTCGAAAATTCTCGTAAAAAGATGCAAACGGAACGCGCCTCGCGCGAAACTGAGCCGCCAAGCCATACATAATTGGCGCCAAATTAAAAAAAACTCAATATTCGTATTCGCATTCGCATTCACGAATGTCGGTATCAGATATTCGCATTCGCGAATGCGAATGCGAATAAACTGACATTCGTTACATCACTATCCCACAGTAACAAGACTAGAATGCAGGACAAAGTTTTCTAATTTAGTTAAATTAATTTGAAGCAATGCAAGCCCCAGCTGGCATTAGTGCCCTTTGGTCTAATCTTTCCCGCGAGGGCACGCCACTGTTCAGACGGAGATACCATTCCTGTTCCTGCCCATTCCGCGTCATTTCGTCGTCCACATTCGGCCGTGAAATGAGATGGAAAATTGGACCAGACAGTGTCCAGTTACAGGTGGAAGATGGAACTCGATACCTGCTGCCGGGAGCTTTTGAAGGCGGTCGACTTCCGAGAAAATCCACATAGGTAGAGACTCGATTATCCGGACCTCAGTTAATTAGTTCTCGATTATCCGGATTGTCAACCGCGATCTAATAGCTCTGTGTGTGGTTTAATCCGTGCGTGCGCCGACATGGCGCAACTGTGTGACACCCCGCGCGATCACTGTCCACGCGTTTCGTTATTGTTTTTGACAGTTAGGTACAATCATTTACTCTGCTGCGTTGCATCTTGTCACGTCTGTACTTAAAAATTTCAAGTTATCGTTTAAAGATAAAATAAATATTATTGATTTATTAAAAAAGGAGAAACCGATCGCAAGTTACCTGATAAGTATGATGTAGATACTCCCACGATAAGAGATATTATGAAAATGTTTTTAATAAACACCGACAATTATGTATACGCGGACGAGGTAAGTTATATTCTAGAATTAATAATACATATGTAGGTAGATACATATGCACAAAAATTTATTTTCCTCGTACGTTTAGTTATCCGGATTTTCGATTATCCGAATGCCTTCCGACAAAAATTAGTCCGGTTAGTCGATCTCTACTGTATATACCATATATTACTCTATTCAGTTATAATGATGGTGATGAACGCGCTGTCTTGCGGAATCGTTTGATTTTTTTCCTACCAACACTTACCTATGGTGTTGATAACTGTCAAGATGGCATAAAACTGAAGGTGTATGAATGTGGTGGAGGGGATAGCTGTGTGTCAGCGTATGTGGCGTTAGTAAGTAAGTATATAAAATTCCTTTCATCTAGTAACTGATTTGTAAAATATAAACATTCTGATAAACGCAGACCAGGGAATATAAAAACTACCAAACTGTTAGCGACAAAAGTTCCTTCGGCGAAACGTCATAAATCCGAAGAGTTAGTTGTCTGGTAGAGTTTTGCGTTGTCTTTACAGTGCGGTGATTTAGAAATCCCGCATAATATAATATTAGGTTTCATGTCTAACACTGGCTAATTTGAAGTTCGAATTCCAAATTCAAATCGATGTCATATTAAAGCTACGACACTACTTTTTCAAAATCAATTATTCATTTGTTATCCCGCCGATTATTTTTTCTTTGATATCGCTGTGTCTGCGACCACAGAGAAAATGAAATTCGCGTTATTTTCGAATACGAGTTTCGTCGTGCTAATGTGAAGCTCCGTTGCCCTAATGCTGCACAGACGGCACGCAATATCAACGACGTGTATTAACGCGTGATGTGTTTTGGTTTGCTCACTTCCTTTCTGGAAATTTCCATCTTCAACAATGAGCCCCAGTCGATAAAGACGAATTGAAAGCTAAAGTTGAAGCAGATTAATCTTAAACCACGTCAGAATTAGCAACAGCCTTCAACGTAAGTGACAAAATGATATTGATTAATTTGCGTCAAATTGGGAAAATGAAGAAGTTCGCAAAGTGGGTACCATATGAATTTACTGAAGGACAGCAGTAGTTTAATGTCGAGGCTTGACTTAATTGTGGAGTCGGCATAAAAATGAGGAAATTCTGATTAGGATTGTTACTTGTGTGGATCCTGTATGGTAATCGTTCGTCGCAATGGTTGGCCCAGGGAAGGCAGTCAATGTCCCAAACGCAAAAAAAACTAATTATATGTTAATAAATTCCGCTAATACAAAAGACAAGGACAAAGATCTGAAATTAATAGGGCATTCATTTGGTTATTTACGAGTACGAGTTCCACCGTGGCACCAGTGCTGCAGAAACGGCTCGAAGGATTAATGATGTGTATGGCGACGGTGCCGCAAAAGAAAACACGGTGCGTTTTTGGTTCCAACGTTTTCGTTCTGGAAATTTCGACCTGCAGAACAAGCCCCGTGGACGGCCGGAGACCAAAGTTGATAATGAAGAATTGAAGGCTATTGTGGAAGCGGATCCATCGCGAACCACATCCGAGTTAGCTGCAGGCTGCGGTGTTAGTGATAAAATTGTTTTAATCCACTTGAAGCAAATTGGTAAGGTGAAAAAGCTTGAAAGGTGGGTACCTCGCGAATTGAGTGAAGCAAATCAACAAAATGCTGCGTTGCATTACTCAACCGGCACAATAATGAAGGGATTTTAAATCTTAAATCTGGCCAGACGATTACGGCATATGTCTATTGTCAGCAACTGCAAACCATGATGGAAAAGAAAGCTGCTAAACAACCGAGGCTGGTTAATCGCTCTAGGCCACTGCTGCTTCATGATAACGCTAGACCACACACTGCACAACAGACGGCTACCAAATTAGAGGAGCTTCAATTGGAATGTCTAAGACATCCACCGTACTCTCCGGACCTTGCCCCAACAGATTACCATTTTTTTCGAAATTTGGATAACTTCTTGCAAAGGAAAAAATTCAACTCCGATGGGGCAGTACAAACCGCCTTCAAAGATTTTATTGATTCCCGTCCGAATGGTTTTTTTAGTAAAGGGATCGATGAACTACCTATGAGATGGCAAAAGTGCATAGATAGCAATGGTACATACTTTGATTAAATAAAACTATTATAATAAAAAAAAATCGGCTTTATGTTCCTCCCATACTAAACGCCAATTTCATATGTAAGGACCTAATATTATAGTTTAGTAGACTCAATTGTAAAGCTACGGATTGAGATTTCCATCATACTTAGAAAAAGTAAAACAACTACAATTAAGAATGATTAAAACTATAGCAAATAAAAAAACAAAAAAAGCATGTAAGGACCAACCGGAAAACCTATTCAAAATGTGTAAAAATCTTACCGATCCAAAAACAACTTTACTATAAAATAACACTGGAAGAATACGAGAAGGACAGTTTCAAAACACCAATACATCATGAATATACGACAAGACAAATAACGAATAAAAAACTAGAAATAAAAAAACAAATAATTGTTACGGAGACAGAACCAAACAGTGCTTAATTTCAAAATTATTCAACAAGCTACCGGATAAAATAAAAAATGTAACGGGACAAAAAAATATTGAAAAGACATTAAAGAAATACGACAGTGAATTTTGAAGTGGATAGGAAAAGCAAAAATTAGTTTAGTATAGTAGCTTATTATATAATATATCATAAATTAAGTACAATTAAGTAAATAAATGTACATACACTTATTATAATTAAATCCTTGCGTTTAAACTGTAATTACAGATTAGCAAGAGGTAATTTAAAATGAATAAATATTAAAAAAATAAAATAAATCAAAACAAACCGACTGCTTTTGACACTATGGTAGGCCTGTGCCGGCATTATTTATCACAGCTTCTTGAGATCTGGCGCAACAATTGCTGCAGAGGTATACAGTCAAGAATTGAAAACGATAATGGACAAACTCGCTTTCAAACAACCGAGACTTCTCAAATGACTATTCCACTGCTTCTTCACGACAACGGACAGTTTTAAAATTACTGGAAACTCTCCGTCACCCACCTTACTCGCCAGATCTTGCACCTACTGATTTACACTTTTACGGAATTTGGATAACTATGAATTAATACCACGGGAAAAATTTTAACTCCGATGAGGCGGTGAAAAACGCTTTTAAAGAATTCATCGATTCCCGTCCCAAGAATTTCTATAGCAAACGTACAATAGTCGGCAAACATCTTGAAATTTTACAGCGTAGTGGGGGGAAGTTTGCGCATATACCATTTCACCAAAGAGTCCCAAATTTTGTCTTCTGCGCATTCCCCCACTAAGCCAAAAAATTTCAAGAAGTTTGCCGGTAACTATATCAATTATTAAAATGGCAAAATAGCATCGGCAACAATGGCCAATACTTAGATTGATTAAATATGTAGTTTACATAAAAAAAATGTTTAAATTTTCTATATAAAACGGAAATTTTATAGGTAAAGAAGAACCTGATAGAAGTTTCGGTACTTTTACGAGTGTCTCGTGATTGAAACATGCGACACGCTCCACCCGACAGCACGATGGATAATAATATTTATAACACAAGTGTAGACACACACACGCACGCGAGTGGTGATGTTCCAATTAATTCATTCAATTTTAGTCTCCGGCGTTTGTTTTCGATTCATTTGTTTCAAATTGACATTCCTCTGCAATCTTAATAAATGTGGTGACCACACGTCTCGGAACCTGATAAACGGCAACCTTCTCTGTCGATGTCCTCCGAGCACTGTGGTCGCTTCGTGTGACATGATACTCTGTTGAACATTTTATTCATTATTGAACGCTCGGTAGGTACTCTCTTAATTTATTGTCACTAGTGGCACTGTATCGCCGCTTCGCTTCTATGGTCTCGTCTCGCTTGTCAAAATGAACTGGTGTGCCGCGCATCTTGTGCGTAATTTATAACCGCTTGGGCTCTCGAAACTTGTGGCGTATTTGGGTGCGCATACGAGTTTCTTCCAGGATTTTCCAGTCAATTGTATACTCCTCGATTTTTAGAATCTCGTGAAAGTATATTTCAATGATCAACATCATCATGTAGCATCCGTTGGGGATCTTCTGGCAAAGTGAAGGAACGACCCGAACTCCGTACTGCTCTTTTCGGGTGCGTTCATAAGGCATTACCATAGCGTCAACGTCAGGAATTTAGTGGTACCACCTCCGCTTTGATATAAGTCCAACTTAATATACGCCCTGCTTTGACGCGAATTTTTTTGTTTGGTAGGTATACAGCTTTTGTTTGGAGTACGACTTGCATTCCACGACTAACGTAGGAACTTGAAAAGGAGGACCACAAGACTATGATAGCTACACTACGTTCTTCAGGCTCAGAGGAGAAGGAGATAAAGGAAATCTTTGCCAAATTGATGGATGTCGGAAAAGCCCTAATATCATTGACAGAAATGACTAGAGAATGTCATATTTCCGAAATATCCTAAGGAGAAGCCAGAAACGAAATTCTTTGGACATATTTTTAGTCTAGAGTAAGCGTCAGACCTGATGATCCTTAATCACGTCCAAGAAGGGAAAAGAAACAGGAAAGAGAAAATCAAAGTTTATTAAATTAGGTTCGTTAAGAATTCTTTTGAAAAATAAACAATGATATAACTCTACGCGAGTTTATTAACACTTTTCGAGTTTTGAGTATTCAGTAAATAGAGATAAATTTAGCATCTCCAAGATGTAATATCAGCCTTGGAGATTCTAAACTGGAGAGAGCTGGCACCAAACCGAGACGAGTAGAGGAAGACTCTTGAGGAGACAAAGATCAGCCAGGGGTTGTGAAGCCAAAAGTGATGATGATCACTCGAGTTTTGAGAGAATCAGTAGCTCTCATCGACAGGTGAAGATAAAAATAAACCAAATCGAAGATTATTATGAAAGTTTACAAAATTGACGCCGATTCTATCAAGATATAGGTATTATAGATGTCTCATAGAGACGAAAAAATATTTTTTTATGGGAAAGTAGGTATGGAAGTCTTTGGATGTGCATAGGGCTTACGACCTTTCGTACGGCTGGCTTAAGTGATCACTCCACACAATGTAACGTTCACCACTTTCACCCATGATAGAATACCACATCTATCAAATTGTTGAATGTTGTATATATGTACCTATGTATATATAAATTTTACAACCCGTTTCATATGTATGTTCTAATTATCCTTATTCCGATTCTATCAATTGTGTATTGTTAAATTATCATATACTCCAATTTATTGTTTTTGTATTTAAGTATTAAGCTGTGTTTAAATAAATAAAATAAGATACGTATACCAACTTGTACTACCTAACCGACACATTTACTTAATCCTGTGAGATTAGGGTTACTTGTAATTAGCCAAAATCTATGTATGTGGCCGTGCTACGGCCAAAGTATATTTACATATAACTAAGGCCCGAATTCAGAGTTAATACTTAGATGATTTAAAGGTTAAGGTGCGCCTTAAAAGCGTAATTTTCAGTACGAAATAACACTTTTAAGGCGTACCTTAACCTTTAAATCCTAAGCCTAAGAACCAGCGACTGCTAGACATACGTTATATTATCAAATCTGAAATATTTTCTGTGCATGTACCTATACTATAGTAGGTAAGAAGGTTTGGATATTATGAAATTTGAATTAGGGGATTTTCGCAGGTACCATCACACCATTTCTCGCTCGCGAGAGGATGAATCGCCACACCCTTCTGTCCTCCGACTGTCCCTCAATTCTCGCCTCATCCACATTTACACGTCTTCGTATGCAAGCTCGACGATTGTTGGGGCTCGTAACAAGACCATCGTCTAGTATCTGGTTGAGAGTCAGGAATACAAACATTCGTATTTTTTCCATCTCTTTTCCAGGTAAAAATCAGTAAGTGAATATTCTATGTGTGTATATTTAGTGATAAAACTCTTAATTTAAAAATTTAAACAATTTTAATACCACATGTTGAATGTTTAAATCTCCAAACTACTCCAATGTCGTTTAGCGAATTTTACCTCTAAAGGGAGATAAATAAATGGCTGCAAGTATATCTGTAAACAAATAATAAAATAAATTAGAAATTACTAAAAAAATCTATCTCTCATTAAAATATTAGGTTAAAGGTACTAATATACATGCTCATTAATGGCACGTGAGCATGGACAGTATTGAGCTTCTTGAGCCATTGCTATTTTGTAGCATGTGTGTACGCACACTCCTAGTAATGAGCATGCCGGTTGATTTATGAGCATGCTCATTTGATTTGCGGGTGGAAGGGGTATCTTTTGAGCATGTGTGAACAGGCTTGCTTATGAACATGCTAATGTCATTCGCGGCTAGTATCGATTATCGATGCGATCTTCTCAGTCCGCGACAGATGAAACAGAACTTTTCTTGACTTATTATAGGAATCACGAATGACTGTGGAATACTCGGTCACCGCTATGTAAAAATAATATAGCAAGAAATAATGTTTATGAAACTTTGTTAAAAGACACGAATGATTCCAATCTTACAATAAAAATTATAAACACTAAATTAAAATTTAAGGATGGAAACTCAGGAGCTGTTTTGATTTATTGGTTCACTTGAATTGCCTGTTTCAGTTAGCAAAGTTTCCATTTTGAACAAGAGCGTCTCTATTCTATGTCAAGAGCATGCCAATAATAAGCATGTGTGTTTGATTGTTAGCTTTGAGCACGCTCATTCATGAGCAAGCTTCACAAGCATTCTAATAACGAGCAAGTGTGTAAGTTGTTATAGCAAACTAGTTATGAGCATGCTAATGAGCATGCTCAAAAATTAGCAAGTGTATCAGTACCTTATCACTGGGATATGTACCTGTAATTAGATCCGAAACAATTTTAATCAATATATATATATAAAAAGAAACCCGTGTTTCCCTATCCGCCAAGTTTTCTTCACAACCAGATACTACCACCCCCTGGTGGTTATAGTGGTAGATAGCCCTTGGTGTCACATTAAAAATGTGCGAGTTTGGTGGGGGTGGCTGTGCGTGGGTGGGAGTGGGTGACGAAAATGTGCTTTCTAGCACATTGTTTTGTTATGGGAAGGCCGCAAATACTTCAGATTGTTTCAAAATAGGCGCGCCGACTGTGTCGGTGAGTCTAGAAGGTTCCGGAAAAACCTGCTCTAGAAAGTTCCGGAAGGAGAAGGTTCTAGAAAATTTCCGAAAATTCTATAAGATGAGTGGCGGAATGTGTCGGTGTGTCTAGAAGGTTCCTGTACATTCGATAAATTTCTTAAAAGTTCTGAAAGGAGAATGTTCTAGAAGGTTCGCGAAAGTTCTAGTGTACTAAAAATCTACGCGTGCGAAGCCGCGTGAGCACAGCTAGTTAAATTATATTATATAAAATTGATAAAACCAAACTATTTATACGAAATTGCAAATTCTTTGTTGTATCCTGTTAACTGTATTTTGCTACGAATACTTATTTATAATGACCTTATAATAGCCCGCGGCCATGGTTCTGTCGTCTCAAGAATAAGCGTATTTATATTTTATGTCAATCGCTTGAACGATCAACAAAACGCTGGGATTTTCCAAAGTTAACGGCAAACCCACGACAACACGGAACCAACCTATCAGCGTCGACCAATTTCGATTGTACTTCTTTTGTTTCTTTGGGAATGCCATTTTATTTATGTTTTTCTAAATTCAAAAAATATTCCGCTGTGATGAGTCTCGGTAGGCTGGTTTCTAAAGTAACGCCTGACGAATCATGCGTGAAATGCGCTATTTGAAAATTCATCGGGACAGACAACTTGGAAATGAGGAAGTTTGCCTGGAAAAGGCATGATATTTGTATCATGATCGTAGCTGTATAGCTCGTGGAATGAGATACAAATTAGGTATATCTCGGAGTATTTTAATTTACAACAAACTCAATTGTGTTATATACATGCGTTGAGTTGTTATTTTATCACTACGTAGGTACTTTCGAGAGGAACAGTGCCTCACATCATCAGGTGTAATTCATAACTAACCTAAATACAGAATCTTGCCAACCTATTCTGGAAAGGGATCAGGTCGCATAGTGGGGACGGTTTTTGTCACTCTTCTTTAGGTGGGTTAAAAGTGAAGTTTAAGATATAACGAAATTACGACTCAGCAATCAAAAGCCAAATTGGAAATATTTAACCAATAGCAATTCTCCGACGTAGCCTGACCGCTAAGAGGCGCGTCCCAAGGTGGCGGATAGGGCAACCCTCTGTAGATATACAGGGTAGGAGGGAAATAAATCCGAAACTACTCATCCGATTTCAAAAATGATTTCACCAATATGTAGAAAGGACCTTCAGAATGGACATAGGCTATACGTTATCTTGTTAAAATAAAAAGGATATTCGTGGAGACCTTTTTCGCTACGTACGACGAAAAAATGGTCGAGCGAATGCGTTTTTTACGAATGCTGCCTTGACAGTAAGAAATATAATTAATGCTTTCTGTAGAAAAGTTGTAGAACTTGAAAAGGCCTGTAAAGAATTACTCAACGACATATATCTATATGTCCAATATTAATTCACAAATTTATAAAATATGACTAAAAGATATATTTAAAATTAATTTTAATCTGTTGGGGGTAATTTAAGTAGGTAATCACAATAATTTATACACATCTAGAGGCGAAGGGTCGTAAACTGGATGCTCTAGAAGTATCATAAATTAATAAAGCAATTAAAAATAAAAATAACCTAATAAACATTCAAATACCAGCGTCATCCCCACTATTAACATAAGTGTGTAAAAATTAATTACTGTTGTATATGTCAATAAATAATACCCCCCTCCTCCGTCTTCCCTTTACGACTATTTGTCGGCCATATTGATTTACAATTAGTTCTAATATTGCCTCTGAATATGTTGATTGTGCCCATCAAAAGCGCTTAGGCTTATATAACTCAAATAAGTGGAATAAATCGTTGTGTATAAATTATTGTTTTCCACTCTGTAAATGAAACAACGCATAATTTATTAAGTAGGTGATGTTGAATTCTTATCAAAATAAATTTATTTATCGTCAGGAAAATGTATGTAGATACAAATTGTCTTTTACACAACATTGTTTGGACGAGTAGTTTGGATTTTACGATCATGTTTTTGCAAAAACAATATAAAATACGCATCTGACTGAAAATTTGCCTATTGTCGCTTAAAATGATGAATATCTTTTGTCTTGTATGCGTTCGTAAAACATTCCTATAATGACACCATGGACCCTAGCTGACCACGCTGTGAAGCAGCAAGCAAAGAGCCGATTGCTTAACTGCCAGTATATTTTGATAATATATTATGTACATTGATCTGTGATGCAGAAGATGGATGTATGGTCACACGCCGCTACTGTCCGCCTACGTCCACAGTCCGATAGGAGCTCAGAGGCGAAATGTTTTATTGATGTCAATTGGAGGAAATTATCCGCGAGCAATCGGCCGAACCGTAGTAAACAAATAATATCCAACAGCTGGGAGGATTATTCGTCTCTTCAATTTTAGGCTATTGAAAAATTATTGAACAAGTAGGTACATAATACCGATTGGATCAGCGGAGTCCTGTGTAATTCGGTAGTTCACTGCCATATCTTAAATTGAAAGTGAATAAAACTACTTATAAACTTCACATTTCACAGTAAAAAGTGTAATAAACTCAGTATGTAGTTATTGTTGTCAGTGCAAGTGGGTATTCCACAAAACGTCACTAGTGTATGCTAAAAATCAGGTTTATCACCCATACATATATATATTATTAAAAAATGGAAAATTCGCGAGATTTCATCTTAAAAGCGAAGGATGCTGTAAATTCCATTGCACAAATACTCACTTTGACAACAAATTTACAAAAGAACAAATAGCAAAAGTTATGCCAAAAACAACTGAACTGCTTGGAGCCATTGGTCACATGGCGGTTAAGATGGCTGCTATGGAAGGTGAACTCTCCGCTTACAAATCTATGGTCCATAATCAATCTACATCTAGTAATACAAATCTCATTACATGAATACATCGTGATACAATTGATGAAATTGAAGAAAGATCAAAAAACATAATTATGGTAAATGTTGAAGAAAGTCAAGCCGAAACTCAAATCCATAAAATGAATGAGGACGCTGCCAAGGTATTCAGCATTCTGAGCAAAATCAACAATACTGTTACCAAAGATGAAATTAAAATATTTCGGATTGGTGCGCCAAAACCAAACAAATCTAGACCGGCTATATCTATCTTAAAAAATAAGAGACAAATTTCAGATAGCAGTATAAAGATATTTAATGACTTAACAATATTACAACGAAAGCAAATTTCTGCACTTCGTCAAGAAATCGCAAACAGATCTCAACACGGTGAATCAAACCTTTCTATTAAATATATTAATGGCAAACCTAAAATATTTAAATTTCACCCAAAAAACTAAAGTCAATTAAATTATATTACCAGAATGTACGCGGAATGAAAACCAAACTTAAAGAACTAAAAACTACCTTTCCTCTTCTTTTTTTCGATGTTTTCCTCCTGACAGAAACCTGGCTTGACCAACAAATAAAAACAGAAGAACTTGGATTTTTAAATCACAATATCTTTAGATGCGATAGAAACCAAGATACTAGCCATAAATCAAGAGGAGGTGGTGTATTAATAACTGTAGCAAAAATCATTTCATCTAAGATTCCTACAAAACACAATAATATAGAACAAGTCTTCGTCCTGATTAAAACTTCACGCTGCAAAATTATCATCGGCTGTGTTTACATTCCTCCTTCATCCGATGTACAAGTATTCAAGAATTATGTGGAAGATGTCGAAATTATAAGGACAAAATATCCTGAAGCAGTTTACATTTTAACTGGTGACTACAATTTACCAAATATTAAGTGGGATACGAATGACGAAAATTATACATTTATGTCAGACAGCGCCCGTGAAATTTTAGACATGTCCTCTTTCTTGGCACTACCTCAAGTGAACTCAATATACAATGTCAATCATCGCTTACTGGATCTAGTATTCTCCAGTCATTCTAAATTGTCTTTAGAAATATCAGGTAACTCACTTCTTCAAAACAGACCTCCATCACCCGCCATTAAAATTTCCATTATTTGTTCATAGAGAAGGTGTCCCAAATCATAATCATAATGCTACCCCCACAAACCAGGAAGAAACATCTTTCAATTTTCGTAAAGCTGATTATGATTATTATTATAGATTATTATCAACTTTTCCTTACAATCTTTCAAACATTGATCGGTCATTCCTCCAAAACGATGATATCGACTGGAGTAACTTGTCCAATGGAAACATTAATAACGCAGCTGACCAATTTTACAAGTCAATTTATCAAATTATAGAAAAATTTGTTCCTAGAAGAAAGCAATTTAAATCAAAATACCCTAAATGGTTCAATTATGAGCTAATTAATTTGACAAATCTTAAAAAGTCTGCCCACAAAATATACAAAGAAAGTCGAAACCTGTGCGATTACACTGAATTTACTAGATTGAGGAAGCAATGTACCGCTCTCTCAAAACTGTGTTTCATAACTATGTAAATTATATTGAGAAAAATATACAAAACAACACAAAAAAATTTTGGAAATACACAAATTCATTGAGAAAAAATGATACTGATATACCAAATACAATGTACCTCAATAATGTCGTAGGAAACAACATAAATGAAATAACAAACATGTTCGCAGATTTCTTCAAAAGCGTATACGATAGTGCCTCTGTGTCTGATAATTATATACCGAACGTCGAGGTTTCCGATCAAATAAATATATCTAATGTCCATATTAATGAAGGTGAGATTTTAACTCTAATTAAACAACTGGATCACAATAAAAGCGCTGGACCAGACAGGATACCACCAATATTCCTGATAAATTGTGTTGATCATCTCTCCTATCCGTTATATCTCTTATTTAACTTATCTTTGAGTACAGGCTGCTATCCTGATGTCTGGAAAAGTAGCTTTCTGATGCCAATTTTCAAAAAGGAAAAGTGATATCAAAAACTATAGACCTATTTGTATTCAATCATCAATACCAAAACTCTTTGAAAAACTCTTACTGAATAGGATAATGTACCAAATGAAACCCGTAATATCACCTTTCCAACATGGTTTTTTCTCAGGTAGGTCAACAGCTACTAATTTATTACTGTATGAAAATTACGTATCCAATGAACTGGGAAAGGGAAACCAAGTAGACTCAATCTATACAGATTTCTCTAAAGTATTTGACAAAGTATCACATCTTATATTGATGGATAAACTCCAAAGATCGGGCATTCGTGGTAAATTATTACAATAGTTAGGTAGCTATCTATGCAATAGAAGCCTTTCGGTAAAGATTAACTCTTCATTATCAGAAGAATTCATTGCTTTGAGTGGAGTCCCGCAGGGTTCACACCTCGGACCAATCCTGTTCATCCTTTTTATAAATGACATTGCTGACATTTTTGATGATGTACAATTTCTGATATTTGCCGATGACTTGAAAATATTTAGATCAGTGAAAAGTATGTCCGATTGTACGATACTACAAACAAATTTGGATTCCCTGTTCAAATGGTGTACCAACAATCAACTTTATCTAAATATCTCCAAGTGCCAATCTATTAGTTTTACAAAAAAAAAATCCTATTAAATTCACCTACAAAATTAACGATGTAAACCTTGTATCAGTTGAGGAGATAAGTGATCTGGGAGTAATTTTTGCCACTAAATTATCATTCATTCCCCACATTGACTTGATAACTAATAAAGGTCTCAAAATGTTGGGATTTGTTTTAAGAACTGCACAAAACTTTACAGACCTGCGCACTTATAAAGTCCTCTACACTTCTCTTGTCAGACCTCAGGTTGAATATAACTCGATCATTTGGTCGCCTCACTAGGTTAATCATTCAACGGCAATTGAACGAGTCCAAAAAAAAAAATTCTTAAGATTTATTAATTACAAATTAAATATAGGCTTGGAAGATATCAATTATGAATATCTCCTTAGATATTTACAACTTTTAAACTCGTCTGTGAGACGTACTGTAACAGACCTAATATTTATTTATAGGATCGTAAATAGCATGATTGATTGCCCCCAGATTATTAGTATGATCGACTTATATGCCCCATCGAGGTCATCAAGACAGTGCATTATTCTATTATAGTGGAAGTGTCAGAACTAATGCATTAGCAAACTCTGTAATTCCCAGATTACACTCATTAGGGAATGAACATGCAGAGGCGGCTGATATTTTTGCTGATAGTATGACTGTGTATAGGACAAAGCTGATACAATTCTTTACATCTCAACGAAATGGAAATGGACAATAAATTTTTCTGTATTATTATTTTACCTTTAACTATTATTATCTGTACCTTTAACTGTATTATTATTTTATCTGTCTTATGTTTTTCTATTATTATTATTATTACTTTTTAACTATTATTATTGTAACCTTTAACTGTATTATTATTTTAACTGTCTTATGTTATTTAAAAAAAAATATTATGTATATTTGTAAAAGCCCATTAAATAAATAAATAAATAAATAATAATAATAATCAAAATATTGTCACGTGTCGTAGCAGCAGGACAAATGAAAACACTGGAAATTAATCAGCGATTTATTCTTCTTCTTCTGCTTCACCTAGGACTGCGTCCAGTCATTGCTCGGAGCCTGTTCCTGGGATACAGATGTCCAGCTATCTCGCCATCTTTTATGCGGTCTTCCTGGGATAGTCTGGTACCCGACGGCAGCTTGTTCGCTGCTACGCTCTCTACTCTCTCAAAACAAGCTCTCTCCACATGATCTCTCCACTAA
The DNA here is from genome assembly GCA_016648135.1 of Agrypnia vestita. Lineage (NCBI taxonomy): Eukaryota > Metazoa > Arthropoda > Insecta > Trichoptera > Phryganeidae > Agrypnia > Agrypnia vestita. The sequence continues at coordinate 28,929 of JADDOH010000121.1, read as the reverse complement.
CGTCTTCTAGATCTTCCCCATCGGACAATATCCTCGACGTCACAAGTCCTTCGTATTTCAGAATTCCTCACTCGGTCTCGGATTGTCAGTCCCGCAATGGGTCAGAGTCTTCATCTCAGTTTTTCTTAGGAAATTTTTAATTCTGGTAGTGTCAGCCCTTGTCTCGATTCCGTACGTCATGGTGGTTTAGGCAAAACGTCAGCGATTTATTAATTAATGATTAATTAATTTCCAGCAAACGGCAGAGTTGCCAAGAAGAATAGGAATGAGCTGGGCTGCTTTTGCAAACTCTATTATATCTTCGAGAACAGAGATCCCAATTAGCTTAAAAAGAAATCATGTATACTGCCAGTGATGAGGTATGGAGTGGAGACTATGGCGCTTACAAAGAAAAGTGTAGAAAAGCACAAATGCACGCAACGAGAGATCCATGGAGAGATCAATGATTGGAGTAAGCCTAAGAGATAGAATTAGAAATTACGCAATTACGCGCAGAACTAGAGTAGTGGATATCATGGATCGTGCAGCGAAGCTAAAATGGCAATGCGCCGGGCATGTTGCAAGACAGGATGCTACAAGATGGACTCCCAGAGTTCTGAAATGGAGACCTCAAAAGAGATGGGCCGACGACGTAACCGCTATGGGGGGAAATAAATGGCTACAATTAGCAAACAACAAGGAAGGATGGAAGGGTATGGAAGAGGCCTATATCCAGCAGTGGAGAGATGAAGGCTGAAGAAGAAGAACGGAGAAGATTAATAATTATTCAATGTACAAAGTTACTTAACATGAATTAAACTCAACGCTATTCTTTAATCCGCACTATTTCGCAATATATCACTTTATCTATAAACACATTATCATCACTGAGTAATACGTACGTAATACGCACTGATTTATTTCACCACTTAGGTGAAATAAATACGGTCGATATCTCACGTCTGGCCACCCTAGGCATCGCCTCGCGGCTCGCGGCCGACTTCGCACCGAACAAACTATCAGAATACGACGAACTCTCCCTCTGCGACGTAGTACCGCTAATTATACCTGCAAACGCTGGTTTCATCGAACTTTCTAGATTATTCTAGTGTTCAAGATTCTCGTCGCTTCTGGGCTGTCTCAGACGTTCCTCGAATTTTGTAGCTGTTTCCATAGTGTGGTAGTGTGTTCCAGAATGTAGTAAAAGGTCCTAGAGGTTTTGATTTTTATTCCATAGTGACATTACGAGGGATTCCAATCGTGCGTAAATTTCTCCGAATTCCATTATTACATTACGATATAATTATAAAACTAACTCATAAAAACCAAGTATTTGTATTGTTTCCAATTTGATATTCTATCAACATGTTCCTCTTGCTTTAAGTTCGTGTGGAAAATCTATTCCATGTACATTATTATCCTTAAAACTTATAGAATAAAGAAAACGTAATAATGGTATGGGGGGGCACGGCGTCGACGAAATCGTCTCTCGAAATGTCCGGCCAAATAGCCAAACCGTCGAACGGTTTGGGCACAAGACGAAGAAGTAGAACAATGTATTTGGACTCTAGAGAATCTAGATGAAGCATGCAAGCCACGTACTTACTTAGATAGAGCACCACACGCTTCTATCCTGACCCACAACTCTCGCATCATCTACATTCATAGATCTTCGCATACAAGCCCTATGATTGTTGACACTCCTTCAGCATCTGATTAATCTGGTCATGCCACGTCTTCCGCCATATTTCTCTTTTTCTGGTGCAGTCAACACTCGCGTAATATATTTTTCTTACCATACTTTCCTCGTTAATTCACTCAACCAAATCATCTGAGCGACCCATTTTTCATTATGTCCACTATGCTAAGATCAGCTTTACGTTCTTTCCTAACATCCTCATTCTTTAGGGCACATTATTTGCGGCACATATGTCTAAGTGATCTCAACTCTACCGCATTCAGTCTTCTGTCGAGCTTATATCCCAAACACACAAACTCATCTACTTGCTCCAAACATTCATTGCCTACTAGTATTTGACACGTTGTCTTACTTTCCTCACTCTCGAATATCATAAGCCACGGTCTTGCCCTGCGTAAGTGTCGCACTTGATACAGTCAAGGTGTCATAAATGAATACTTCTTCTTATTCGTGTTCTTGCAGCAGGCTTCTGCCTGTTTAAAACTGGCTCGAATCTGGGGTAATTTTAATAAATTACGCGTTCCAAGAGGCACAGACCCTTCCGATTCGGCTGACATCTCTTCAGAGTCACTCTGCCGTGAAGCATTAGAGATTGTGTACGTCAGCGCGGTGTGAAATAACTTTGCAGTGACAACCCTGCTACCGTGTGTTCCGAAAACACGACCTGATAATGTACACCGAATAACTTATTTGGAAATTATTGGATAACAAAAATTATAGAACGAAGAACGAATTATAGAAGAAAGAATCACAACCACATTATTGACGGATTTGGCGTTAACGTTGTAGAGATTATTGACGATTATGGTTAAATTGGGTGGATAATATAACTATGTTTCCGCTACATGAGTTTAATTATAATTTTTAGTTCCATTTTTATTTTTTCATTGCACTAAATTCATTATTAAGATCATTTATTATCAAGACGATAATACCAAGACCATGATCAAGATCATAATCAAAATATCAGCATCGCACACATAAATATCACGACCATCATCAAGAACACCATTAAGTCCAAGAACATCATCCTGCGAGCCAAATGTCAAGACCGTCAACAAGACCATTATCAAGACCATAATCCAGACGATCCCCAAGACCATCGTCCAGAGCGACACTACGACTACCTTCAAGACCACCAGCCCATCACCAAAGACCATCATCAAGACCGTCGCCCAGACCATTATCCAGAAAAAAATCAAGACTGTTACCAAGGATGTCACCAAGAACGTCGCTAAGACCAACACCATCACCATGCCTATCAAGACCATGGTTAAAATCATCACCAGGAAAATATTAAGACCATCATCAAGAATATCACCAATACTATGATCAATATCAAGATTATCTCCGAGAGCTCCACCAAGACCTTCATCAATGCCAGACAAATATCAAGACCATTCTCCTGACCACAATCCGGACGATCCCCAAGGCTGTCGTCCAAAACCACATCAAGCCCACCATCACCCAGAAAAATTTGATAATTCATCTAAATAACCATAATAATAGGTGTGTCGTCTAATATTCCGACCACCACCGTTACGGAGTTCAGCGTATCTACGAGCCGCGATGTCTTGCAGATCACAGCATCGAGATTAAAATGCTCTCAGCACAGAACACAGCTGTACACGCCGCACAATGTATATAGAAAAATTCATCCAATGGTTGTTAGTTTTTTCCATGAGACGTTTGCGTGCGGGAGACATAATTACACGCCTCAAACATGCCAATTCCCATCGCCCAACCACAACCACGCACCGCCTGCCCGCCTCAACGCCCAGCTGGCCGCAAATGCGCTCGAACCACCGCTGGAACGGCTGGAAACGGTTCTGTAATTTGGTCCTCATGTTCGTGTTCAAAAGACTGGGACTTGATATTACGGCAATGATAATTTAGGGCAATTACTGTTAGAGCTACACAACTGCAAGAGCATCTCTGCCGAGCGACCGGGAGGCAGATCTGTACGGGGAATCGGTCCTCGCGCTGGGACGCGCGGTTGTGTGAGTCGAGCTTACATATAAATGTATAAAGGTTGCGGAGAATTCAACAGAAATGGAATAATTTGCGAAGTAAGAGTAATTTTGTGTTGAAATGTTTGAGGCGGCGCGGCGCGTTGATGGAAATATTTTCTAAGGAGATTAATCCTAAAGTGAACAAACTGATATTATTTATTATTATTTATTTATTTATTAACGCCTTATTATTTATAGGGCTTTTACAACAGATAGGTAGAGGTACATTAACAGAATATGTAGTTTAAAGAAAAATAATAATAACATGTAAACATAATAATGACATAAAGTGAAAAGAAAATACTTAAAATACAGATACAAAAATATATAAAGTAAGAAGCAAGTATATAAAAAGCAGAAGCAAAAGAATAACATAATAATATAGAAATTTAAAAACAAAAAAATAATAATAATGTAGAGTGAAAAGATATAGCACAAGCTTTTAAAGTCATAATATAATAAAAAATATACATACAAATATAAATCAATTATTTAAATCCAACTAACTAACTAACTAACTAAATAACTAACTTACCATCGCGCCGTTTCCCTGTGGGGTTAGGCAGAGAGGATAGAGCGCCATACTCTTCTGTCCTGACATACAACTTTCGCTTCGTCTACATTCATACATATTCGCATGCAAGCTCGACGGTTGTTCAAGCTTCTAAAAGGACCATCTTCCAGTATCTGGTTAATCTGGTCATGCCACGTCTTCCGTGGTCGCCCTCTCTTTCTGGCACCGTTAACACTTGCATATCTTTCTTACCATTCTTTCCTCATTCACTCGCTCAGCATGCCCAAACCACCTGAGCGACCCTATTTTTATTCTATTTTATATGTTTTATGCTACGATCAGCTTTACATTCATTCCTAATATCTTCATTCTTTACTCTATCATACATGGATTTACCACACATACGTCTAAGGGACCTCTCCAATTCGACAAATACTAGTAATCTTTCAATACACCTTTTAATATATGTTTGAATAATATACAGTTATTGGCAAAGACGTCCAGTTGCTCGTATCTGTTTGCTAGTCTATGAAGCCTTTGCAGTGGGGAATTAAAGAGATAGTTAGTAGCTGCAGTTTCCACGGCAAAACCTGCATGACTTCTAGTTATGCGAGACGGAACACGCAAGCAGATACGTTCTAGTGGTTGAGGACAATCGATAGTAGGGGAAGGTGGTCTAAGATGGCATAGATTTTGAAAAGATTGATTTTAAGAAAACACGTAATTAAATTGAAATAAATAGCCATTCTGTATTAAATAAAAGTTTATTATTAGCAAATAAACAATCTAAAAGTTTAACAAAAAACATATTTTCTTTTAAAAATAATAATAATAAAAAAGTTTCATAAATCCATCTCACCCAACCTCCATGGGTGAGATGGCACACCCTATATGGGTAAGATGGCATACATTGAGTAATACGCACTATATGCACCCAGGAAGATGGCGAAGCAAGCGAAACGCGTCATTGATAAAGTTTTGTAGGTAAGCATTACTTACAAATATCACAAATAACGCGTTTTGCTGTTTTCGGTAATCCGACGCATTCTGCGTGGCACTATTGACGGCAGATTTCGCATTGAAGCCACCATTCCCTGGACCGAGAATGACTCCAAGACTCCATGCAATAAATGCAAGATGGGTTTTCATTATCCGACGTAAATGGTTCTTCCTCGTCACTAGAGGTTAGTCAGAACTCAAACTAGAAGCTGTCAGCACAACTTTTTTTTTATCTTGTCGAGCAGATTTCCTCAAATTTGCAGCTTCTCTCTCAGCGACAATAGCTTTCAGTTTGTGATGAATCACCTGTTTCTATAGATTTTTTTTTTTATTATTTTTATTTTGAACTCTAAGATGATTTAAATGCTACGCGGGAAAAATTGAGCATTGATAAAGCCGTGTTTGGTACAAATGGTTGACGATCGATGCGGTCCGAGCGGTCCACATGTGCTTCCCATAAAAAATGCTGAACACGGTTTTCAGAGATTTGGATCGCGGTTATTGCGTTTTGAGCCGTTAAAAAACCGATTAACGTCTACTCTAAGGTGACGATGATATTGACAGTTCCACGAGGTTTCTGAATTATGGGCTTTTTTGCTGGATTTTTGAGACCGTTTAAATGTCATTAATCGTGGTCTCGAGTGGATTCCCGGGCAACAGAGATGCAGAATATGAGCAAAAGTAAGGAAGGCGGGTCCTAATTGGGGGATCGCGAGAGGAAAACGCCCCATAAATAATTTATAGGAATTGGCCGTGAAGCACGGATTAAACGTATACGATGTACCAGAGGGGTGACCTTAACTGAGCGAATAATTATTTATTTTCGTTTCGCGGGAGTCGGATAACGTAGGCAGATAGGAAAGTTAACTATAATTCTATTATATTTATCTGTAGGCTAACGCTCTTCAGGCTTTTACAACAGATAGGTAATTGCGCAATGACGGTATATATATAGTTAGGAAAGAGATAACGATAACGTGTAAGCATATTAATGGCACGACAAGAAAATAATATACTCGAATATAGATACAATATATTAACTATGTAATCACTACAAACCTGTCCGACTTTAGCGTAGTTTCAACAGGACGGGTAACGTGTATACGATTGGCTATTCTAGCTCAGATTTCGCCGGGTTTGGTAGTAATAACCCACAAAACATAATTTGAACAAGTGTATCTAGATAAGAATATTGTAAATAAAATAATATGAATTTGCGGCCCATATACACATGTAATAAAAGGATAAAGCGTATGGGGATCTTATAGATGGATGGATAAATGAAACAAATAAAATTGGGAGTAAATGTAATATAACGCGAAGAAGCAAGTATATAAATACCAAAAGCATAGGAGAACATAGTGTGATAGTAATTCAAAGACGGGAGGAACAATAATATGAAGTGGAACGGATATAGCAAGAGCATGTAATAATGATATACGTACAAATACAGACAACTACTTGAGACCGATTCGACAGATACTAGCAATCTTTCAACACACCTCTAAGAACATGGTGAGTGGTATATAGTTATCAGCGGAGGCGTCCAGTACCTTGGCAATAAATAAGCACTGAATTAATCCGACGCCTTGCCTGCGGCACTGGAGGTTTATTTACTTATTTATTTTATTTATTTTCATTTATTGGGTTTTCTTACAGCCATATAATTAATCAATCTTTGAAGAAAAAACAATAATTGATGTACAGAGTTTTGGGCCAATTACGCGAAAACACATACATACAATCGATAAAAGAATAAGAAAAACATGTCCAATAGTGGGTTTGTGTGAGTGTGTATTTGTGTGTTTATTTATTTATTTATTTATTTATTTTGTTCTGGGAAAAATTAAAAGCAAAACGATCTTAAAAATTTTCCACTGAATTTAAAAATTTACTTTAACTTACATTAATAGTTTATTGTGTTATAGCGAATAGTACTCTTCCAGTATTATATTGTTCGAGAATATTCACTGTCTATGTAACATAGTTATTTTGTGGATCAATCTTACTGCCAATAAAAATAATAATAAATGGTTACAAATTATGTTTAAATTCCGCAACGGAGGGACCTAATACGTCCCTGTGCGCGGGGAGCCGCGGGCATAAGACAGGATTCATTGGGTGATCCACGAGAAAAGATCGCCCAAAATTAATTTAAAATTAGGTATGTGTGTACATGGTGATGTAGGGAAATTGATACAATGATATAGCAGCCAAGGATCGTTAAATTTCCGATAAAGACGAGTGAAAATACGAGGGAACGGGACATGATAATGGTAGATAATGAAGAAACATCAACTATGATTAGGGGAGTACCCGATGGATTGTGGTTACGGTTGATCAAACGACAATATGGACTAAACTTAGAAATTAAATATTAAAAATTAATTATCGCGCTTGTGAAGCGAATTTAAATCGTCCGAAGCCACCGAGTCCGCCCCAAAACAGAGACAGGGACCACAACAGAAGGTGGAGTCAAACTGACAGGTCCAAGAGGGAATGTGTTTTTTCTTTGCCAAACTGAATCTAAGGGACAAAGATTTGGGTATCAAGGAAAGTAGGGTATTGAAAATCCTGGAAACACACGACTTAGGACCTTTGGCTGCTGGGAGGGGTATTAGAGGTAACGCGGAGTCAGAATTGAGGCAGTCGGTGTGGACGTCTACGGGGGTGCGAAATCCGCGTCGGTTGTTTTTTTGAGTGAAAGTTACCGTCGACTTAGAGTGTCCCAGTGTTTGAAAATTATAGTTTAACTTAAAGTGAAAGTGGTGTACGGGTAATTATACTCTTCGACATTGTTGATTGCTCACGTTAAAAGAAAAGGGGGGTACGGGTTTGATTTTATTTTATAAAGGGTAATTAATTGGCATATTAGAACTTCGGAAATTACTGCGCTTTATTAAGTTGATTAGTCCGGCATATATAGAACTGATATTTGCAGACCTCCGGAAACTAGCTGTGCGTTATAAAGATACCTATTTTATGCTAAACACGCGGGAAATTGTTAATAAGTCTTATAAAAATACCTATCTTATGCTAAATACGCGAGGTCCTGTTAAAAGGGTTTTAACTCAGAGTACAGGTTTAATTTTATTTTATAAAGGTAATTAATCTGGCATATCAGAACTTCGGAAATCACTATGTTCTATAAAGTTTATTATTTTTATCGTCTCACTAGGTTCATAGAATAATATTCGCAGAATTTCAGGAAACGGTAGAGTTCAAATTTAGTTAATTTTCGTTTTACTAAGTATACAGGAATAGTATTGGCGGATCTCTGGAAACTAGCTGTGCGTTATAAAGATACCTATTTTATGCTAAACACGCGGGAAGTTGTTAAAAGATAAAGGAGTTGTTACTAACAGATTCGATTTTAAATAAGTCTTATAAAAATACCTATCTTTTGCTAAATACGCGAGGTCTCATTTTAATTTTACATTTGTAAGGCATATAATATTTCGTTATATGAAATGTTTCGATTAGACCGGATTTATTTTAGTTATTGAAAGAATATTTAGTTATTTTAATAATCTTTTGTTTATGTTTAATATTAAGAGTCCGTTAAAATTATAGCGAATAAATTCAGGGATTAAAAAAAATACGTCATGATTTAGCCTATAATAATCTAGATTTTCATTTCGTTTAAAATTATGGAGATCGGGGTTTATTTACAATTTCACAGATGGATAAATTCCATTATTCTAGAAAATTATATAAAATAATCTCGTGAGAATCGGGGTTTATTTACAATTTCACAGATGTATAAATTCCATTATTCTAGAAAATTATATAAAATAATCTCGTGAGAATCGGGGTTTATTTACAATTTCACAGATGTATAAATTCCATTATTCTAGAAAATTATATAAAATAATTTCGTGAGAATCGGGGCTTATTTACAATTTTACAGATGTATAAGATTTCATTATTCTAAAAAAATTATATAAAATAATCTCGTGAGGGTCGGGGTTTATTTACGGTTTTACAGATGTACAAGTTTCACTATTTTATAAAGTATATAAAATTGCTTCCGTTCGGCCCGGGTTATCTTATATTATATAGGAAAACATAGGTCCCGCGCTATTAAAACATATAAAAACGTTTCATGTGGCCGGGATTATTACGCGCGTTGGGGAAAGTCTATAAGGTAAAAATATGTTTAATTTGATTCGGGTTATTTTATATTTTATGAAAGATATTTGCCTCGCGGACTTAAACTATGAAAAAATGTTTCAATTAGTTCTGGTTATACTTTAGGAGTGATGTAAACTTTGCGGTTGTATAATTTGGGTTACTTTGTATTGTACGAAAACGTAAATCTCGCGTATAAAAACGCGTATTAAAAAAAAACGTATATCATGTGTTCCGCACAGAACAAACAAAAATATAGGGCGGTCCGCTCAGTCCGCTCCGTCGGCCAAGAAGCGTAGTAATGGCCGGAGAAATACAGCACGGGTGTCTCGTCAAACAGCATACTTTCGCTGTGATGCGAAATTCGTCATAGAGAAGCGCCGGCCGTCGCCCAAAATTCTCAGCCAGAGGCGCCGAAGATCGCGGAGGCTGGATCGTAGATTCACTGCAGTAGTCAGGTCCCAGCAGAATTCTCCAATAGGTATCGGGAGATAAATAAAATGCAGATGAAAGTGGCCCGACAGCGTTTACACTGCGGCCACTGTATGATGGCACTTTTGACGTTTAGACTTACATGAAGTTTCGTAATTAACGACAGCTAAACATTGGAGGACAAATGCTATACTTTATTGCGCGAACACCAGAGTAGTGATGTCCATCAACATTCAATATGGAATGAACGAAATGATTCAAAATGTTATAGGATATTGATTGCCTGTATAATATGCGTAGAATACGCAGAATAAGTATCCAAAATAACACAACAAATCTGACAGATCGATTGTGCCCTCTAAATATGATCTTTTTCTATCGCTTTATTAGAGGGCAAAGAAAACGGCTACAAAACAATGAAATATTTAAGTTTGATGAAATATTTAATTATAGAATGGCTGCTATATTGATGGAATTAATGTAAATGACCTGCCTCGAAGAGGCGAGGAAGCAAATATACATAAGTATTTTTAAATGTGCCAAATGAATCCTTTTATGTGATATTTTAAAGTAGAAATTAAAATAAAAAATGTTTTATCTGAGCCATCATATGGGAGAGTAAATATCTTGGGAGCCCTGCAAAACTCGGGGGCCGCGCCGACCGTTACAAGTCACGCGGACCAGTGGAAAAAACCCGGCGCCGCCACGGCGGCCCCGGGCGGCTGGGTAGGCCGCCAGCCGATATTTTTGAACTCAGATTACGGACGTTACAGACGTTCCTAGCGAACTGAAACATTTTTTATCGTGTTCCTCATGTGAACATCTATGGGAATTATATGTTTTTACATATGGGAAATTGCGCGGGCGCACTTAGTTTGTTGCGGCCCACTTTGGATGCCTATTACGCAATTAATATTTATCTGACATACTTGAAAATATCACCAAAGGATGCGCTTGGTTGAGATCTATCTAATGGTATAACTTAGAATCTCGTAAAATCATGTTTACTCTTTTTAACCGAATTAAATGTGAATTAATTCTTTAAATTTTTTCGACTGAATTATTTCGTTAATGATTTTAAGTGTGTCACAACACTATTACGATCTGTCAAAAATGCCATCTTAAGATGGCTCGAGTATAAATCACCACGCGTGAGCGTAACAGGTGACCGCTCTACAAAACCTTTTTATTATATAACATTCTCAGAGATTTACAAGATACGATATGACAGCATGTTACGTAACCCAATCAGAGCGAGCCAAATCTCCCCTCTCTGTCGCCGCGGTTTGAACCGCGACTGGTTCCATCTCGCGGCGCTTTCTAGGAACTAGACCCGCGAGCGGCCGTACTGATCTCGGTCTGAAGACAAAAATGGTTAATTACAGGTTTTGCATGTATCCCACAGGGCTACAAACTATGTCACGTATAGGCCTGACCTTGCATAAGGCCGTGACACAGTTCATCGGACCTGCAGGTCCTACTAATTTATGAAAATGCGTTAATTATGTCGACCGTGAAGGGTCGAAGTTAAATCAGGTCATAAAAGTAGGTAATTTAATTGTTACGCGATGCTTTCCATGATTACTGCATAGTACTTGCCCTAACGAGTATTTTGATACCACTTTCGTCTTTGGACAAAGTGGTTTTTGATACTTATCGCGTTTTTAAGAAAAGTTCAAAAGGTCAATTTTTCTTCCAAGTCAAAACATGAGCCTATATAGGCATGTGTATACTCTCTGAATAGGTATTTACTTTGCGATCATGATGCAAAAAAATTCATCAAGATCGGATACTTCTGTCAAAAGTTATTTCTATTTTTGTGATTCCGGCGGAAATTTACCTCAGTGGTGGTCAGATTAAATTCATTAAAAATTAGTGACCAGATGTTTATCGATGTCTTAGCATTACCAATGGATAGGTATTGACTGACTGGGCGCGTCTTGTAGTAATATTTTCAAGTCTGTCCTGCAAATATTACTTGCGCTATATGCCTTCAAAGGGGGCCGCGGAGAAAACTTTCTCATTTAGCTTTTTCTCCGGCGTCCCGGTACAACTTTACATGCGTAAAAACACATTAACTTAAGAAGTATTCTTGTTGAGAACACTGTAAAAAAGGTTTCAGTTTGATTTTCAGTCTGTGAGAGCTGCAATCTCATTTTGATTAATTCCCATAAGATATTCAATTATCAGAAAAAATGTGTTTTTTACCATATCACTGCCGATAACTCACTATATCGCGCAGTGTGTGTGTGTGCATTTACTTGACAACTCTTTATTTTAGGTAAATTTCATATAATATTTTTGACCATGTAATTTCTTCAAAGTGACCGGCAACTGAATTTGCCGGGATTTTAAAATGCCTTTACTTTTAGTGTTCAACCAAAATGGTTCAGATAATAGGGCAAACTTGCGTCTTACGCAAAATAAAAATACCTCCCGCTTTCTCTTTATTGAATAATAAAAATGTGAAATTCCATTTTTACATACAGCCATGATGCAACTCTGTCAAGCCCCTGGATTTCAACAAGGAATTCCAAATTCTGAAATCAGAGATATTCATTAGCATTTATAATACAAAATTGTGCCAGTATGAAAGACATGTCTGGATCACGCTGTACAACACATTTACATGTTCAAAGCGAGGCGTAATTTTACTTTCCGAGAGCATCATTTCTCTCGATTTATATTTTAATTGCGAGTTCCAGACCTGTCGCCCAGGTTACCGACTTAGACACGGTATTCACGCCCGACTGGGTCGGGCGTGAATACCGTGTCTAAGTCGGTAATGATGATACCCGGTTGTCATGGCAACCAGGCATCAATGCTCTTTACATGTGGAATAAAATCACCTCCCGCTCTCTCTCCTCAACTTGGAGCAATGAAATGCGACATTTTATTACATACAATTGTGATTCAGTCTCATTGAGATCTCTGAAACAATTCAATAAATTCCATAATTTTAGAAACTCTGAGAATCTGAAAATTAAGATTTTCATATAACATTTCTCAGTAAAAAACATATACATTTCAGCCCATGTCGTGTACGCATTTTTATTGCTCCCAGCGAGATGTGATTTTATGAAGCTACTTCCTTCCAATTCGCTTCCCCCCTTCTCGGTTGCCGCCGCCTGACGCCCGCCACGATCGAAAGCGACCACCGCGGCCGAAAACTCGCGCGCCGTCTTCGGCACGGTACCCACCCCCAACCGGGGCGGCCATCGGCAGCGGCCCTGAAAGGGGCCTTTGTGGAGAATGCAATCTCCGCTCTGCTTGGCATTTAGAACTCGAGTGTTCTGTTGCCTGATGGTATGATCAGGTCTTGTCCTGTCCGTAACATCATGTATTCAAACATATAAAAACTTCTAGTACATTGTTTCGATAGACCGGGGTTGTATTATACTTATAAAGATGTTGTAGGGCCTCGTTATATTGAAAATATATAAAAACCGCCTGGGGCCGGGTCTTCTTATTTATAAACTATATAAGATTTCGTTACATTTAGTTATATAAAATGCTATCGTTCGGGAATTCGCGTTTCATTTTAAGCATATATAAATATAGGGTCCCGTTTTTAAACAATGTTAGTGTTTCGTTTAGAATTCGCGCCTTCATTTAATAAATATGAAACATGTAGATTTCAATTAGAACTATTTTAAAATGTTTCGTTTAGAAATTCGCGTCTTGTATTATAAATGTGAAACTTATAATATTCGTTTTGAGCTAAAACGTATGAACATAGAAACACTACAGTTTGACCGCTATTTTGTTTACTATGCCTAGGACATTCTTGCGGTGTATTAGACTTGATGGTAAAATTTAAACTCTTACTCTGTTTAAAATATACGTAGTGTCTCCGCCTAGATTGGCTTCACGATATACTTTATGAAATTTGTAAGTTCCGCTGTCCTAAAATTATATAAAATTACCTTCGTTTAGATCGGGTTATATCATATTCCTCGTGGAACGCGTAAACCTCGTTGTCCTGAAACTAAATAAGGATGTTTCATCTAGACCGGGTTCATTTTACATTTTAGGAAGAATATAAATCCCGCGTCTTTCACTACATAAAATGGATTCGGTAAGATTGGGGTTGTTTATACTTGTAGGAATTACAGAATCCCGTTATTTTTAAACTATATTAAAATGATAAACTATATTAAAATGATTTAAACTATATTAAAATTTGCCGGAGAGTAGATATCAAATATTCGAGATGATAATAAATTTATATTAAGAATAATATTAAGAATAAAAACTAAATCGGCGGACCCTAAAAGTAATATGTATTGACCTTATAAAGATGTAGACTAGTGGGGTTTTATTATAGAAGCAATCAATTCTTTAACAACAACAAGTGGACAAGTGGTTGCTTCATGGGTTTGTTAAAACTTATAAATGGATGGAATCCTAGATTCAAAGCTTAATCCCGGTATTTCGGATAAATATAAGAATATGTAACATCGGAAAATAACGGGTAACGGTTTTTATGAAAAATATCGGTGCGTATAATCATTAGAGTATGATCATTAGAATTAGAGTTTAGTCTCGATGACCCGGGTAAGTACGGATGCGTAAGGCGGAAATAAAGACTATGTTACAGCATTATTAAGATATATGAATACTTACAATTGTCGAGCTAGAGTCTAATTCCGGTATCTCGAGGAATATAAATTTAAAGAAAAGAAAATAATGTCTAGTTTCGGTTTGATTAAAGTATATACACCGTATAGTTGCAGAGGCTGGATACTAAGCCCCAGCTACGGAAACTTATAAGCGCGTAATGGCAGGATCAAAGGTTAGGTCGCGAACTATAGTTAATTAGGGGCCTGTGAATCGTATGCGCGTGCAAGGCAAGTGTCCGCAATCCTTAGGTATAAAGTGAGGTACATGAAGTGAAACTACGATGCACTGGACTGGATATAATCGGCGGCAGATGGGTAAGTCATGTCATCCTCTTTCCGTTTGAGATTATAACGATATATAAAGGTGGCGCACGATTAAGAAGAATGGTCTCGGGTTCGACACCCCAGACAGAGACGGAAGAAGCGCCGACAGTGAAAGCTAACCCCTGTACCGTAAACTTTACATGTGTTTATTCACAGGTGCTTGCATGTCAAATCCGTACTGACCATAATAGGGGCGAATTAATTTGCCAAATTAACCCTTCTCTGCATGTGTGTGAACTTCCAGGGATCGGGCGGCTCGTGTGCTCGACGCCGAACTTATTTATTTACTTCTATTTATTTATTTAATTGATTGAGTGATTGAATAATTAATTAATTAATTAGGTATTTATTTGTCTATTCATATATATATATATTTATTTATTTATTTATTTTTCATTCAGTCATTCATTCATTTATTTATTCATCTATTTATAAATTATTTATTTATCTATTTATTTATTTAATTGATTGATTGATTGATTAGTTAATTAATTATATATTTATTTATTCATTTATTTGTTTGATTGACTGATTTATTGATTAATTAATAATATTTATATATTTATTTATTCATTTATAATATTTATTTATTTATTTATTCATTTGTTTAATTACTTATTAATTTATTAATTGATTAATTTATTAATTAATTAATTTATTTATTTATCAATTTATTTATTTATATATTTATTTATTTACGTACTCATACGTCTGTGCGTCGTCGGGGGGGGGGGGGGGGGATAGTCAGATCAGCATCGCCACCGTCATCATCACCGAATGCCGTGTCCCAACTATATACCACGCGCCAAATTACATCACCGTCACTGAACGCCGCGTTCCGATTACACACTACTCGCTATGTTACGTCGTCGCCACCAATCGCCGCGTTCCAGTTATATATCGTCAGGAGACGTTCCCATAGCATCATCATCATCATCATCATTAGCAGTTATATATATACAGTCAGGAGGCGTTCCGATAGTATCATCATCATCACTAGCGGTAATTCAGCTATATATAGTCAGGAGGCGTTCCGATAGTATCATCATCATCATTAGCGGTGTCTCAGATATATATCGTCAGGAAACGTTACGATAGTATCATCATCATCATCATCATCACTAGCGGTGGTTCAGCTATATATCATCAGGTGACGTTTCGATAGTGACAACATCATCTTCATCAGTGAAGGCAGGGTTCCAGTTACACATCAGTCGGAGAAAATTAGGCAGATCCCATCATCATCGATGGCAGGATTCTAGCTGTACACCATTTGGAGAAAATACACCGACATCCCTGGCCAGGGGCTAGGCATATCCCTACTGTCCAGATCCACCTTTCCATCTACTAATACGAGGGGTCATGGCCTCGTGAAACCACATGGCAACCAACCATTACAAGTATTTATTTATGTATTGTATATGTAAGTATATGTATGTATATTATATTTTATTAGTATGTATCTATTCGTACGTAGTGTATGAGGGGGCTCTTCACGGGTGGCACAACACCCGTGCGGATGTCTTCCCTCGTCTGGAATGGATTGAACGTATTGATGCGTACCAGATTATAATAAGTACTACCTGGGAGGGTGATTGCAGTCACTGTAGTGTCGCGAATGGCCAATGGGCTGCAGTTGCTCACAGGCGAGGGTTGGGGAGCCTAGGAAACTCCCCCTCCCCACTCGCATATTTTTGACTTGACAGGTGGCCCGGGACCATCTTTACAGTAGCTTCAGTATATATACCGTAGTTTAACTTAGTTTAACCTGGAGGAGTTGGAATTCGGGGGGCAAACTGGCTCTGAGCCCGGACGCCAGACACTGACGCGAGGGATGGTGCGGTACTTTGCACAGAAGAGGCCCAACATGAAAAGGCGCATCCAGGCTCAGGTCAACGTATCCGGAACTCGTGTCGGGAGAAGGAAGATGGGATCAGTCACCGATGAGCCTTTGGGTATGGAGGGGCCGAATTTAAAGCAAACACATTTTTCGCGTACACATACATTTATACATACCTCCCACACCCCCTTTATCCATTAGAACCCACCGTACCACTAGAATGAGACATAGGGCCAGGTACAGGTGACGGAACTTAGGCCGGCTAATAAATAAACGTAACAATGTAATTGATATAAGAATAATGAAGAGTAAATATAAAGGATCGTAAGGAATAAGCACAGCGAGATAACGGCGGAAGATAAAAATATCAACCAGCAAGGGTGTCGAAGACGGAATCACCCATAGGAGCGGTTACGAAGGACTTGAGGGCTTTCAGGGGATCTATATACTCTAATGTGCACGCGCATGTGATAACGGCACGTTACTAACCTTTTCAGTGGATGGCGGTCGATCCCATACAGGTAGGACAATGGGGGATCGAGCGGAGAGGGCGTGGGAGCAGAGGATCGCGCACTCTGGAAGCGCAGCTACACCAGATGCAGTGGTTTCAGTCCGTAGGAATGATAGGTAAATAATATAGGGCCACGGAACATAGTATGTTTAGCAATTGCACCGTAGGGCTTAATTGACGTGCTAGGTAGTTTTGTTTGCGTTTTCCATGAACATTCACGAACTTCATACCCCAGTATTTAATTTAAGTAAAGCTTGCGTTAGGGTTACCACTAAACCAATTCATCCCCTATAGTTCGAAACAAAAAATTACACAACGTGAACTGGGGAGGTCTTGAATAAAGCGAGGGTGTTTGGAAATACTACGTTAAAAGCCGTAGAGCCTTCACCCGACGTAGATAGATAGCTTGTTTGCCTCTAACAAGGCGTAAACTCAGTTAGGAGTAGGATCGAGCTGAAAGGCGAAGAAGAGGATCCATCACAAGTTGTGCTATTTCTGGAGATGCATTCAACATTCCGAACTTACCCTTCTTACGGTTTATTCGTTTTATTCGGGAAGATTTGGGCAATGGGGAAATATCTGCTATCGTTGGACTACTCTCAGTTTGATTGATGGGCAGAGAGCTTGGTTGTGAAGGCCCTGCCTCTGAAAAGTCATTTGACTGGAAGCCATCAGGCTCCGAATTCCCCTGCCTCAGTTTGTTCATTCGATTGAGAACTTGCAGGATCTGAACGTTGCCCTGTCTCAGTTAGTTCTTTCGACTGAAAGTTCGTAAGTTCTGTATATCCTATTTCAGCTTGGTTATTTAACTGGGGGTTCTGGGCATCTAAAGACTGCGTTTCACCTTGGTCATCTTCGTCATCATCATCAATTGATTTATTCCATGTGTCTGAGGGGGTTTTCCGAAGCAGGATTCTCCTACACCTTTGACCAGATTGTACCTAGGGGGACGGGAAGCGGGGGAAGCAGGGAAAGGAGGAGGGACGTAGACAGAAGACGAGAGAGAGAGATAGAGAGGGAGAGAGAGGATAGATCGCGAGAGAGTAGACCGAGATAACGCGAGAGGAGAGACGATAGAGAGATGAGTGAGATTCGATATACTTATATATATTATATGTGCTTTTTGTGTGTACTCTAGAGGTAGGTTATATGTATATGTGTATGAATGTATATACACTTGGGCCTCGTATAACACGGTTTTATATAACACTATTTTATATAAAACGGATGTATAAATTGACATATGTTTTGTACAACACTCTTTTTATAACACGGTTTCTTAAATTAATTAAAATTAATTAAATATGTTAGATTTGTAGGTTTCGTCCATGACAGAACATGCCATGAGTCATGATGATATCACTTAGCATGTTGAAACTTGTCAATTTTCTGCATCCGCTAAAGAAATAAAACAATCAACTTTAAATTCTTGTTGGAAAAAGCTGTGGCCAAAAGTAGTCTCCGGAGAAAATGTTTTACCACCAATAGAAGATAAATACCAAAGGACAATAAATATTTTTCGTGGTATTGGAGGAGAAGGTTTTAATGACAGGATATCCATGATATTCAAGAAATATTGGAGGTTCGTTCGTTGAACGAAATTTTGTAATTAATCGAAATTTTGAATGAAACTACCACAATTAATGACTCAGAAAGCAGTTGCAGTGAGGTAGCCACATGCTTCACATTAAAAACTATAAATAAGGGCTTGGAATAGGCTATTAAATTATAAAAAAAATATATTGAAAAGGATCCTATAATGGAAAGAAGTTTGAAATTCAAGAGGGAATTACAGATTTTGGAACCTTATAAGGAAATACGTAAAGATTTATACGCTAAAAGCAGACAGTCGCTTATTACCGATTTTTTGAAGGCTTAAACCACAAGAAATTCAGAGCCCTCCTCCGATGATGAAAACTCACAACCGATGTCGAAAAAGAGTAAAAATTAAGAATTATTTTAAGTGATAGCGATGATGAATGAATGCTACATTATATTTATTTATTTATATATAGCTTTTTACATCAATGAACTTAATATGAAAATATTAAAAAAGAAGAAAAAAGATAGGCTATACAAAAAAAGAATAATGAAGAAGACTATACAAATATCTATATATAAAATACAAAACTTTGATTAAAAAAAATTATATTATATGTGTTATTAAAGTTTTTTTTTCCAATAAATATGTAAATTTATATATTTTTATTAAAAAAAATAAAGTACATATTCATATAAACTATCATCGATTTTTTTTTTGGAACGCAAACCTTAATTTTGTATGAACTTCCAACCTTGTATAACACGGATTTGTATTACACGAGGTTTTTGTGGAACCATATAACCGTGTTATACAAGGCCTGAGTGTATATGTGTATATGTATGTATGTATGTGTGTATATGGGTGTGTATGTATACGTGTATGTGTACATTTTTAGATATAAATTCATAATATGTATGCATTGAACATAAAGTTTGTAATGTACATATTATGTAATAAATAAAAATTGATTTGAATTGAATTGAATCTAGCGATAAAATAGAGACCGAAAAATCTCCAAGATCTCTGACATCTGAAGGCGCTAACATCCACTCAGGGAAAATGTTCTCATTTAAGGGATAAATTCCACTCGCAGCAAATCCATTCTGACTATTAATAACTGTGGCTGCTCGAAGATAAGCATGCTTGAATAGCTCAGCCACCTGAAAATGTGAATCAGTTCTTCCTGGATGATTCCTTAACCAAATATGCAACTCTTGATTGTAGAATGTGTTAAGTGGACCAAAGAAGCTAACATCTAGTGGCTGCATTTTATGAGTGCAGTGAGGAGAGAAGCAGAATAGAATGATGTTTTCTTTAGCATAAGTTAATATCTCAAAATTTGTGTGACTTGAGTGTCCATCTAGAAGCAACAAGGCCTTCGCTTCTTTTGATGGCTTTGCATATTTAACAAAATGTTGCATCCACTTAAGAAATACCTCCCCATTCATCCATCCTAATAAGATTTTGCAAAGCGAAAATTGGCCGCGCAACTCATTTATAAAAGAGTGGGAGGCGAAACCGCGAGATGCACCGCGCCTTCCTTCAGTAAAATGACTAGTTCGTGATAATGCAGCAAACGAAAAATTGATATTTTATTATCAGAATGTTCGGGGAATAAAAACGAAATGTGTGAATTTTTACAACAATGTTTCGGCTAGTGATCTTGACATCATAGCACAAACCGAGACCTGGTTGAATGCTAGCGTTTTTGACTCAGAACTTTTCGATGGTAATTTTACAATAGTAAGACGAGATCGCGGTGGCCACAGGCAGGGTGGGGGATGTTTGTTGGGAGTGAGAAATAGAGAAAACTTGCAAGTCGAGCGTTTTTCTATTTTGGAAACGTCCAATGAAGATCTCTGGGTAAAACTGACATACTAACTCGATATTACGTTCGTTTGTGTATTATATTTTCCTCCGGCGAGTGAGACTGATATGTATCGACTGTTCTTCGATAAGATGTTATCCAGTTTAGAACTATTTCAGGATAAAAACCTCATTATATTGGGAGACTTTAACCTGCAGTCAGCTCGTGACAATTCGAGCGTAGAAGCTGACTTAATTTTTTTGTGCTCTATGTTAGGTCTCTCGCAGTATAATAATATTTTGAACTCCAGAAATAGAACTCTGGATTTAGTATTTTGTAGAAGGGCAGTTGATATTTCTCGGTCATTATCACCTCTTACGAAAGAAGATAATTACCATCCCGCACTTGAATTTTGTTACAATCCGAGTTCATATCGCCCCCGTCGAACTAGAGTTCCCGGAGAGAGTACGGTTCGTCGGAGGGGCTGGAACTTTGATAAAGGTGACTTCGACAGACTGTACTCTCTTATGGACGCTACCGACTGGGGCGAGATGTATACCATATCGGATGTGAATGAGGCGGTACAATATTTTTATTATACTGTCGAGGGTGTACTAGATTCCTGCTTCCCGCGAAAATCTCAGGCTACCGGCGGAAGGCGATATCCGGAATGGTTTTCTAGGGATATTGTTAGGGATATACGAACTAAACATTTCTATCATAAAAACTGGAAAGCCTTTGGCCGTCACAGCGATTATGAAATGTTTGGACATTACAGATCTATCGTAAGACGTAGCATTCGATTGGCACACCGAGAGTTCATTTCCGGGATGGAAAACAGTATTCTAAAAGACCCTAATACGTTCTGGGCCTATATAAAATCCCAAAAAGCGGATGGTGGGAATATTGATTCCATGACTTGGGGCGAAAAAATGGTACGGGGTGCAGATATTGCCGAGGCGTTTGCAGGTCATTTTAAAACAGTCTATAGTAATGAACCTCCGCTTCTCGATATTAATATTGCTAAAACATGTTCTCCGATCGGTGCACAGTCTATTGATGTTCAATATATCAATGAAAAGGAGGTGGCCGACACTATTAAAAATCTAAGTAATACCCATTCTCTTGGGCCAGATCTCATTCCAACATTCTTCTTAAAAGGCTGTGTGGAACTGATAAAAAAACCGCTATGTTTTTTTGTTTAATCTTTCTGTAAATACAGGGGTCTTCCCGGAAACATGGAAGACGTCAAAAGTTACTCCCATACACAAGAGTGGTTCTAAGTTATCCGTAGAAAATTATAGACCTGTAGCTGTTCTCTCTGCACCAGCTAAGGTATTTGAAATTATAATAAGTAAAACCGTCGCTTCCCGAGTAGAGCCGTTTATAATTGATGAACAACATGGATTCAGGAAGGGCCGCTCGGTTGAGACCAATCTGATGATTTTCACAAATTATGTCACGGAAGCTCTGGACGCGGGACATCAGGTAGACTGTTCATATAATGACTTCGCCAAAGCCTTTGATACAGTCAACCATGATGTCTTATTGAAAAGGTTGTATGACATTGGTTTCTCGGATGTTATGCTAAAATTTATGGCGAGCTACCTCCAAAATAGGAACCAATACAACTCCTACGGTCTATTCGCGTCAGAGTGCTTCTATACCTTCTCGGGTGTCCCGCAAGGATCTAACCTGGGTCCATTGTTGTTCTCGATTTTTATCAATAATATAAAAAATGTAATTTTAAACTCGCGCTTTCTGTTATTTGCGGATGACTTAAAGCTTTTCTTAAAGGTGTCAACTTTGGACGATTTTCATCTTCTCCAAACAGATATATCAAATATATGTGAATGGGGAAGACGAAATAAACTTTTGTTTAATGTTTCCAAGTGTTCGGTTACATCCTTCACTAGGGCCCAAAAAACTCTATTTTTTCGCTACAAAATGAACGACCAAAATCTGACAAGAACATCGAATGTTAAAGATCTAGGTGTTAAATTTGTAAGCAGCCTGACATTTCACGATCACATAGAGACGATCAGTGGTAATGCTTCTGAGAATGTTAGGATTTGTTCTGCGTACTGCCAGGGTTTTCGAGAATACCCGCGTACTGAGAACTCTTTACAACTCCTTGGTGCGGAGTAGACTCGAGAGTGGCTCGATGATCTGGGGGCCACATGAGAGCAAGTACTCTCTTATGGTGGAGAAAGTCCAAAAGAAGTTTCTGAGATATCTCTACATGAAGAGTACGGGCATTATCCTTGGCTTTACCCAACCGAGTTTCTCCAGGGTATGCTTGGCTACAATAGTTTAGAGACTAGAAGGAATGTGTATTTGATTACACACTTTTATCGATTGTTGCGCGGTATAATCGACAATACTGAAATTATGCAAAGCATTGGTTTGTATGTTCCTGATAATTACCTTAGACATCGTCAGCATAGATTGTTTCACATTCCAATATACAGGACCAACCTGCCGATGGTTATGCCTGTTGGAAAAGCTACAGCTATGCTGAACAAGATCGCTTTGGATATTGATATATTCCATGTGTCTGAGGGGGTTTTCCGAAGCAGGATTCTCCTACACCTTTGACCAGATTATACAGGTCACTTCTAATTGTTTAATAATAAATTAGTATTTTAATACACAATATGTATATGTGTGTGTATGTATGTATGTATATGTATATGTGTATGTATGTATACATATGTGTTTATGTATATGTGTATATGGGTGTGTATGTATATGTGTATATGTATATTTTTAGATGTAAGTTAATAATATGTATGCATTGAACATAATGTTTGTAATGTACATATTATGTAATAAATAAAAATTGAAAATTGAAAATTGAAATTGAATTGAATCCTTTTTCTTGAGCAAAACCAACAGCGCCAGTTGGATCACGGCCCATTAGTTCTGCTTTCATATTTTTACGAGGAAAGGCTGGAGGTATGAAACTTCCAAGAGCATTAACGCAGCAAACGGTTGTATAGTGTTGACCTCTTTCAGCACTCGTTTTTGTTTTCAACAACTTGTTTTCTGCCTTTTGTCGCAATGACTTTTGGGTTTTGTGATGGAACTGTACTAAATCCAGATTCGTCAACATTCCAAACTGTTTCATAACATCAATCACCAACTTGAAAAATGTTTTCAATTGGACTTTGTTGAAGCCTCGCGCTCTCGCTGCCGATGTAGCTTTGGGTATTCGAAGTGATATGGACGGATTACGTTTTCTAAGGCCTCTCAGCCAGTCTAAGCCTGCCATTTCATTTTACGAAGATAATCTATGAAGAATTTGTTTAGCAACCGCTATTTGATAAGCAAGTCTTCTCAAATCAATTGTAGTCATTCCAAAAAAACGTATTTCCAGTTCTTGTAAGTGTTTAATGAATTTTTTTCTAGATCTTTAGTAAATGTAGCTTTATGTCCACCTAAGTACTCTTTTGATGATTCTCCTTTTTCTGCTCGACCTCGGAGAGTAGTAGCTGGAACATTGTATGTTTTTGCTGCCATCTGCCATCCACTATTGTTGCTACGAACCGCTGCCATTGCTTCTCTCATATTTTTTTTATCCCAAGCTTGCCCAGCTATTTTTCTAATGTATGGCGCCATTCTAAAATAAAAACAATAAATTTCCATTGATTATTATCGCGGAAAACTAACTATTTTACACAATAAACTAATAATTATTACGAGTTACTGCTTCATTCACTTAATGATTTATTAAAACTTCCCACATCATCTGCTGGGTGATATGGCATACTCCCTATGCCATCTTACCCTGTAGGCACATAACCGAGAAAAAACATTGCACTTCCATTAATCAATGTGTATATATAAAAAGAAACCCGTGTTTCCCTATCCGCCAAGTTTTCTCCACAACCAGCCACAACCACCCACCAGTGGTTATGGTGGTGGATAGCCCTTGGTGTCACATAGAAAATATGCGAGTTTGGTGGGGGTGGCTGAGCGTGGGTGAGAGTGGGTAACGAAAATGTGCTTTCTAGCACATTGTTTTCTTATGGGAAGGCCGCAAATGCTTCAGATTGTTTCAAAATAGGCGTGCCGACTATGTCAGTGAGTCTAGAAGGTTCCGAAAAAACCTGCTTTAGAAAGTTCTGAAAGGAGAAAGTTCTAGAAAATTCCCGAAAGTTCTATAAGGTTCTAAACCGAGTGGCGGAATGTGTCGGTGTGTATAGAAGGTTCCTGTAAATTCGATAAATTTCTTGAAAGTTCTGTAAGGAGAATGTTCTAAAAGGTTCGCGAAAGTTCTATGACGATCCAAACAGTGTACCTACTAAAAATCTACGCGTGCGAAGCCGCGCGGGCACAGCTAGTTTAAGTATAACATAATCATCATACTTAGCCCTAAAAATACATTCAAACTTACCTGATATCTCATGTAGGGTACTTGTAATGTTGGTTAATCCTTTATGAAAAAATCAATTTACGCGAGGCAATTTTACGAAAAGAAGTGTGGTATTCGCTCGGATCGTTCTTCCGCACTGACAACGGTAGTGATGGGTCCGCTCTGTACTCACTACTATAATGTAGTACTACATTACATTGAAGTGCACACTACAAACTACACGCACTTAAAAGTTATTGAAAGTACATACCTACTTCAAATAGTACACTTCATTTCAAAGCGAACACTACAAAGTACACACACTTTAAAGTTACCGAAAGTACGAGCACATACTTCAAATAGTTCATATTTTATTCATTATTTTATTGGGACTGAATGAAGAAAGTGTTTTTCAGCTGTGAATTTCTTCTTCTCCCAGGACCCCAATTTTTTTCTCTCTCAATTTACCGCCCTTAGGGCTTTTCAAAAATATGGGTAGGTATTTTTTATTTTTTTATTCAGTCAAACAACAGGGAGACATAATTTCTTAGTAGGACAAAATACAGAAAATTAAAGGATGACACAGATATACACAAATAGATATAAAAAAATAGGTATTACAATAATAATCAATAACACAAGCTTCAGCAAGTGTTAGTAAAATGTGTGTTTTACACAAGAATCAAAGATAAAATATCGTTGTTTGTCCGTCCGTAATTTCGTTCGAATTTACGGCAAAAAAAAAACAAATTAAACGGCCGGAGATGACGCTTGAACCCTGGGCCAGCAAACCCGAACCGGCCGCTCTACGCGTGTTGCTACGGCCGTCTGTCCTTGGATCACCAAAAAGTTACTAGAAATACATACTAGAGCTTAGCAAAGACGTGAACCAATGTTGCGTCATCTTTGACGGGTCACAGCTAGTGCTTCTTAAACCTCAACACAATACACCGAGACCTTTAAGGCCAGCACATAAAAATAATTGAGATGTTGGTAGTTACCGAGAACTTTGTACAAACGGCTCCTTCATATTAAAACTCTATATCTTTAAGTTTCAATATACAAAGGTTAGTTAGTCATCTTTCAAAATACATATTTTTAATATGTTTGTGTTTAATTAGATTAGTGGCTAAAACGTCTGTTCGTATATTTTTGTTAGTCTAGGAAGCCTCTGCAATGGAGAATTTAAAACGTAGTTTTTGTAGTAGACAATTAAACAAGTCTTTTTTAGGTTTAGTCCCGATTTCGCTATTTTTTACATGCTTGTATTGAGCTTTGTTTGTCTTTATTTATAGAAAAAAAATAAACAATAGCATTTTGACGTTTCAAATCAAGTTAAATATTTTTGTATGAAAAATATTTAGTCAAATGAGGGTATATTTTTGCGAAATTGTTATCAATATAATTAATCATCTAACATTCTAGTTTTTAATTGTTAAAATTAATCATGTATTCCGAAATACTATCTATATAAATACATATATAAAAAAATAATTATAAAAATGCATTCTTTCACTTTGAATTTCGAGGTATTTTACATATGTTTCGATTCAATTCGAGGTATTTTACGTATGTTTCGATTCAACTCGAGGTATTTTACGTATGTTTCGATTCAACTCGAGGTATTTTACGTATGTTTCGATATTACGTACATTTCGAGTGTGATGGATGTTCTGGCTTGTTATAAATAGGATTCTGAATATTTGGATCGAATGATCGGAGATTTGTACCGTGCTTTGACAGTAACAGAGGAAAATGCCGCTCTGCTGAACAATATCACCTTGGGTATAGATATATTCCACGTGTCTGAAGGGATTTTCCGAAGCAGGATTCTCCTACAACTTTGACAAGATTTTATACGTTTTTTTTAATTAATTAAATATTGTTATTTTAATATTTATACTGTATTCCTTGAATAATTAGTTTGTAATATACATATTATTAAATAAATAAATTGAAAAATTTAATTGAATTAAAAAAATACAAAATTAACGTTTTTCACCTAATTTAATGATCATCGAGAATAATCTCTAAAATGTTAACGCCAAATCCATCAATATTATAATGACGCAGGCTGGTGTGATGACGATGCGGTGCAACATAAAACATGCAGCACCAATATCCCTCAAACTATAAACTGATGTGTTTTCCGCGCGCGGTGTTATTCACACGGGGTCAAAGTATCCAAGATTTGCCTAAGCCAACATTTCGAAGGCTCCTACGTATAACATCGTAACCCACAAAATTCAATTTTACAGGAGAAGGATTTGAACATATTTTCGTCCGGTATAAATCTAAATAATGCCCAATTTTTTTGAAATTTCGTTTCAATATTTTACTTTATACTGTAGCTTCATAAATAATCATAAAAAAAGTCGAAATTATTAAAGGTTTCTGTAGAAATGCACATACGATATTATACTTCGGAAAAGACGCGACGTAAAATATCGTATAAATGACTTACAACATTTAACTTCGGAAAAGACGCGACGTAAAATATCGTATAAATGACTTACAACATTTAACTTCGGAAAAGACGCGACTTAAAATATCGTATAATTGACCTACAACATTTTACTTCGGAAAAGACGCGACGTAAAATATCGTATAAATGACTTACAACATTTAACTTCGGAAAAGACGCGACGTAAAATATCGTATAAATGACTTACAACATTTAACTTCGGAAAAGACGCGACTTAAAATATCGTATAATTGACCTACAACATTTTACTTCGGAAAAGACGCGACGTAAAATAACGTAAGTGTTACATACGATAATTTTCTTATGTTATTTTCTCACGCATATTATCGTAAGTGTTACATACGATAAAATTATCTTATGTTATTTTCCAACGAAAATTATCGTAAGTGTTACATACGATAGTATACTTCGTAAAAAATATATGATTGTTTGAGATACGATAAAATACGTCCGAAAAAAACGTTATTTATTGCAAAATATTTTTTTTTCTTTCTTGGAAATAAAGATATAATTATATACATATGAAATACACAAAAAAATATATAAAAATCGTCGATTTGTGGGTTACGATATTATACGTAGGAGCCGTCGATTTCTCAAAAACATTTGCACACATTCCTGCTTCACGGACTGGTTGGTCGCGGAGCTGGAAAGCACCATGACCAGCCGAGTTCCAAGATCCAATAGCGTCCATCATGAAACGAGACGAGCTTCCGATCTCAGTGCCCACGGATTGAAACTGTGTGACAAAAAGTGGAAAGATTTTGAACACTGTGATCTTATAATGCGGGTGTAATTATTGCTTTCATCGCTTTCGGAGAACTCGCGGTTGATGTAAAAAATTCATCGTTTTGTCAAACCCTCTGTCCGCCCTACAAAGCAGTAATAATAAATAATAATAATATTTGGATAATTTGTATAGCGCCGTTTTCGTGAGTACTCACCTCGAGGGCGCTTTGCGCATTAAAATTATTTTACAAAATAATTTAACTAACCATCACGCCGTTTCAACGCAGGGGTAGGCAGAGAGCAGGGGCGTGCAGTGGGAACATGACTTTTACGTAACCAATTATCACTCCTATTCTATGACAAGAGCATATCACTAATAAGCATGCGTGTTTGATCGTTAGCTTTGAGCATACTTATTTATGAGCACGCTTAAAATAAGCATGCTAATAATGAGCAAGTGTGTGCCTACAGTTGTTAGGGCAAGCTAGTTTTGATCATGCTAATGAGCATGCCAGTAATAAGCATGTGTGTCTGTACCTTAAAGCGTTGCGTATCTGTACCTTAAAGCATGTGTATCTACCTTAAAGCGTTGCAAACAGGCGCCACTGCCATAAAGCGAATGCACGGCGCAAATGATTTGCGTATCTAAAGTGTTAAACAGCTATTCCTTCATCCTTTGCGCCACCGGCCGACCGGCGGATGTGCCTCGGATGCCGAAAAAAGATATTACAACCGCCATTGGCTGTTACACAACACTCGCGGGGCAACAAACTCCGGCGGCGGCCATGACGGTTCGTTTCCCGCCAAAAGCTGCGTCGGCCGCAACAAGGTAACGCACCTACCTGCCCACAAAATGGAAACCTGTTTCACAAACAACTAATTCAATAACAACAATAATACCGGCTACGAAGACACAAATAGACAACCACCAAAATCGATCTGAAA
>JADDOH010000120.1:0-106040 GCA_016648135.1 Agrypnia vestita | reverse complement strand
GCTTCAAGTGGATTAAAACAGTTTTATCACTAACACTGCAGCCTGCAGCTAACTCGGATGTGGTTTGCGATGGATCCGCTTCCACAATAGCCTTCAATTCTTCCTTATCAACTTTGGTCTCCGGCCGTCCACGGGGCTTGTTCTGCAGGTCGAAATTTCCAGAACGAAAACGTTGGAACCAAAAACGCACTGTGTTTTCTTTTGCGGCACCGTCGCCATACACATCATTAATCCTTCGAGCCGTTTCTGCAGCACTGGTGCCACGGTGGAAATCGTACTCGTAAATAACGCGATATTTCAAGTTTTTCATTTTGTAAACTGAGTGACGCAAAGAAAAAAACAATTGAGGAAAAAACAAATGAATTATAATTTTCAAAACACAAATACATGAGTAAATAGCTGTATAAATTTGGATTTGGAATTCCTAACCAAAGAGAAGATATTTGAGATCAAATTTGCCAGTACGGCAAAACGCCAATTTCATATGTAAGGACCTATTATTTGAAAGAATAATGTTTTGCTTATTACTTTCAATGCTCTTTTGAATCAATTTAATATTCTTTTAAGTTTATGTAGATATTAAAATAATGTACATTTTGAGATAACATGATGATTTTTATTTCAAAATTTCATAATGAAGATAGTCGTTTAGAGTCTCAGTGTACGATATTTAAAAAAAACTATCAATAATACGATTTCCTTATCATATTTTACTTGATGAAATATTACAAATGTAAATTACTATAATTATTATTATTGATATTTCGAAATTTTCGTGATTAACTTTGTGGAAGTTCATTGTAAATAACTATGAATAGAACACAACGTTGTTTACTTCACACAATGACAGTTTAATTAAATAAATTAATTAAAACATTTTCGATGCTTACTGCATCATCTTCAGTAATATACTAACTTAAGACTAGAAGACATTTTATCTACTACATAGGGGCAGGAGTTGTCAGACAGACCTTCTTAATTTATGTGAAGATAGATAGAAAGTTTAGACCCGCGTTCTACACAAACAACACCATTAAGAAATACATTTTCAATAATAAAACTAAAACAGAACATCTAGATAATAGTGGGGTTTATAAAATTAACTGTGGGAACTGCCAATCATGCTATATAGGACAAACCGGAAGAAAAATAAAAAGGCGAATAGATGAACATTTTAAAGGGATAAAAAATTTCAATATTAATTCAGAGATGGCAGACCATGTGAGATCAGAGGGACATCACTTCAAGTATGATAACGTGGAGGTGTTGCATGTATGCAAAAAAGGAAAGAAATTGGACATATTGGAAAATATAGAAATTCATCGAAATAATGATAAGACCTTAAACATACAAACACCACTTATTACATCCCCCCTTCTTACCATACTAGCCCCTCCCAGCAACCATTTTCACTTTCCTTCTGCCCCTCCCCCACTCCTGACAACTCCTGCCCCTATGGTAGATAAAATGTCTTCTAGTCTTAAGTTAGTATATTACTGAAGATGATGCAGTAAGCATCGAAAACGTTTTAATTAATTTATTTAATTAAACTGTCATTGTGTGAAGTAAACAACGTTGTGTTCTATTCATAGTTATATTATTATTGATTATTAATCATAATATTAATCATATAAATGCATATATATTTTTGCAGACATCTTGCAAAACTGTATGTGCAGTTTGCGTGCAAGAATACGTGTCTATGTTGTATGTTAAGACAACATTACTTAAAATAGTCGTTAAAAATAATAAAATAAGACAGTATTTAAATAATAGAAATTAAGGTTATTCACGGATAAATTAAGTATTTCTTTAATAATTCTTTTATTCTATATTATTATATCCGTTTCATTTTTTAGTCTGTTTGGTAGTGTGTAATATTTGTTCCTGTCTACGTTAAAATTATATACATTTTTTTTATTTCCAATTCTTTATTCTTTATTTGTCGTGTCGTATATTAGTGTTTCGAATCCGTCCTGGTCGTATTCTTTCATTTTCTGTTTGTATTGGAATTATTTTCTTAGAATTATACACATTTTGTCAGGGTGATCCATACATGTTTCTTTTGTTTTTTTATTTGCGAACGTCTAAATTATTCTTATTTGTAGTTTTTTGGACTAATTAAATATACCTAAAACGTCAGTGCATAACTGTTTAAACTATTGTTTAAAATTGAGTCTACCATACTATAGTATGAAGAATATCGTCGACGTCTTAGCAATATGAAAAATATGATGTTTTACTAGACATTCTTTAATTTCTTTCTTAAAATTAAATCTTTTAACCCAGTTATCTTATAATGTCATTTTCGATAAGTTATACTACTAACTTTGCAGCCCTCATAGAAACCAGGGTAGCAGGAATGAGGGAAAGGATATACAGCTCCGAGAATATCCTTATCCTGGAAGCCTGCCTTACTGCAACATCCAGCATTGATGCATTTTTTAGACAAATTCTGGCCCCTCAAAATTAACATCCTAAAATCGTTATTAAATGATATATTATTTATGTGAATACTTCCTTTTTTGCTGCGCTAATTTTTCTTTTATTCTTTGTACACCTATTTATTTATTAATGCTTACTTTTTATGTTAATAATTATTACTTTAATACTTTTTTTTTAGTAACCAAATTAATTAATCAATTAGAAAAACATACAGAAAAATCTAATTCACGAAAAAATATTAGGTTACTACTGGGATTCGAACCCAGGTCACCTCCTTTCCAGGGCCGGTGCTCTGACCACTAAGCTTTAGCAACCCTCTATGTTTCCGTGAATATATCGACCTCATATGTAGTTTTTATTTTTATTAATTGATTAATTTTTATTTTTGTTCATAGAGCAATCCACTTTTTTGAATCCCAGTAGTAACCTAATATTTTTTCGTGAATTAGATTTTTCTGTATGTTTTTCTAATTGATTAAATAATTTGGTTATTAAATATTTCACAGAACTTTGTTCTGAAAACTTCACAAATATGAATGTGCTTATTTTTTAGCTTTGCATCATATCTTTGTTACTTTGGATGCTATATTTATTTGAATAATTCTTGCTCTATATCTTATTTATTTATATATCCTACCGATCATGTACCTACATGGGATTATTTCTGATTATATATCCATTTACTCTTATATTTTTATATATTGCTTGTATCATAATTTAATGTATGTAAATTTTATTCGAGAACACATTCTTATTGTGAAGTTGCAATTTTTTCAGAACAAAGTTTTGTGAAATTTAAAACCAAATTAATCAATCAATTAGAAAAACATACAGAAAAATCAAATCCGCAAAAAAATATTTGGCTGCTACTCGGATTCGAACCACGGATTTCCTCCTATCCGAGGCAGTCGCATTATTACGCTATAGCGGCTTTGTATATTTCCGTGAATATTGATTGATTAATTAATTTGGTTTTAATATTTGTATACTTATGTGGAATGTGTGGGGCTGCACTAACCTCCTCATATACTGGAATAAAGTTTTATTATTATTACAATAGTCCAAGATAAGGACATTTTATAATTTGTTCGAAACAGCACGGAATATGTAAAAAAAATTCATTTCAGGTTTCGCTTGCCCTTATGTTGACCGCACTGATTTCTCAGCCTTCATTGTAATAGAGTTAGCCTGAAAACGAAAAACGGTGAAGTAAAGGTTCTCCTTCGTAGGCACCTCTTGTAGCCTTATTCCGGGCACCGGTTTAGCCAGGGATGTAATTAACACGACCACTCCAAGCGCGCTAATCAATGCTGCAGTAGACCGCTCGCGATTACGCTCTGCCTCGCTAAAGCTAAACAGGGAATAAGCCACCTAGTACACTATTAATTACTTATTTATACTGTGATCTCAGTTAATCATACATCATTACGTGGAGTGATCATGCTCCAAGAATCTGCAAAGTCGACAATTTGTCCAGAATTGTTGAATATCCTAATTAATATATTTAAAGGTGATATGGTTGATTTTCTAAATTATTACTTGATCAAGATATTTTGTAAGTACTCAGGTATTTCAACGGAATTATTTTTATATTATAACAAATATAAACGAATAATTTTAAAATTCGGTATTTTTACCATAAATTAAATTTAAAAAAATGTTTTTCTTAAATATTTTCACATTAGTACGTTATTGGTTATTCGTCTCCCATATACTTATTTTTTGTTTTTTTTTAATGTATATACATCGTATGTACTATTAATTTTAAGTATACCTACGTAGTTTCCTGATGAAGAAATCATTAGCCCCGAAATATTTGATATTTCAACAAATTAATCACCGCAAAGATATTTTGCAGTTTTTGAAGATATATTACTTCAATCATAGTTTTGCGTTTACAGCAAAATTGCTTTCCAGTTTCGATGTAAAAATAATATTTTAAAATGACTTAAAACTTAAAATGAAAAAAAAAACATAAAAATCTTGGGTACGGCCATGGTTTTAGCTTTATTGATATTATAATTTTATGCCTTCTTCTTTCTTCTTATTCTTCATCAGCCTTCTTTCCCCCCCCTGCTGGATGCAGGCCTCTTCCATTTTCCTCCACTCATCTCTGTTTCTCCCCCTTCACCTCCAGGTTCTTCCTGCTTGCCCTACTATGTCATCAGACCACATTTTGGGAGATCTTCCGACTCTTCTACTTTTCATTCTTCAATTCGGCATTTTTGTTCGACGTCTTATTTCTTTATTTCTGATTTTATCTCGAAAGCTCACGCCGAGCAACTTTGCCTTTGCATGGCCCGCTGTGTACATATTAATTTTTCTATGTTTTTTTCTGTTAGTGTTACTGTTTCTAGGCTATACGTCAACATCGGTAGGATACATGTATAAAACATTTTTCTTTTCAGGCACAATGGGATTTTTCTTTATGCCATTTTAGTTTAAATATATGATTTTTTTTAAATTGATTTGAAATTGCAAACTTTGTTCTGGCTTAAGTCTATTCATGGTGAGATGACAAATAATATTGAGCATAAATCACCATTCATCTGTCAAATTGGATGATGCTGGAAAAAGTGTTGCCAATTCGAAAAAAACCTTTAAAAAAGACCTTTGCTATAATATAAAATTTCTTTCTAATAAAGCCAATACCATGGCTATTTTCAAGATTGTTATGTGTTTTATTTTATTTTTAGCTCCATACCTCTAAAAGGAACAACTTGATCAAAACATGATTTGTCTTGGACGATACTACAAGCAGTTGGCTGTAATTCAGAAAACCCATGATATTAGACAAACAATATACTTGCGATGTGTGAATCGTTTCTTTTCAATATTAATGACATCCCTAATGGGATAGCACCCTTACAAAACAGACATATTCGCTCCATTACTGAGAAGCCGCAACTGTGCAGCGCGCAATCCTGCAAGCCGCAGCCGAGCTGGACCCATCTCGTATAAGAAAATTTATCACGTAAAGTTTACAAACGTTAAGACACAGTTGCTCACTACCCCGTTTGCTTAATTGTCTCTTATGGCATTGTGTCAGGAACGTAATACATTATGCAAGCAGCACTTAAAACATATGTTACGAATGCTACGTTGGAACACACTCCATAAAATGAGGTTAAATACATTAAAAATAAAATGTATCTGGGTGTAGAGAATAATGTTCGATTTTTTCTATAAATAATGTTGTCATCTATGTACCTTTACTAAATAGTTCATAAGAAAAAAAAATGTTTCTAGCATAAACCCTTGAAATATACGAAAGATTTTTTGATTCCGAACATATATATATAGAACTTATAAATTGATAATATGTGGATATTCTTACGATGGAATAGGTGAAGGTTGCATTATAAGCCTTGAGCCATCGTATAAGAGACTTCCATACACATTTCTCATATAAATAGCTTCTTCTCTGTGAAAATTCTATAATTAATTAATCATCCCTTCAGGGACAAAATCCAGTAACTCTGTTCTTAGAACCTACTTTCATGTTTATAAAATATAGTTAAAAACTAATTGTTACATATTGATATTAATTTTACACAAATATAACTTAGTGTATAATACACAACGCTATCTAAAAGGAATCCGTTACCTTCAAATGCTCTTAATTAGAACAAATATTAATACTTTATCGCATTTTTATGTATCGATTTTTTAAACATGCAAAATTATTATCCAATGGTAACATAATATCATATAAAATTCTATATTTTTTGTTAAGAATCAATATGAACTATTTACTCCTTTTAAAATACTACACAAGACAGTAATAAAATAAAAAATAAAATAAAATTTATAAATCACCCACCACACATATTAGGATATCATTATTATTAGTTATTGCAATGATCCCCAGCACACGTGCGCGCATTATATTACGCCAGAGAAAATATTGAAATATTCCTGGGAAACGAGCCATACAACGATCACGCTATCTGTAATCATCGTCACATAAACATCATCATCACTTTTGGTTCCATGAACTCCTCAAGAGACTTCCTCTACTCATCTTGGTCTTGAGTAAGCTCTCTCCAGTTCTGAATCTCCAAGTCTGATGTGTCTTTGAAGATAAAGTTGCTCTATTTTAATTTTGGCCTTTATAAGCTCCACTGAGCTATCGATCATTAATTCAGCAGTGATTTCGGTACTTGCTTTTCGGTCATTCTCTCCATATAACCCAGCCACCGATGTCTTTCTAGTTATATATATTTTTTGTCGTTTTTATTTATGATTTTTTGTTTTAGCTCCTCAAAGAAAATATAGAGCTCATTGTTGTAACTTAAAGCCTGGATTTTGTTCAAATCTTTCAGAACAATAACAAATAATATATCTGGCGTATCCTAGTGAAATGGTAGTATCTCGGAAGAATTTCATTACACACATAAAGGATATTTCTATCAAAATTCCGTAATTAATTATAGTGGTCTCATTTAGCGACATTAGCGATACTAGAACAATTAGCGACATCTATGGGCATTTAGGGACAATTAAAAAGCTTTGGTTCAAGCCGCTTGGAGGATGCTTACAACACACATGTAAAGCGTGGTACCTAATTTAAATATATATACAACTTCCAAAAAGTAGTTGACATGGGTGGAATGGCGAACGTTACATTGTGTAAAGTGATCACTTGAGCCAGTCGTACGATAGTTCGTAAGCCCTATGTACACCCAAAAGACTTCTGTACTTACTACTTTCCTATAAATATACAGTTTCGTCTCTGTGAGACATCTATAATATATATTACTGAAAGTCTGCGCTAAAGTCCATTTTCTAGAACAGGTCCAGAAATACGCCTGAATAATATCATAGTTATAAAATATAGTAGTTTAAATTATCTACTGTGAAATTTATTTACCTAATTACGAGTAAATACTCAACTACCGACTAATTTCAATGCATTTTTTTATCATGACGAGAATATCTTGAAACCACCCTCACGGTACAATGTTTCCGCTGGAACTAATAAATAGAGCCGATGTTTTCTCTGGTAAAACCTAGAAAAACTGTGGGATATTTATGTCTCCAACGCACAAGTGCGGTTATATCGTAACTTTTGAGAGAAAGCCTTGACAATAGCACGTGTTACCACGCTGAGATGTCAGCCAAGGTTTCTTCTAGGAAATCTTCAACAAAAAAACTCGATCTATTTTAGTAGTTTATTACACCATCTCCATGTAAATAGGTATATTGATTTTTATATCCTGTTATTTTTTTTTATTATTATTTAATGTATTTGGTAAATGTATAAACTTAAGACCGGCTGTATTGAATATAATATAATGAATACCGCTTACCCACTTTTAAAATAGAATTTAATTCTCGTGTTTATAAGTGGGGGGCATTGTCATATATGTATATATCTATTGTTAATGTAATCATGAGTGTAACACACTAAATTATTTATTACATAAATAGCTATATCCCGTCAAAAATGACGGTACTTTTGCATGTCGATTCCTAAGGTATAAGTATTTATTTATTTGATTAAAAAAAAAACTTTTGAAAAAAATTTGACTATAAAGAAGTTCTGGACGTTACACGAAGTAAAGGGGATAGACAGACAGACGGACGGACGGACAGACATTGAAATTATTATAATTCGGATTTGTAAATTAATTGCCTACAACGTAACTAATTTCTCGATCTTTAAAAATAAAAAACATAGATGGCTACGCATGATTACTTTTCATTCGCTGTGTTTGTTCATTCCATTTTATCAATATTTTTATAAACTACTGATAAAAAAGAGTAACAAATTTTTCTCCAAATTTACGTCGTATATTTTTATACAACACTAGGAATATGCATCAATTGCAGGCAATAGTACATTGCACGAATTGTGCATTTAAATTTATTTTGAAAAAAAGCGAGATTTTCGATTTACCTGAAAAAATATTTTTATAATCTATACCTATAAAACTCAATGTCTATCTGTCTGTCTGTCTGTTCTCTATACAAATCCACACCGTTTGTCCGATTCGATTCAAATTTTGCATTCTTATGCTTTGGGACCCGGCGGGTAACATAGACAATATTTCCCCCCTATTCTCTTACCCCCTCCCTCCCCCTGATCTATTTTCGATGCGAATCTGAACCGTGTGACCGATTGGACTCAAAATTTGCATACTTATACTTTGAGACCCGGCGGTTAACAAAGGCAACATTTTTTCCCTGTTCTCTTATCTCTTCACCTCCCCCTGATCTATTTTCGATGCGAATCTGAACCGTTTGACCGATAGGACTCAAAATTAGGAAACTTATTTTTTAGAACTCAGCGTTAACATAGGCGATATTTCCCCCTATTATTTTACCCCTTCCCCTCCCTCTGACATATTTTCGATGCAAATCTGTACCGTTTGACGAATCGGACTCAAAATTTGGAAACTTATTCTTTAGGACTCAGCGGGTAACATTGGCGATATTTCTTCCCTATTCTCATACCCCTTCCCCTCCCCTGACATACTTTCGATGCAAATCTGTACCGTTTTGACCTGGAAAAATCTGGACCGATCGGATTCAAAATTTGGAAACTTATTCTTTAGGACTCGGCGAGTAACATAGGCGATATTTCCCCCCTATTCTCATACCTCTTCCCCTCTCCCCCTGACATATTTTCGATGCAAATCTGTACCGTGTGACCAATCAGACTCAAAATTTGGAAACTTATTCGTTAGGACTCTTCGGGTAACACATGCGACATTTTCTCCCTGTAATTTTAACCCTTCCCCTCCGCTTATATATTTTCGATGCAAATCTATACCATTCGAATGGAATCTTTGTTTACCCTCACAAATTTATTTTAAACTTAATCCTTAACCCGTGCAACGCCGGGTAAGGACAGCTAGTAAATCATAAAAATCAACTTAATTTTATTGAAATCACAAGAACAATGCTGACTAGCCAACTAATGAGGCGCGGGCAGCACGTCAGTCTGACACGTCAATCAGAGCGCGGCTCAGGCTACATACAAGTCTCGCGTCACTAAACTACACGGTCTTGACATTAATATTATCATTTTATTAATATTTATTTTTAACTTTAAGCGAATAAAATCTACTTAAAAAAACTAACCCATAAAAACCAAGTTTTAACAATACTCCCTTTCTCATTATCGGGTTTCATGTCTACCAGATGCGTCGGAGTATTTTCATACAATTTACTGAGTTGTATGAAAAAAAACATTAAAAATTTGAAAAATACAAAATTATGCTATAATTATTATTTTTTTTAACGAAAATTTGATAGATCTTCTTGATCGTCGCCACGAGTCTGCTTGCAAAGTTTCAGCTCGATTGGATCACGGGAAAAGGGTTAAAAATCGATCCAAAGTTTTTTCGTCAGACAAGCAAGCAATCAGACGCCACGAGTTAAAAGAAAGGGATAAAAAAACAAATGGTGTTCTATTCATGAATTTTCAGCTTTAAAATCCTACAATTATTTGTATTATTATATCATAATAGTGTTCACCCTTGATTATTCACGGGTGAACAGCTAGTTTTATAATAATTGTAGTAAGAATATTACGAGACCCATATGTGCTCTAGATTTTTTTCGTATAAATTCTAGTTAATTACAGTTTATTTCATATAACTCTTTGCAGACTATTGGTGCATATCAGGATTATTAATAACGCTTTGAGTGAAATAATTCATGCACAATTGTTGCAATATCCTTGTCATGGCACCCTCTCTAGAATATAGTATGTACATAATATATTTCTATCAAAATTTACTCCAGTCGCTTTGGTCCAGCGAGGCTGAATTAAAAATCCAACCACGTTTCATTGTCCTGTAAAAAAATGAATAAAAAACGTCCCTTATGCCTGCTTTGTTTCACTGATCGTCAACCCTCGCTGTAAATAACGCGCTTTTCTGTTCCAGGCTTCAACACCTACACGTACAACGAGAGCGCCCACACCGACAGGGTGGCGGACGACATCCTGTCCGTGATGTACGAAGACGGAAAGTGGTCCAAGCCCTACTACGACTGCGGCGGGGGCAATATATGGATGCTAACGTACACGGTGCCGTTCTTCGGCTACGCAAATGACACCTATTTCTTCAAGTGAGTATAAGGAGCTTTTCAGAATAAACTTGCCGCTCCAGCGGGCCGTGGAAAATAATCCATCTTGAGGGAGAAACTTTCCATCACATAGATGGCTACGCATGATCATTTTTCATTCGCCGTGTTTGTTCGTGCCGTCTTTCATATCAATATTTTTAATATTATCATTATTTATAAAAAATGCCGTTCTCGTTCATTTTCCGCATTTTAGAAGATTGTCTTGATTACATTATATTATTCCAATCATATTTTTACACAAAATATTATTTATTCACTTGATATTTGCCTATTTTTCACTAAAAACGAAAAAAAAAAGTTGGTTTTGCAAGAAACATTAACAAAAACAACGCAGATTGATGATAATTAATAAATAAAATAAAATAAATAAATAAATATGAACGAACTTTTAAGCAAATCCTTTTTATACATGGAAAAAACAATGTAGTGCGTGATTTACCTTTTATTAATAAAACAAAAAATTCCAAGCTTGTAAGGAAAATATTATTTGAACCTGCAAATAATTGCGTTGACCTAGAAATTTCATATATAATAGGCTGTATTATTGTAACGACACCAGAGTCCACCGTTTGAGAGTTACTTCTGTTTTTTTTTCTCTATACATAATTATTATGTCTTTAAGAACATTAAGTTATTAATTGATACATTTTAAGCTAGAGTTATACCTAAACTGTAAAAAATAATAAACTTACTTTGATAATGAACGTATGAAATGAAAATATTATTCTGTAGTTTCCAAAATTTTAAGGATTAAGAAATTTTTTTCAAATGATACAATTCTCGCGGAACATTCACGAATACTTATCACCTTTGTTTTTAAACTCAAAAACTACCATATTTTCCACGGTGCACGTGAAAAAAAATCATATTTTTGTGATAGGATTAAAAAATCTATATTTTATGATTCACAAAGATAATCATCATCATGGAGAGTATGAGCGCAGGCGACCAGTGACGAAACTAGATGGGCGGAAAATTCATCCTACCCCGGCCGGCAACGATTGGTTGCACCTGACATAAATAATATGATTCATATGAAAAATGGCAGAAGTACGTGACTTATTACTGCACAAACATTAGCGAATTGACATTAGTGAATTTCATATGTTGTGTATTAGCATTAAACGCATCAAAATATTTTTATTAAAATTTTATAAGTACGTATTGTATTATTCAAATATATTAGCTCGTGTCTCTCTACTATACCGTTTCTATATAGGTTTAGAAAAGATTCGTAGGTCGTGGAATTAAAAAGTGATTGGTTGTAATCTTGATGTTATTTCTCTTAGAGTAAAGCTCAGGGAGCCATTGAAAGTGTACAGGTAAGGAAGCAGCTTTAGAGTATAAATAATGACTGTCTGATCGACTTCCGACTGTCCAACTGACTATCCAAGTGCCTCAATGTTGAGGGATTACCCTTTATATAGGCCACTGTCTCTTTTGTTCTTTCTCCTTCTAGTCGTGAAACCTTATCGCTGACCGATAATTTAACTGATGGATTTTAAATATCTGGTTCACGACTGGACGCACACCGAATCCATAAAACGTAAACAATTGGGCAATGGAAATTTGAGTGCAATGTTTTCTGGTCCAAAGCACGGTGAAATTTCCATGCTGGTAGGACTACTGATCTACATAGATTAAATACCAAAATAATATAATAATAATATATCGAAAATAAGACTAGGAGGCCTTCAAAAATATCATTTGAATTAACGTGATATACAGAGATTTTAAAATATATTATAGTTATAATAGTAACAATATAGTTACGATAATAAAATAAAATAACTGTTCGTGCCCGGCATTCCACGGGTTAAGGATTAAGTTAAAAATAAGTTTGTGGGGGGAAAGAACGGTTCTAATAAAATCAATGTTTCCATCGAATCTAGGCTGGGATGGATGGAGTGTCCAGGGAGAAAATATTTGCCGCAGAGTCCTAGGAAATATGTAGGCAAAATTTGGATTAGATCAGTCGAACGGTACACATATGCATCTAAAATATATCAGAGGAGAAAGGATTAAGGAAGAGGGGAGAAACATCACTTATGTTAGCCGCTGGAACCTAATGAATAAGTATGCAAATTTTGAGTCAGATCAGTCAAACGGTACAGATCTGTATAGAAAAGAAACAGTTATACAAGCATTGAGCTTTATAGGTATAGATAATATAAAAAGAAAATTAAAAAAAAATACTATTGTTTGTATGTCTTTCATATTTCGAA
This sequence comes from Agrypnia vestita, assembly GCA_016648135.1. Taxonomy (NCBI): domain Eukaryota; kingdom Metazoa; phylum Arthropoda; class Insecta; order Trichoptera; family Phryganeidae; genus Agrypnia; species Agrypnia vestita. Next base: position 93,270 of record JADDOH010000120.1, on the reverse strand, counting down.
TGTTAAATTATGTCGTCTATTCAGGTAAGTCGGTGTATAATTTTAATCCGTCGCAAATGGTTCGTGATTGTCCTGGTTTTATTCTGGCTGAAGTGGTATGATAGTATTTTGATGTTTTTATGTAATATTGATTGTTTTCATTTAATTGTATATTTTTATTTACCCGTCTTATATTTTTCCTTTAGCAAGCTTATGCATGAGTTTGAGGGTTTCAATCTACGTTTGAGTTTTTGTGTTGTTAAGTATACTTTTTCAATCATTATCAAGTAGTTCACATTGTGAACCAATTTCAGTATTTAATTTATTTGGCTTTAAAGTTTGCTTTTTGTTTTGTTTCCGGTTGCTCAGAAAGGTTATCATGTAGTTTATTTTTTTCATGATGTGTGCCTTATACATCAGACTTTTTTTACTATTCAGTGTAAATTATGTAACATTCTTGACAGTTTGGTCATTGATCAAAATTACTTCATTTACTCCTATAAACAGTCCAGCTTAGAAAAAAAAATTGCCTAAGATCCGTAATAGACAGGTAGATGTTTGGTTACTTTTGACAATCGAAATTCATAGATCAAAATCTTTAATTTATACTGAAATTTATTAACAGTATAATTAAAGCATGTTTTTTGTCAATTAACTTAATTAAAAATAAAAATAAAATCATAAAATAATTTATTTTCTATTATTTGTGGATGGGTTATATCTGGTATTTTATATGAAAAATGTTATATAACAATTAATAGTGCGTATAAATCTTGAATACCTTGCACCATTCTTCGAAATTGCTTTACATTACGAAGCTGATTTACAGTATTGAAAAATAAGCAAAAGCAAATATATAAAGTTCATTTCAATTTTTTAAATTTTTTTAACACATTTTATATCCATTTTTCAATTATCCTTCATAAATTAAACAATACAACTTTTCAGCTTATGTGAGTATATCAAAACGTATTTTTTTAAATAAAATAATTTTAAAAATATTTTAACCACCCTTCAATTTTGTTGTAACAATTCAACATGCTTTGGGAGCGGTGCTCTTTTCTTCAGGACAATGAATATGCTAAATTACGTTCAATGTCCTTTAAAATGGAGCATTTCTCCCAAAAATGTTGAATTTTAATAATAAAATTTAAGTGTTGTTTAAACAAAGTTTTAATTATTTTATTAATAAAATGGTGCCACGCAGGGAATTTGAAAAATTTTAAGTATTAAAAAATTTTTACTCACTACTATTTATCAGAACTAGATCACTATGAAGAGTGTAAATAATTTGTATTTGACTGTCTTTAGAATGCAATTTAAAGTCGAGTCGTCCTTTATGTAATATAAAACTTCTAATTCCAAGACGCGAGCTTTGTAGCTTTGTTGAGCAATAATACTGATTAAAATTCCCGAACAGTAGAAGAGATAAGTAGGTGAAATAAAGAGACGAGGAGCTGAAATATTTTTCCCAGAATCCGGACCAACACATAAAATCTGTCTCTGTATTCTCAAACACTGCAAAAATGCACTAGAAATTTCAGAAAACCTACTTATGTATATAACTTGTATAAAGCATGAAAATTACATGAAACAATTTCTGAATTTATATATAAATTTACATTAAAATAAAATCATTTACTTTGTTTAACGGTTGAACTGCATACAATTTGATATATTATACGTTATACTATATTATACAGAAAATCTGTTTGATTTTTCTCTGACGGATAATACATTGCAAAAGTTTATAATAGACGCGTATTGCGTTCCCATGTTTTTTTTATTCATATTATATTTTTAAAACCTGTATCAAAACAATAAAGTTATCAAGGAATATTACGTACCGAATACCTATATTTAACGTACGATATTAGTCGTATAAACAACCATTATTAAAAATCAATTAATGTCTTGCGCCATATAATAGGTACCTAAACTTGTTCAAATAATATAAAGTACAATGTGTGTCGTATTTTCAAAAGCAGTATCAAAAAACAATTAAGCTACAAACCAATGACTCCCACCTGGGTCACACTAAAATTTATTATGGAGTAGGGTGCGCGTGGTCACCTACCCAGAAAAGTTTTTGCAGATTTATTTGTAACTAATAATATAATAATTTGAATGCAGTCATCGAGAATAACTCATTTTTAATGTACTTGTAACAAATTTCAGTGGTAATTTTGTGTGCAAGATGAACGAGTGTGTTCGATTAAATGGAGAGTACGACTAGTTGAACACATTTATGTGGTAGCCGAAGGCGTCTAATATTATCTGATAGCATGTAAATGTATGTAAGATGAGCAATGCAGGATAATCTGCGAAGATGCAAGATGTTGAATTTAATATTCACAATTAGACATGTAGATTTATTTTTGTGATATACTTGCATTATAAATGGAGCAATCTGTAGTGCAAAAAAAATATATATATATATTGCCCGCATCGAGCTCTGATTGAGTATTTCGCTCAAATAAAATCTAAATTTATAGGAAACATATTTTGGAAGAGAAAGAATTTTGCATCTACATTTTAAATACGTAATCCTATATGACTGCATTCAAACATTTTAATTTAATTTTTTGTATATTGCTGCCTTTGCTTTTATACCCCACGTATAATAATAATTAAATATCTGCCAACTATTGGCGAAACCGGAAGTAAATTTTTCCTTTGAATAATTACATAAGAAAAAAGTTTCAGTCGTAAAATTAATCAAAAATTAATAAAAGTATTCAATTTATCGACTGTTTATCGGAAAATTAATCAAAAATTAATAATAGTATTCAATTTATCGACTGGCTGTTAGAACGCAGCAAAAATTTAATTTATTGAAGATTCTTCACTTCAAGTAATATATATAAAATTAATTATTTCAAACAGCTATGCTTTTCAACTTTCCATTGAATACCCTTTGTATAAAAGGATCGAGTACTTTTCTTCGACTGTCAACTGTATTCAATTAAAACTCTAAGGAATTTTCTGACATTTAACTTGTAATTTGAAGATCGGAAATTTTTGCTTATCTCACAGAAATTGGCTTATTAATTTTCAGACGTTTTTACAAAAACTGTGTTAATAATCAACAGCTTAATTTAGAGAACATAATGTTTTATTTGTTAATTTTCGTTTAAGCTAAATTAAATTAAACATTTACAAATAATATACATGAAATGTTTAAATTGTTTTATTAATAATATAAAATATTTATGACGTGAAAGAGTTGTATCATCATAATAGGCACAAAATATCATTATTTTTAATAATGTACCCAATACTAACACTTAAAACTTTTTTGTTGTTAAATATAAATAAACCAATTTAAAAGTTATAAATCTAATAATTTCATCACTCTAAATAAATTAATAAATATGAGCATTTTGAAAATTGAGGGCTTCTCTATAAAAAGGGTGTTTATAGTAAATCAGGTCACAGCTTTTTCTTACTTTCCATGATTTCAATTCTCTTGCTACAAAAGTTGGCTGACGTGGAAAATTTTTATATATTCCTCTATATTCATCTGGTAGTAAAAAATATGACGGATGCCGAATCGACAATGTCACTGGGATTGCTTAACAACATGTATAAAAGTAAAATTAATATCCATAATTGGTAAATGAATAAAAAAAAATAACAAAAGACGAAAATTCTGAGTTTTCTGTCCTGTAAAACTTTGTTTTTGCATAAAAACCCTTATTATAGGGTCGCTTTCAGTTATCATTTTGTAAACACTTTATTTCCGTCAATAATATTGAAAACCACTATGTTTAAATAAAGCGCTTAAAACAAAACTGAGAATAGCGCAGAAATAATATCTGACGTATTAATTACACGTAAGCTTACCGTAACACCTTTCTCCGTGGGGGTAGGCAGAGAGGATGAAGTGCCACACTCTTCTGTCCTGACACACAACTCTCGCTTCATCCACATTTGGCTGTGGCTTCCTACAGGACCATCTTCCAGTATCTTGTAAACCAGGTTATGCTTAGTCTTTCGTCAACCATTCTCTATTTTTGGCGCCATCAATATTTGGATCACATCCATTTCTTATCTGTTCATTCTATATCATGCATAAATTTCTCTCTTCTGCCAGCTCCAGGCTTCATTTCTTGTCATCGGTGCTGACAACAGAAATTAAATATCAAATTGTATCTGAATATAAATAATGTTCAAATCTTGTCACTAACTTTTATAATACATAATTAATTACAAATAAAAAAATTAGTGTCTCCATTAAAAATTACCCAAGGAACATTTTTAGGTACTTTTTTTTTTATCTTACATCATATAAGAGTGGGTGGGTAAAAGAAAATTTAAATATTTATTTTGTTTTTCCATAAATATTTTGGCCCACTGAATTCATTCACGGTGAGTTCAAGGCGCAAACCCTTTAAATCAGAAATAATCCGCTCCTGTCCAGCTTGAAGCGAGGTCCTCTTTTAAAAATTTCTGACACCTGTCACCAGCAAACTCCTTTATAAATAATATTTTCATATCGGCCTACCTTTAAATTTTTAATTTCTTCACTTGAACTTACTGAATGTCGGTTAAAAATTATTTTAAACATTTATCGTATAATATATACTGTAATTCTTCTATTTCCTTACTTAATTATTCCTACTTTAAGTGTGTGTGTAATTGCGCATATCACGCAAAACTGTATTCTCATTCACAATAGAAATTAATACACTTGAATATTGAAAAAAATATTGCAAAATGTAATCTTTATAATGTAGCCAACAAATACATATAATTTTGCTAATTTTCTAATCATTTTTAAGAAATACATCATTATTATGATTTAAATAATAATTTACAATTTTCACAAGCAAATTAAACAGAATTACATTTGGGTAAATTAGAAATTTTAGATTTAAGAAATAGTTTTAATTAGTAAATTGAATATTTTAAATAATTCGGTCCATCCTACAAATAGTAATGATTTAAGTTTTTATATAAATAAGTACTTAGTTATTTATTCATCTCCCATATATTAATTATTATTGTGTTATGGTCGATTTTTGATTTTTAATACTTAGTATACATTGTGTCCTGATGATCGGGCCAATTACCCTGAAATTTTTTGTTAATTCAAAAAATAAATGGCGAAAGCAATTTTACATATTTATTTTTTAAATTTTTATTTTTAACTGACTTGTTTCAAAGCAGACACTTTTTCAGGAAAAAATACAAGTAAAATTTTATTGTTTAATTTTGACAATGTTTTAATTGACATGTTGGCTATAGGTATATTTAAATATTTTAATAAGCTTTACATTTAATTATTGTCTGCTCACTACTGTAATATGACATTATTAGGTTGAGAGGGGCATATATAATGTAATGTACCCACTGAAAGTTATACGGAGAACAATTATCGAAGTAATATTTTAAAAAATCAACTTTTTCAACGTAACGCTCTTCAATAAATTCCCAGTTTTGAAAATAGAAAATATTTACAAAAAAAAATCCATTATGAAAATTCAGAATATTTTGAGTTTGTTCAAATCTTTCAGAACAGTGCTGGATTTATGTCACAGAGACATTATTAATCAATTAATGTATAAACATTAATTGAATACATTAATTGTATACATTAATTGTGTACATTAACATATATACATTAATTCATTATGATAATAATTAAACAAAATTTTAAAACAAAATTTTAAATACGCACATCCGTTAAATTATTAAATAATTTCAAAATACCAAAATGTAACACCAACATATAAGTTTATAAGCAATATGTAAGCAAAATTATGTACAAAAAATATATTTAAGAATAAGGACAAAGACATTTTTTGAAAGCTTAAATTAATAATATCTAACGGTTGTGTTTTTTCTAGATTTAGTTTATTCAAAAAGGGACTCTTTACCACTTTAAATATAAATTATTTGTTTTAAGTATATGAAGGCCATTTTTTCATAAAGATAGTTATTGAATAAATGAAATCTCTGTTCAGGGAAGAAAAATGCCTTCAAAGTTACGATATAATCACACTTATTTTCAATCCCTATTTTGGGTTATCATCATTTCTCTTCGATCCTTGCTCAAGATATCACATTCGGGATATCACTGTTCCTCGTATTACGAAATACGAGAGTTCTTCTCTACATTAATTATATTATCTGATGGAATGAATCAGGAAGCTACCATTGAATATATGTGTTATAAAAAGGATATATAGAATTTCATTTTACTTTCTAGTCGTAAATACTCTCAATATATTATCACGGGATTCTGGAAACAGAATAATATACGATAATCGAAAATAAACTTAATCCGGGATTTCAGAAGGTTTGAATCATTCAAGAAGATTTAGGAAAATCCCGAAAGTCTGTCAATGCGCGAGTGCCTATGTATATTGTTTCAGAATCTGAAACTTTCCTACCTGTGTACGGAAAGTTCCAGAGAACCTTATACAAACAACAATGCCATCACATGTCAAGTAAGTCTTGCAGTCAGCAGCAAAAAAACTACTGACGCGCACCTGGAGGTGAACGAAAATTCCGTACCTGGGACCTTTCTTGTAAGAAATTAAACGCAGCCGAGCGGCTGTATTTCCATGCTTTCCAAAGGGGCACATTTTCGGAGAATTTCGCCAAAACATACACATACAAAATACACCTACTACTTATATTCTGTTTTATATTCAGAATATTTTGAGTATCTTCAAATTTTTAAATAACACAACACTGGATTTTATCACCAGGGGAACATCATTAATCAAGACATTATTATAGATGCCTCGTAAAGACGAAGCTACTTTTTATGGGAAAGTAGGTATGGAAGTATTTTTGGGTGTCTTTAGAGCTTACGACCTTCCTGGCTTAATATAATGTAACGTTCGCCAATTCCGCCCATGATAGGCTACCACTTCCATCAAATTTTTTGAAGTTGTATATATGTTTAAGATGCGCACCTCGTTCCACATGCGTGTTGTGTCTTTAATACCTAGCCGGTCGTATGCCCTACGGACACCCAAAAAGACTTCCAGTACTGCAGTACAGTAGGTATTTTCACATATAAAAAAGAAGCTTCGTCTCTGTGAGACATCTATAATATTTCTTGATTTTTATTTTTTAGTTTGCCTTTATACGTACTTCATCTATAATTTGTTATATATATCTTGTTCATTTTTTTTCATTTATTAATAATTTTCTTCTTATGTACCTACTTATTACTTATTGTATTTTTTCGTAGCCGTCGTTAGCCACCAAAAAGTACGAAATATATAAAATGTGAAAAATTTTCCGATTTGAAACAAAAAATATTTTTGACTATGCCTTCGAATCGCGAACATTTAGTACGCTTTTAAAGCAAATCTTTAAGATGATCTGGAAATGGGTCGTTTCTTGTATAGAACACAGATAAAGTATCAATCGGCAACATCCCGCTCATTTTATTCGCCGCTTAAGATTCTATCTGTGTAACCCTCGTCTTCTTACAAGTCGGAAGATGTCATCCCAAATCCGCAATTAGAACAACCATAAATTTCTAACCTGGTAAATTTTCAACTATCTAAAACTATACTCGTGTCTCCACAGGTCCCGTCCAATAGAATTTGCTATCTGAAAAGCAATTAGTAATGTTATAACGGCGCTCACATATCACGGAAAACGTAATATTGTCGCGGACAACACCGGGGTGGAGGGGTGTTTATGGCGTACCGTATTTTTCTGACCATAAGACCTTCTTATTTTTGATTTAAGAAAAATCGAAAAAGATGGTTCGTTTTTTGGTCTAAGGAGGTGATATCTGCAGAACAAATGTAATTTTTTGTTCTTGCACGTATTTGTTTTTTTATTTATTTATTACGAACTTAAAAACGTACCTACATATAAAAAAGATGAGTAGCTTTACAACAAAAGTGAGGAAAAATTATAACGTTATATAAATTTATTTTTTATTATAAATATGTTCAGGAAACAAGTACATATTATTTAACACAATAGCAGATAAAAGAATAAGATTACAATTTAATTTTTTAATTTAATTTATATAAATTAACTTTGTGAACACCACTTAATTATTGAAAAAAAAAATTCAACATGTTTCGAAGCCAATGGCTTCTTCGTCAAGATAACAAAAATTAAATTAACCATCTTTTGGCTATGGATCATTCTTTTGATATTAATAAGGGTTTACAAATTTTACTTACAAATTATACAGAATCACAATTTGATAAATTAAATATTTTGGAAATAAGAAAGAGTGTAAATAGTAAAATGAATGTTATAAATAATCAGGTCCTTTTTGCAAATAGTCATCTTTTAAATTTATTTTCATGTTAAGTAGGTACTTTATATTATCATTTTCCATATATAACTTTTTAATATTTTGATCTATACTTCGATTTTTATCCTGACGAAGAAGCCATTGGCTTCAAAACATGTTGAATTTTTTTCAATATATAAGTGGTGTTTACAAAGTTAATTTATATAAATTATAATTATGTCATCAAAAAATAAATTTGCTACATTTGAAGAAGAAAAAAAATAAGATTACATTTTGTAAAAAAAAAATTGTTAAGATGAAATAATACAGTTTAACGAGTACAAAAATAAACTGAAACCTGTATTCTACAGTTGCTTACTGGTGTTGATAAAATTATAAACTGGACTAGTAATGTCTCCAGTTTATAATTTTATATGTTTTAAAAAAAGCTAGGTGATCACATTTATGTATAAAGGATGATAAATATAGTGTGAAAACTTTTTTATCACTCAGCATATCACACGTAATCGTTAAATAGTGACAATATTCTTGAAATCTTAATTTTTTCAGGAATGACGTTAAAGAACAAAGAAATCTTGTAAACAACTTTTGTTTAAATTACACATTTGACATTTATCGGCTGATATATTAGAGAAGCGTGGATACTAGTGTTACATACTTGCTGAGTTCTTTTGACAATATCTTTTTCTTAAAATTTTTTTTTTTAAGAATCATGAAAATGAAATGATAAGTCTGGATCATAAAAAGCCGGCTGACACGTGATTTTATATTTACTGTATAAAAATTGTGATAGATTTATAAAACTTTATTTATACATAATAATTATGTAGCAGGTTTCCTAGAAAAATAATATTGTTTGTTAGTAATGATCGTACAATAGCATAAACGACACTTTTATTATTTATTTGCTATCATTCTGATTTTATTGTATCTCTTCGTATTAATTTTTAAGTACATTTAGTACACAAAGCAAACGTTGGCTTAATCGTAAATAAATAATTTTGTTTGTATCTGTCTGCTTTCTTGTATTAAATACATTTCTCTAAAATTTATCTCCTAAATTTTGGATGCGTCTAGTCTCCGTCCGGTGCATCTTATCGTATAATAAATTTATAAATTCATAAAACTCAATCTTATAAATTCATTATTGAATTAAATAGTCTCGTCACTACAATGCAATAACAATCTATCACAAATGTACGGTAAAATGTACGAAATTTTAAACAAAACATCGCGCGCGAGTGATATAACACAATTATAAATTTACGTTTCCCGTTACAGTTTTGTTCAGGGAAGTAGTTTTACAAGCTTTAACCGATTTTTAAAGTATATTTAAAAATTTCTAAGCAATTACCGACACGATATATGCGCGTTAGATACATTTCTTCTGGAATTCATAAAAAAACTACATGCTGTTTTGTACACCCTGCTTTGAAAAATAGCTGAGCAGAATGCGCTTGCGCGTTCTATCCAGTTAAGTTTTAACTCAAGATATATACACAAACAAGAATTTCCATCAATGATAGTATTCCAACCATGAATAAAAAATCTTGATTACATAAAAACTAGGAAATGAAATAAAAATAACATAATTCAATTACTGTTATACCACGTTATGAATTTTATGTTAAAAATACATCATCATATAGAAAATAAACAAAAATAACAGAACCCGGAGCATATACAATTTTAATAGCAGCAATTTTAATAGCAGCATCACCAAATGTGAATGATTCGATGTCGTCACATATAAAAATTGCCATTGGTTTAATATCACTCGGAAAATCTAACTTCATGGTGTGAAATGCTGTATGTTTCTCTCTAAACGTACCTAAAGAGAATAACTTAAAAAACTTTAATCTAATTTTTCAGTTTTTTTCATACAGTGTAGTAGACTAAAGATGGCAAACCTAAGACAGGAGGGCAAAGTTTAAATTCTGTTAGCAAAAATATGTAATTTGAGTGTATATATTGGTACGTAAGAAAATAGTTATAATCTCACTTTCACATTGATATTCTGGACAACCGAGTCCTGCGCACGAGATCATTAGCAAATGAAACGAAATAAATAATGGAAAAATAGATACAATTTTCTACCTGAGATATAAATTAAACGAAAATTGGGACTCTTTCATGGAAATGAAATGTCATAAATTTGCGAATAAGAAAGATACATGCTAAATGTTTTTTTTTACAATTATATGGAACGAAAACTTTGGCGCTCACTAAAACAATGCTTAAGCGACCTGAAGCATATTAGATATGGATCCCGGAAATTGCAAAATTTTGGCCATATTTAGCTCTTGGCTTTTCTGGATTATTTTGTATTTTTGAATTTTAGAACACATAAAATATATAATATTCCTTTATACCTATATCTCTACTTTTCTTGGTTTATTTATTCCATAACTTTCCTTTTTTACCAGTACCACATTGATTACTATTACTTCTTACTTAATTACTTTATCTATATATTTTTCTTGTTCTTGTTCTTTTCTGTCTTGCTTCGATTTTAATATTTCATATAATACCGTGGATCTCTGTAATTGGTCTATAACATTGTGTCATTATAATTAATTTGTACTCCTGAGATTCCTAAAAAAAACAATAATAATTCAAGACAAAATTGAGGGCAAAAAAGATCCTGGAAGACGAGGGACATCCAATTATTTCAAGCTGCTAGTTAATACTCGCCGACCTGACAGCTAACATTCAATATCCGGGGAAAATTCTTGCGGCCTGTGCCGGAAGGGATTTTCGCGTACGATAGGTGATTCGACAATTTTTTACAATCGTTTTATAATATATTTGGTTTGTCAAGAAGCCGCGAACGGAATACCTTCCCGGCTCCGCCATTGTAAATCGACTTTCGAAACTCGGGCGCCTCTCCGAGGGTGTCGCTGCTACATCGAGCGAGTTTGTGACACTTTCCAGACGATTCGGGCGTCGCGTCGCGTCGGCGTAACAAAGTTAAAGTTTAAAATGCTCTCGAGATTTATTGCGTTACCTTTCTCCCGCGATTTATGTGCGTTAGTCTTGCAGGGTGATTCAAATTAAACTTGGGGCTGCGACTCACTTTAAGCTGCTAAGTGGCTCCGAAAGACCTCGTGAATAATTAAGTATTTTCAATTATTTATAGTTTATTGATTAAAGGTTGATATTTTCTGTATTTTTTTATGGTTTTTACTGGTTGACTACTATTTTTCGTTGAATAAGCATGCACTTTCATGCACCTTTTTATGGAAAAAGTCGTTCTACGAATCTGGATAAAGAAATGTATGAAAAAAACTGACCCATAAAAAACAAGTTTTTATTATACTCCCTTTCTCATTTACTAGTGGAGACAGGTTTGGCGCTTAACCTACGCGTTGGGCTCGGGTCGGGCGATGCTACAAAAGGGAGTAATAAAAATTTCGAAAAATCCAAAATTATACTATAATTATTTTAAAAATTTGAACGAAAATTTGTTAGATCATTTTTATCGTCGCCACGAGTCTGTTTGCAAAGTTTCAGCTCGATTGGATCACGGAAAATGGTTAAAATCGATCGATCCAATGTTTTTTCGACAGACAAGCAAGCACGCAAGCAGACGCTACGAGTTATAAGAAAGGGAATAAAAAAATATAAAATTTCGAACGTTCACAACCAAAATTCTATAAGATCTACTTCGATATATATAATACATCGTTAAATAGAAAAGAGATGTTTCTTTGAAATATATATAAACTTTGTTCACTAGAGTTGTAAGTGACTAAGGCCCGGTTGTTTCAAATTCGATCAAAGTAAGCGTAGAGTTTAAACTGAAATTTTACGTTCTCCACCAATCAGACGATCCGTTTTCGTAAAAATCTATGCTTTTATCGACCGCTTACTTTGATCGAACTTGAAACAACCGGGCCTAAGAGAAATACGCCCAAAATGGTCGACTTTAGTCCCATCGGCATCGTAACGGCGTCATGATATGATTCATTACCAATTGCATCACTATTAGTTCGCTAACAAGTTTTATAATATATTTTTTATCGATTCAAAGTACAATCGTGACCGATAAAATGCACAAAGATAGGTAGCCGAAGGTTTGAGGATCGGGAGTCAGCGACTGTACAAGACCCAACTTCCCGCTAGAGTTGAGATTCGCTGCGTTCGACCTCATCATCGCAGCCATCGTCTCGCAGAGCAACTGATATCATTGTATAGTGCAAGACCATTAAGACAAACCCACTTGCGACTGAGAAAAGGAATGATCATATCGACAATGGCGACGTGAATGATGTTCATGAATGATCCATAATACTCGAGATTTTTACTGCCCAAACAGCCTAGTTCTACGTTAAAAAGCTTGAAGAATTCTCATAGTAAAGCTATATACTATGATTTTTCACTAAAATCGTATTTGGACAAATATCAAACAGTAAAATGTTATTTTATTTTTTCCAAATAGATTACAATATACACGTGTAACAATTCAATACTGAACTGTCGAAAACAGGTAATAAACTGTAGTTTTTTTAATCATTATAATAAATATATACGAACATTCATGTATTTTTTTATATTTATTTTTTATGAGTTTGCTGTTGCTTTGGTATTCAAAAATATCTACATGTTTATACTATGCATACCTTTGATTCTTTACATATATTCTTTATACTTTCACTGTTGCTTTTGTATTATATAATATCTACTGTTTTTACTATCCACATTTTATATTTATATTCTCAATTAATTGATTAGTTATGTAGTTATGCTGTATTTTATTTTATATTTATATTATGATGTATGTATGGAAGTGAAGCCTGAAATTGGCAATGAAGGAATGAATGTAGACTAAATGCAGTGGAAATGCGGTCACTATTACCCTTTTGTTGAAAATCTTTGGTCGATAGAGTGAGGAATAAACAAATTAGATGTGAATGCAATGCTGGCTGTAGTGTGCTAGATAGAATAAAGAAAGGAATTTTGAGATGGTTTGGTCATGTGTAATGTATGAACGAGGAAAGGATGGTTAAGAAAATATATGAGGGTAGTGTTGAAGGCAACAGGAACAGAGGTCGTCCGCGAAAAACCTGTCACGATCAGATACTACAAGAGGATGGCCCTGTTAAAAGCTTCAACAACCGTATAACTTGTATGAGAAGATGTATGCCCATCTGCCTATCCCTGTGGGGAAACGGCGTGATGGTTAATTAATTTTATTTTGTTCTTACTATTTTTACATTTTTTGTTGCGTCCGGTGAATACTCATAAATTGTAATTAATTTACCAAATATATTAATATATTAGGTCCTTACATATGAAATTGAAGTTTAGTATGGGAGGAACATAAAGTCGATTTTTTTTTATTATAATATATTTATTTAATCAAAGTATGTACCATTGCTATCTATGCACTTTTGCCATCTCATAGGTAGTTCATCGATCCCTTTACTAAAAAAACCATTCGGAAGGGAATCAATAAAATCTTTGAAGGCGGTTTGGACTGCCCCATCGGAGTTGAATTTTTTCCTTTGCAAGAAGTTATCCAAATTTTGAAAAAAATGGTAATCTGTTGGGGCAAGGTCCAGAGAGTACGGTGGATGTCTTAGACATTCCAATTGAAGCTCCTCTAATTTGGTAGCCGTCTGTTGTGCAGTGTGTGGTCTAGCGTTGTCATGAAGCAGCAGTGGCCTAGAGCGATTAACCAGCCTCGGTTGTTTAGCAGCTAGCTTTTCCATCATGGTTTGCAGTTGCTGACAATATACATCTGCCGTAATCGTCTGGCCAGATTTAAGAAAGCTGTAGTGAACGACACCAGCACTAGTCCACCAAACGCTCACAAGTAACTCGCGTTTGTTGATTTGCTTCACTCAATTCGTGAGGTACCCACCTTTCAAGCTTTTTCAACTTACCAATTTGCTTCAAGTGGATTAAAACAGTTTTATCACTAACACCGCAGCCTGTAGCTAACTCGGATGTGGTTTGCGATGGATTCCGCTTCCACAATAGCCTTCAATTCTTCATTATCAACTTTGGTCTCCGGCCGTCCACGGGGTTTGTTCTGCAGGTCGAAATTTCCAGAACGAAAACGTTGGAACCAAAAACGCACTGTGTTTTCTTTTGCGGCACCGTCGCCATACACATCATTAATCCTTCGAGCCGTTTCTGCAGCACTGGTGCCACGGTGGAACTCGTACTCGTAAATAACGCGATATTTCAAGTTTTTCATTTTGTAAACTGAGTCTCGCAAAGAAAAAAACAATTGAGGAAAAAACAAATGAATTATAATTTTCAAAACACAAATACATGAGTAAATAGCTGTAAAAATTTGGATTTGGAATTCCTAACCAAAGAGAAGATATTTGAGATCAAATTTGCCAGTACGGTAAAACGTCAATTTCATATGTAAGGACCTAATATTACGGAGAATTATATTAAATACAAAAATTATATATATTAAAATATAAAATATATTCATTTTTCAAATGAAAAAATATGTTAAATATGAATATATTTTAAGAGATATATTTACATAATTAGATGTAAATATATCAATATAAACTCAGTTTAGATAATCAGAGAGGAAATGTTTAAAAACTCTATTAATAATTTTAAAAATCCGTTTTGGCATTTTCTTGTATAGTTTTCGATATAAAAATACTTATTTGTTTAGTGATGCAAATTTTACAGAGAAGAAACAAGAAAAAAAATCCTCTAAATCATAAAAGTGACGTAATGTAAATATTCGTTCATCAGCGTTCGTTTGTTGGTTGGTTCCCGAAGTTTTCGTTACAAATAATAAGGTTTGTGAATTTTCATCCTGTTTTTGCGCAGTCACGTGAAAGATAACTTGGGGAATAAATAGTAATTTAATTAGTTATTGTTAAAGCGTTAACACCGTGGCGAACGTGATTTTAATTAAAAACAAGATTGCTTTAAAGTTTCGTTTGGTGTTTGACAAGCATAACATCCAACTGTTTTGTAACCAATTTAACAAGAGTCTACCTTAATTGTTTGTGTAATTATATTTATTCAAATAATAATATTTATTTATGACACAAAATACGCACGCCTTCTAGTGGATTACGGATAACCAAATGGATTAAAAACAAATAAAAAATAATTTTATTATTTATCAATTTAAACAAATTAAATTTTTAATGCGAGAATGCAATTTTTAAAAATATTTGTTTTGAAAATAAAATCAAAAATAAATTAAAAACCTAAAAATTATCACATAAAATTTAAATGTTAAATAAATAATTTCATTAATTATTATCGATGTATTTATTTTAATAGGAAATAAAGTAGTACATTTAGCTTCAGTCAGATAAAAGTAATTTGTTGGTGATGAAATTTGACTAAACAGGATATTATACAGGTGATATATATAACCTCGGCGTAAAAAATGTTAAAAAATAATCCTCCATAAAGTAGATATTGTCGATGTTTTTATTTTATTAGGAATGATACATATAGCTACAGTCAAATAAAGTTAATTTGTTGGTGATGAAATTTGACTATACAAGGTATTATACAGGCGATTACACAGGGTAACCGTGGCGTTATTTTTAACGTGTTCTAAAGAAATATTCCAGGTTTGCTTCCTGGTATAGTGACTATTTATTTTTTGAAAGATGACTTTTTTGGGTATGTATACTTTTCTATGTGATTCTTCTAACTTGTTAAAATATTAATTTTTTTCTTTTTTTCTTCTACTTTACGTATTTTACAAATTGCTTGAATATTGATGTGACACATATCCCGTGTTTGCACTTTTAATTTTTTTAAATTTAATTATTCCATATTTTTATATTTTAATATAATAAATTATAGAAAAAATATTCTTTGTTTGATAGAAGCCTAATTGAATATAATGTATACTCGTACAGATATTTATATGATAGATTCGGAAATAATTCATTTATTTTGTGAAACACAGTTTCAAATAGTTAGGTAGTTGTTTGCGAATTTACTCGTTATGAAAGACGTATTGAGTATGAAAAAAGTTTTTTAACAAATATCATATAATATTTACGTATACTCAGAAATGATTATACTTTCAGCTTAATCATATTCAACAGCTGATATTTTTATATTTTTTTATATTTTGTTTCCACGAAATTGCTCCAATTAATTAATGATTGGACAAAATGAAAATGTTGATACCATATTATTTATTTTAGGATGTTTTACGAAAGAAAGGTACGTCACATAACAATACAATCATTTCATAGAATTTTTGATATTTAGATATGAATATATGTAGTAAATAAATTTGTACATATTCCAAAACATTCGATCCGAAATCGTGAAACAATTTTTTTGTTAAGTGTAACGTGATTTTAAATATGTTAATAAATAGGTATATGATTTAAAAATCTAACGAATTTGATTTTAATTATTTCAGTTTTATTTAATTTCAATCAAATCATATTTTTATTTTGTGCACATTTCAAGTTATTATTTGAAACATGCACAAAGCTTTTAAGAGCATACAAAACCTTAATTGAAATTTATTTAACACAACCAATTTATCAGGGTTGCTACCTACTGCATCCCACACAAAATAACATATTGCAACATATATAAAGCAACAGATTGTACGTTATCTGATCATATATTGCTATTGTAGTCACCTCTCAATTTTAAAGTGCACAAAATATGTCCACAAAATATTGCGTAATCGTATATCATCCTCATATTTATAATATATTGTAAAAATCAACAATAATTTACCCAAATCATCTACAATATCTGATCAAATATTGCTTTTGTAGTCACCTCTCAATTTTAAAGTGTACAAAATATGTCTATAAAATATTGCGTAATCGTATATCATCCACATATTTATAATATATTGTAAAAATCAACAATAATTTACCCAAATCATCTACAATATCTGATCAAATATTGCTTTTGTAGTCACCTCTCAATTTTAAAGTGTACAAAATATGTCTATAAAATATTGCGTAATCGTATATCATCCACATATTTATAATATATTGTAAAAATCAACAATAATTTACCCAAATCATGTTTGAAATTTCCCATGAAACAGTCATCAAGACAAAAGCCTCGTGAACCAGTTAGCATGACAATGACTTCTCATTCCAGGGGATCATCAGGTCATTTCATAAAGATATATTATATCACGTACACGCACATGTAAGAGTGGGGTTAGGATCAACTTCCGCATTGCCGATTATCAGACAACTGTTTGTCTGACAGCCAACAGTCCGACATTCCGACAGGCCAACTTCCTGAAACAATAACCTAACTTAATGACTAAAAATTATTTAATTTTTAAGATTTCATTTGCATATTTTAGTGAAAATATACATTCATTCTTCTCCAACAAACATACTTACCTAGTAGATAATAAGAAGTGCAGATTTTTTCTGCATATAAAATATTCATATAAAGTATAATTAATGTAATTGGTATTAGTTAAAACCTTTATTTAAAAATAACGAAATTTATAAAATTATAACCATTAATAAATAACCACGAACATTGAATATTGTTCCTCGTTGGAGGCAGTAAATAAAGTACTAAGCATTTACTTCTTAGATTTATTTTTAAATGCCATTTTTGTATCAATGTTTTCAATAAAACAAATCTTAATATTTCAATTAATTTCTAAATATGATATGAAATGAATAATTCTTATGTTCCTAATCCACTAGGAAAAATACAAACTTTAATATTCTATTTGAAATTTAAATTGATCAGTTTGATAGTTTAAACGGTTAATGAACTAACGCGACCCTTTTTAAATTCTATTAATTATGCTAAGACCACCTTTACATTCATTCCTTATATCTGCATTCTTTACTCTATCATAAATGGATTTGTCACACATACGTCTGAGCGATTTCATCTCTACTGCATTCAATCTACTTTCATTCCTCTTCTACCAGCTCCAGGTTTCACTTTCATTCATCAGTGTTGGTACCAGAATTCCATTGTTTACCGCTAGTTTTATCTCGGTAGTAAATAGTATAATAAAAAAATAAGTTTTAATTAACTCTATATATACAAAAAACATTATATAAAAATCAATTCAGTATTTTCATCGCACTTGAAAACTAGACCTTAATATTTTTAGTAAAGAATAAATCTAAAATATTCAAATGTTCCTCTTCTTTCCATTTACTGCTATCGAAATACTTTCCCAACTTTAACTTCATAATAATAATTATTGCGCCGAGTTTAATTAATTAAATATTCACTGCTAGATCCAACGGGAAAATTTATGTTCACACAAATTAGCAGCACCGAGCCTTTGCGTGGAAATGTCAGAACCCTTCATGCCTAAATAACTTTTAACTGTCTTTGATCAAATATCAGTTAGCGACACTTGACCGCTAGCAATAAATACAAAGTTTTCTTCTCTTTGTCATCAATCTGATTGAAATTAAGGTTTTCTAGGTGATTTCCAACGAGATCAGAGGCGGACCTCATGTTGGGCCCTGATCTAGAGAATCAATATTTATTTAAATTATATTCCAAGATAGTCTTACCCACGTACTCTAAAAATTTGTGGATTTTTTTGTACACAACTTGGTGCCACGGTTTTTTCTAATACGTTACTTAAAAAATTACTACGAGGTTGTAAATTTTGAAATATTTATGAAAAGTTCAAACTCAATACTCTTAAAATTATAATGCATAATATAACTAGGTGTTGATACCCGGCGTTGCACAGGTTAAGGTTAAAGTTGAAAATAAATTTGTGAGGGGAAACAAAGGTTTGATTCGAATGATATAGATTTGCATCGAAAATATACCAGGGGGAGGGAAACTATAAAAGGGAAGGGAGGAAATGTCACCTATGTTACCCTCCGGGTCCTAAAGAATAAGTTTTCAAATTTTGAGTTCGATCGGTCGAACGGTATAGATTTGCATCGAAATACATAGGGGGAGGGGAAGAAGTAGATGAATAGGGGGGAAATGTCGCCTATGTTACATAATTATAAAAATTTTGTTGTCAGTCCGTCCGTATGTCTGTCTGTCTGTCTGTCCCCGTAACTTCTTGTAATGTTCGTAACTTCTTAATAGTAAAAAAACAAAAAATTAGTGTTTTTAATTTTTTTTCTTTTTTTATAGTAATTTCTTTTTACTTGCTTCAACCGTCATTTTTGATGGGTTACAGCTAGTTTCATTTATAAAAATACCTCATATGTGATTTTCTCAGGTCTAATTTTGTGATGTGTTTTACAAAAGTAATCAGACCTATTGTTGTGTTTGAGTATTTAAAATATGTATACATTGTCTCCCAGGAAAAATGTTAGCTTCCAACCATTATTAAACAAGAATCTTTCTGTCCTTCGGTCTTCTTATTATCATTTGTGCTCAGCCAATCAGAAGTTCCAAAATTGTCGACGTTATTTTCTGCATGTGTAAACAAACTGGGAGACGCTCTGAGAATCCAAAAGAAGGTTAATGAATAAAGATTTGGAATTCAATGGACTTAAACCTGAAGCAACAGTTTCTCAACAAAGATATTGAGATTTAAATAATATTCACCTATTGATATTTTTTCATTACAGCAAACAATATTAGGGCTGACTGGTTTATCTGTAGATAATAAATGTATTATCAAATGGCCGTGGTTGAGGGAGGACAAATAAAAACACTGGAAATTATCAACGATTTATGAATTAATTTTAAATACACGTCACTTTACACGAATCAAACTTAACTCTAGTTTGGCGTTCATATTATCTCGTAATATATCACTCGTATATGAACCCTTAATTGTCGCTGGGTAACACTCTATTTATCACATGTAGAACATTCAATTCTCGCACGTAGTATTTACCACATTACGAATGAAGAGGTTCTCAGCAGGATCGATGAAACCAGGCACATGATGAATACCATCTCTAAAACGCGTGCAAAATGGATTGAGCATATTTTAAGCCTTGAAAATCTGCTCAAAACTATACTGGAGGGAATAGTAAAGGGAAAGATTGCCAGAGGGCGCCCTTGCCGTGAATATATATAAGATATGAATTGTGCCTCCTACACAGAGCTGAAAAGAATCGCCAGAGACCGAGAAGAATGGAGAAGGAGATGTGCTTTGCTGCAAACCAATCTCACGGATTGAAACCCAGGAAGGAAGGAAGTATTTATCGCTTATTTTCAACGCCATTTAGGTACATCGCTCGATATCTGTCGCTTCGCAATTCACGACTGGGCACACCTAGCCATTATCCGCGACTCACCTTTCACTGAACGATCTGTCTTAAAGAAAAGACAACTTTTCTTGCCCCGCGGCATATTAATACCCAAAAACTCGAACCTTCTAGATTATTCTAGTGTTTACGGGAAGATACGTTGACGTGTCCATATTACAAGGGATTCGGACACTGCGCTACTCCTTCTGCTTGCCGTTCCGTGATATTGCTTCAGCACACCGTGTAATGAGAGTAAGGCTCCATTCGCAATTAATACCCGGCCTTCCCCTCCAGCCCCTTCCTGTAGCTGGAGGGTGGGCCCGGGGTTGGAGTGCTCGCGCTGTAGAATGGCGCGTGGACAGGTTTTAATGAAGACCAGATTTAAGAGTTTCACAAACTTTCCTGAGGAACTTTTGTGATTTAGAGTACAAATTGGATAAAAGTGACCATGCCGTTTTCGTAAAATACTTCAACTGTGTAATTTTTCAACCCTCGCCCTTATAAACCTCTCTCCCTTATGTTAATTATTTACGAAATCAAAAATAAATTTATTTTATATATTTATGATTACCAGAAGCATCTCGTAGAATTGGATAAAATAGTACCTTAAATTGAAAAATGTTAAATAATAATAACTTTAGCAATGTACGAATAGAAAATAATGTTTGCGCTTTAGAAGTTATACATATAAATAAAGTACGTGCTGTATTGTATACCTTGCATTGGAAATAGCTGGATAGAAACCCGCATGCGCATTTCACCCTTTGAAGTTTGGATCTCTTACAAGTGAACTTAGCTAATATATGAAATAAAGGTACTCTTTACCTTCTTTAATGGCTACCTTCATGGTGTGAAAACTTCGGTTGCATGATTTTTTTTTGTCTATTTATTTTCTTTACATTTTTTAAATATCACTTGACCCAAAAATCGTCTTAATAGACGTTTGTCTGCAGGTTATGAAAACATTTAAGCAAATTTACATAAATGTATAACACATAAATAAGCACATCTAAATATAGCAAACTAATAATTCATGACTTTTACAGTAATGATACATATCACATTATTCTGTTCAAGAGCATGGGAACTAAATATTCAAGTGTCCTCAGTCCATATTCATTTGTTATTCTTGGGAAAACTAAAGTCTGATTTGTAGCGCGTCTTGTGTTTCCGTCATGAGCAACAATCTTTTTGTATATTTCATTTTCGTGATTTTCTTTTATCAGCAGAAATAGAATTAACCCATGAACTGGCAAAATATTGACGGATGAATACACTTATTCAATATTTTGTCTCTGTTCAAAAACCCAGTGGGTTGACGATTCATTTTACAATGGCTGTTTGAAGATTTTATATTTGAAAAACTGGAGAGGCCCCAAGATTTTATACCATATTAATAATATTGATTCTATCAAAGAAAAATATTTAACTCTTAAAACAGCGCGCATTTTAACAAAACTTGTGTTTTTTCCCATATTCAAGTTCATCGTGACTACCAGGTTGCTAGAAGGGTACTGTGCGAGACTTATACTCTAAAACAGTTTCTTCATTAAATAGTGTCAGTTTTTCTAATTGAAAATTTGAACGTTTTTCACTTGCCGATAAATAGTGCCGTACCAATAGTACCATAGTAGATAGTATGGACCATAAATTAATGACAGATATCAATTTCCGAAAGATTCATACTAGGAAAAGTTCGAACTTTTGCAACTTATCATAAGACTGAAGGGAAACAGTGGGTCGGCAGGGAGCAAGGAGCATTTTATGGCTACGTAATATTTTTTTATTATTATTTTATTTTTAACAAACAGACCATCGACCAGTCAATATTGACCCTAAAAGATGGTCCTAGAATAACATTCGAGTACAATAAATATTTTTCGAACATTTTGAATAAGATATAATTACATCATACCTATATTCTTTATGGTAAGTAAACAAAAATAATATTCAACGATTCAACAAGAAATTAATTTGGACGTGGTTAAGGATGGTGGAAGATCTGTTTCGAGTCGCTTTGAATAAGGAGTTGTAGGTACCTACTCTCAAGACTCCTTCAAGAAAAGATAAAATAATGCCGGCGTGATCACTGTGATGACAAAGAAAAGAAGCGGAGCGACGCTGACCGCTGACGTGATGACAAAGAAAAGAAGCGGAGCGACGCTGGGCGCTGACGTGATGACAAAGAAAATATGTGGAGCGACGCTGACCGCAGACGTGATGACAAAGAAAAGAAACGGAGCGACGCTGGCCGCTGACGTGATGACAAAGAAAAGAAGCGGAGCGACGCTGTCCGCTGACGTGATGATAAAGAAAAGAAGCGGAGCGACGCTGACCGCTGACGTGATGACAAAAAAAGCGGAGCAACGCGGACCGCTTGGCATCCAGATTGCAATTAACAGCTCTGGAAACCGTTGTGGAGATTCAATGTTAACATCGGCACCATGAATAATTTATTTACTTAGTAGTACTCCCGATAGTCAATCTAATTCCCTCATATTATATATATCAATTGGACTTTGCTTGAAATAAGTACAAAATAAAGTTTTACTCAAAAAAGCATCGCATATTTTTAGAAAACACCATATTGATCCATAAAGAGCTAAAATAATCTACACTTAAATTGAATTCAACCAAGTAAATTTCTATACGAATTATTTCTTGCCCTATTTCTTCATCATCGCGAAACGAACAAGAAAAGAGGCAACCGCATAAAGGCTGGCGACATACTACATGGATATTTTGCCCTGTCTCTTCGGTCGCGGAACACCGCTGCATTTTTTTCCATACAATATGCGTTTATCAAATACACTACGTAGATGATCGGTCGATTCATTTGCTTTGCCGATTGGATGTGGTGGAAAAGACGCGATGGAAGACACGCAAAGTGTGGCGCCGCGCGCTGTCCACATACTGAACACATTAACACTGTGACATACTCCCTTAAAATAATTATGTTTCATTTTTGTACAACTACAAAGTTTAATTTTTATTTTATTTGTTTGATATAAGATACAGATATATGATATAAGATACACTATAAAAACTATAATTTATACATTGTTTTCAGCTGTACCTCTTCAAAAAGAGACTAACTTTTAGGCTTGGAGAGGGCGTATTTACATTATGAACAGAGTATTTACAAATCTAATACCTACATTAAATCATTATTTATTTTCGCACTTTTGTAACCGCAATATCTCATTTTCTACATTTTTTGTTACATTCTCGTATATTTCTAGACTAAAAAAACCTTTAAAAATAACTTTTTTTTTAATTTTCGGTACGCTATTGGAGAATGAATCATACAAATTGTGAAAAAAATACTAAATTTTCACACGCCAAGTTTTACAACTTTGGAAATTCGGAGTGCAAAACATTAATGCATTTACTTATTTGTTCCAACTTTCAAAGGCACGTATTATTTACGCAAAATAATGTTTAAAGTTAGCCTGAAAACCTCACTTTAATTAAGTTCCTTGTCCTTCAAGTTTGGCATTTACCGCCCCTTCTCAAGAAAAAGGAACCGGAAATCGTTTGGTTCATTATAAACTTCACAATTCCGCTTCCTCAACAAATTGTTTCAGTATTTTAAAATCGCTTTTGTTAACTTTAACACTGAATAAAGCCAGAACGTGGCTTCTGAGGCAGCAATAAATTCTACATTTTTCAGTAATGGAGTTTATCTAATAATAGAAATAAAACCAACAGCCGTCACATCAATTTACTATTATTAGAGAAATATTTTTTGATTAAATTTTGATTTGACAGGAATATTGTGGTTGTGAAAAAACGTGGTAATTTCAAGAAAAATGATGCATATTTAACAGTAACATATTTTTTTATTTTAGCTTTGTACTGCACAAAAATATGTGAGTTATTTTGATTATTGTTCCAGACCACTAACAAGCATAAAAGTTTAGCTGAGTTTAAAAATAGTAAGAATATTAATATGGTACATATTCTGTGTGCATAACTCTAATTAAAATAAAACTAAATATTTCAAATTTTCAAAGCAAGAAAACCCTTCAAGGCTTAACATTTTATCAAATTTAAAATTAAATTAAATACAAAGTTTTAAACAACTTATTACTATATTCGTATAGTATTCGTATTCGGTAGACATATTTCTATTAGAATTACGTCTACCGAGGCTTTCCTTGTTATTTGCTAGTTGTAGCCATTTCTTCCCCCCCCCCACAGCGGCTATATCGTTGGCTCATCTCTTTTGAGGTCTTCCGACGCCTCTTTTATTTTACCAAGGTCTCCATTTCAGAACTCTTGTAGAATCCTACCTTGCAACACGTCCTGCTCATTACAATTTGAGCTTCGCTACACGATTCATGATATCCACAACTCTAGTTCTGCGCCTAATTTTATCATTTCCTATTCTTTATTAATCTCTTAGGCTTACGCCAAGCATGGATCTCTCCATGGATATGTGCATTTGAGCTTTTCTATACTTTTTTTTGTAAGGGCCATCATCTCCACTCCATACGTCATCAATGGCAGTGTGCACGGTTCATATGCCTAAAGCAGCCTAACTCATTCCTATTCGTCTTAATAATTCAGCTATTTGGTTTTCTTTATCCATTTTTATCTTGTACTATTCATGTACTATTTCAATATTATTGTTATATTTGTGGTGATTTTGTTTTATGGACTCAAAATTTTTGTTTTTTTAATATTCATATTAAGGTCAACTTTGCTCGAAGCCTCGTGTACTTCTTTGAGCATTATACTTAGTTATTTGATGTTTTCACTTACAACTACTGTGTCGTCAGCAAATCTTAGATGACTTAAGTATGTTCCATCTATCTTCACACCTCTGTCATCCCAATAAAGGGTCTTTAATACATATTTTAAGACTAACGTGAAGATTTTAGGCGAGATCGCGTCACCTTGTCATTTTTCTATTTTTATTTTTTCAATTCTAGTATCGCCGTCAATTATAACACTCATAGTTGCATTTTCATATATTACGTTATATCTAATCGTATATATCTAGAATTTCATGAATTAATGTAATTAAATAATACCTATTCTTCAAAAAAATCACTAATTTTTTTTATAATTTTCTATTAATATTCACATCTGTTTCCTTACATTAATAAACTTATGTCTAAGGCATTTTAAATTGTCCATGATCAGATATTTGATATCATCTGAAAACTTACTTTTAACCACACTTTTTTGAAAATATTCCTGGGCGTATTTAAAAAAAATATACGCTAGAAAATTAACGAAGCTCTTTCTGTTTTAATGCTAGTACCTAAATAATAACAGCTAAGGCAATCAAAAAACAAAGTATTGTTAAATTTCGAACCTAATTGGATATTTTTCCGACAAGACAAAGGCAAAGCAATTTTCAATAAAGTGGTAAATTTTGTTTAGCGAAAATTTTCGTTGAATCATTTGCTAATGAATTATTTGGTGGCAGACGCAAAAGGCGGAAAATATTAGTGAATTTTCCCAAAACTCACCTGAAAACGATGTTATATCACATTTAAACAAAAATAACTTTTTCAAAAGTTTTAACGAGCATTTTTTTCTTGTTTCCTCTCAATACTGCTATTTTCAATTTTTCAATGTCCGCTACTATATTTAACTTGAATCAAAATAAACATTTCTAAAATACTTTACAAATCATATTTGAAGCTAATTATTAATGTTCTAATTTATATTATTCTAATGAAGCTAATTAATAATAACTAATAATGTTCTCAGGTTTTCACGGCCGTTCAAAATCTTGTGTGTGTAGTTTTAGTAGTTTTCAAGGGGATATTTTGCGGGATATTCTGACGTGTATATCTGGTAAACATTTTTTCTTTTTCGATATAACTGCTACATTTCTCTTTCTATATGGGTGCATATCTGATCTCTCTGGAAGACGTTCCCATACTTTCCCATACTTTCTATATACGTGCATATCTGATCTCTCTGGAAGACGTTCCCAGACAGATCCCATTGCAGGGTTCGTCATCAAAGTTTATGTGACGAGTAAGTTAGGATATTAATGATAAGTATAAGCTTGCAATACCATGCCGAAAGCAGGATGTGTGCTAGGACACATCTGGAAAGGTCAGATATATACGTCAGACTACACACAGAATAACTAACTTACCATCACGCTGTGTCCGAGAGGGATAATCAGAGAGAACAGAACCCCACACTCTTCTGTCATGGCACACCACTTTTGCATCGTCCACTTTCATGCACGTTCTTCGGTTGTTGAAGCTTCAAGTTGTTGCACAGAGACATCCTTTAGTATTTAATTTATCTTATTATATCGGGTCTTTTGCCTCTGTTTTTGCTGCCTTAACACTCGCCTTGTAAATTTTATTTTCTTATAAAATTTATTCCTCTTCCGTTTCACATTACCAAACCGTCGTATTTTTCTCTTTCTTTATTCTATCTTATACGCTTAAGTCAGCATTACACTCAATTCTAATTCAATCACCCTCCACTCTATCGCACAAAGATTTTTTACACAAGCGTCTATGCGATTTCTACCGCATTCAGTCTACTATTGTTCTTCGTAAAAATTAAGTTTGTTTAAGTATATTATTTATTCTTTTGAGTAGCTTGTTGGTCTTGTGGTTAGAACTCTCGCCTCATGATCCAAAGGTTGCGGATTCGATTCTCACTCCAGGCCAGCAAGTTAGTCCTATTTGCATAGCACAAGCGTTTAGCTTAGTTTTAAAATAGTAAGAATATTAATGTGACTCGTATTCCGTGTTCACGTCTTTATTTTTATTAAAAAAAAAATCTGTAGAGCAATCGTCGTGA
Organism: Agrypnia vestita; assembly: GCA_016648135.1. Taxonomy (NCBI): domain Eukaryota; kingdom Metazoa; phylum Arthropoda; class Insecta; order Trichoptera; family Phryganeidae; genus Agrypnia; species Agrypnia vestita. The sequence goes on along the minus strand of JADDOH010000120.1, from coordinate 66,096 downwards.
TATTTGAGGAAACGTACATAAGTTGTAAGAATTAATAATTTTGCTTGAAATATGTCGCCTTGCCGTCACCAAATAATCATTATTATGAAGAGTGGAAATTCAAATATCTATAAAAATATATATAAAAAATCTTTTATTTATAGAAATTCAAGTATTCATAAAAGTAAGTCATAAAAGTTAACTAGCAGTTAAGCAATTTTCTATCGGCCGTTAAAACCTGAGAACATTTTTATGATTTAATAATTAACCTAGCATACCTCAATAAATGTGACCAATATAATGTATCATAACACCATTAAACCTGACCTGCGTTGCCTGACCTGTTTCTTGCATTAATGAAAGTCTCGATTGACTTGTAACTTGACTCGAAAGAGTCAATCACGTCTGAGGTATAAGCTTGACATTTTCAAGCACGCGAAATCATTCTGTCGCATGTTGGTTAATTATCTTCCATTATACTTTTTCTTTTTTTAGATTATTTACTTTTTTCTTTTCTTTCCGTTTTCGTTGACAAACATTAAATAATAGGTACAATAAATTGTAAAAGAATGCAAAATATTATGTCAGGTCGGAAAAATAATTCGTAATTTTATTCTCGGAACAAACCTACATATTAAAATATTGTTAAAAATATATTCTGGTCTATAAAAGGAATAAAAAAATTGAAAATGTCAATTTTTACGTGTGTTTTAGTGTATATGTCAAATAATTAGGACTAATATCATATATAGGTATATTAAAAAGGATAATGCTTAATATTTCGCTATAAAAATATCGAGGTACCTACTTCTATACCAGCTTAGAAATTTATGTCAATAATAATCAGAAATATATCAGTTTCAGTTTCAGTGACGATAAATCGGCGTTTATTAGCTCAATAACTTTTATAACAGCTTGCATCAAAACATAATTAATGTTATAATATGTAATTAGAAAGACCATAGATTTCCTTAGCATAGTCTTTTCGAATAAATGAAATAAACTGATTTTGAACGTACATAGAAGGTTCAAAAATGTTATATGCGGATGTTCCGATGGTGAAATTGGTGTACCTTACATTGTGTAAAGTGATCACTTAAGCCAGTTCATACAGGTTATAAGCCCTGGGCTACCCTTAAAAAAATTTCATACATTTTATGCAAATAAATAGCATCGTCTTTGTGAGACTTCTGTAATTTATCTTAATTAATCGTAATTATTGTTTAACTTCTTGTGATTTGATCAAATTTGTCATTTTCCAAGCTCTGTATTTTTTTTTTTAGCTAGCTTTTCTTTTTTTGAGACTATGTTTTTTTTACGCTTCAGGCCAGGAGGCCCAATTACAGAAGCGAAATACATCACAAAACACCCAGGCTTGAGTAAATCACACAGATTAAATTGTGACCTCACCGGGAATCGAACCCGGAACCCTTGGTGTGAGAAGCCAGTATCATACCCACTGCGCTACGAGGGCCGCCATATTATACATATATCATATTACTAATATGGTGTATCTATTAAAATTTAATTATCTTCGATAACCTGGTCTACGTAGTTTGATATCGGGCGGCCTCTGCGTTATTGCCATATTATTGAAATTATGCCGTACCAAATTATAGGTTGCATCTAATTATTCATATAATACAATTTATGTCGGAGTACAAAAATAACTCAGCAATTTATTCAAGCTATCTCTATTATGACGCAAAAACATGCGATAGTCATGTATATTTTTATCAATACTCATGATTTTAAAGGAGATAACTCCATTGGTAATTCATTTTCCATAACTTTTGCTACTCTGAAATCAGTCACACAGTGACACGAACAAAAAATGAACTTATAATTGGACACGACTTCATTTCTAACCGACAAATAACTGAATATTCACTGAAAAATATCATTTGCTAGAACAAAAGAATTTTGGTCAAACTCGTATCGTTAACGTTCTGATTTCTTTTTTACTAGAAATTTTGACATCTTCCATTGGGTTACCCTAATTTATGCCGTGTAAAGCTTATCCAACACGACCTCGACCATCAGACAAGGAATAGTTAGGAAAGTATTTCCACCCTTATCAACCATAAAATACTTTATTCTCTGTACCTAGTACTACTACAAATTTAGGTAACAAACAAATCAAGGAAGATATTTTTAAATACATAATATTATTTGATTATTCTTTACCCTAAAATTGTATGAAAACTACCTGTATTTATCTAAAATGTAAACATTCAACATGAGTGAATTGACAGACAGAATATTTATTGTAGATATATTCAATTCATTCATTGTCAAATATTGAAGGCAACCATGACGTAAAACTGTTGTGCAGTTTGGCATATCTACAATGTAATAAATATGAAAAAAAATAATAAATATATATAAAAAAATAATAATAATAATTCGGTACGACTGCTGTACAAATACAGGCACACTTCTCGTTACGATGATTTACTTAGGATTCGGCAATATGGCGCGGTGAAAATTTAAATTCATAATTATTATTATCGGAGATGCATCGCTCTTACGGCGCAGTATTAACGCTGCGGCGTACATCACGAGATTCGAATAGAACCAACCCTATCGGCAGTAATAGTCGCCGCGCGGCCGATAGTGGCTATTGCGCGGCTTTTAGAATTTGAGATTAACTTTCGCCCATTGCCTGCTGCTCTTCATACGATTTGGATATTTTGGAAGCTGGTATTGAAAAAACCACGCACTGCATACTGCGTTTTTGAAGCAATCATAATATAGATGATAGTTTGCCATATATGCCTTCAAGTTTGAGACATATTCAACATATATTCTGATCTAGAAATTATATACAAAACGTCAAAAATATACTTGCCTGGCGAAAAAATAAAATTGACGTAATAAAATATAAAAATAAATATTGTGTCTTGCCTTAAAGTAACTCGAATATTAAATAATGTATCCATAATATTTCAACACATTAATTGATATCTTAATCTATTTTCGAATAAACTGTAGGTACCTATACCTAATTACTATACTAAATACTAAGGTACCTATACTAAATACTAAGGATATGATTAATTTTTGAAGTTGGCAATGGAAAAACAAATCATTACTCGATGTGTACTAAGTTCAATCATAATGTAGATATTTGCTGTACTCGTATATACATTTATATACATATTTTTAGACTTTTTAAGTCCTGCAAGTCAAAAATGGCTGTAACTCGCTTTATAGCCATGATCTGTATTAAAACCCATTGTACAAGCGATATACCTCGCTTGATGATGGATTTCATATTAGATATACAATATACATGTTAATAAATATGTAGTCGTGTGGCTGTCATTAAATTGTTTTCCTGAGGTTGGTCCCCTTAAATTAAAAAATTTAAAAAAATAAAAAAAAAATTTAAAATTTAGAAAATTAAAAACGTACAAAAAATAATATTGAAAAAAAAATTATTGGAAACGGTAAACAAAAACGGCACATATATATTTATCTGTTCTTTTTTGTACTTTTTTGTTTTGTTTTTGCTCTAGAACTACTTTATTCCTTTTGTTACAGAGTGTAAAGGATTTAAAAAAATGGAAAACAATACTAACAAAATAGTGCGATGAATTTCAATCAGTATTATAAAAAACCAGCTGGTAGAAATTTTGACAAAGGATTTAGAAGATAAAAAATTCTGATCAAAGCGAAAATTGTACTCACAATTCGTTTTTGTTCCCCTTGGAAGTACAAAATTAAAGCCAAAAAATACTTACACCCTTGACAAGTTGAAACAAGAGGATTAATAACACTCTTACGGAAGTAATTAGAAGTAACGAAACATGGAACAAGTGTAAACCTTTAATCAATGAACCAATAATATTTATAAGATCTCTCTAATTGGTGTTTTGAAGAACAATAAGTGAACCAATAAATATATTTATTGTCTCTCTTATTGATTTGTTGAATAACAACCTTAAGATAATTTTCTAAATTAGTTCATACACCTGCCCCGGAAAGGAGATCCGTGGTTTGAATCCCGGTGGCAGCCAAATATTTTTTCGTGGATTTTTTTTCTGGATGTCTTTCTAATTGCTTAATTAATTTGATTTTAGTTCACACAACTTTGATTTGAATTTTTCCGATGTGATTTACTATTTTCAATACCCATCAACCTTTTAAATACCCGAAAATGACTATAATCTCGTCTATATAATGAGAGAAACCACCACCCATTTTAATCCCCATCGAATAATATTATTATATTTGTATAGCAGCTGCACTCAATTGAATAAATTCTCTATAAATTAATTGATAATGTGTCATCTCAGTTATTATATACAATTGCATCCCTCTCTCTCTCTCTCTCTCTCTCTCTCTCATTTTGTAATGGTTAATATTTTGTATATAGACATATGTCGTAATAACAATAGTTGTATTTCGATTGACAATGCGAATTAAATTTTGCATACACAATTTTAGAAGTAAATTGTGAACAAGAAAAAAGCGAAACATGCTTATACTCCCGCTTCCCATGCATAATTTTTTAACTCTGATGGGGCAGTAACAACAAAGGAAGTTATACATAAAAAATCTCATTAAAGTAAACATAAAAAAATAAAACTAAAAAAGATTTAAAAATAGACAAATCACATAAAGTAGAATAAAAAAATGTTTTAAAAAAATATTTTTTAATTTAAGGAGCAAGTATTATTATTACTGAATAATACTCGCACACTAATCATAATAAATCCCCTATTACTCACATGATTCATGCATGCTTAATACTTTTTACTCCCTTTCTTTTAACTCGTAGCGTCTGCTTGTCTGTTGTCTGCCGAAAAAACGGATCAATTATTAACCCTTTTTACGTGATCCAATCGAGCTTAAACTTTGCAGGCAGACTCTTGATGACGATAAAAATGATCTTACAAATGTTCGTTTAAAAAATGTTATAATTATATAAAGTATAATTTTGGATTTTAATTAAAAAAATATAATTAAATAAATATTGATAATAATATAATAATAATATATTAATATATTAATCGAGATATAAATAAATCAAATAAATATATATAAATAAAATTGTTTAATTTTCGAGCCCGACGCGTGGAGTAGGCGCGAAACACGTTTAAATTAAAAAGTGATTATAATAAAAACTTGTTTTTTATGGGATAGTTTTTATTGTGTATGAATTTCAGGTTTATATTAATTAGCTTCGACAAAAAATAATTCTTGAGAAATCAATCTAAAATATAAAAAAAAAAATACTAAAGCATATAATAATATTGTCACGATATGGTTTAATTATTCTACACTTTTTACAGCGAATCGGAAATTGCTAGAAGGGTCTGGGATGGCCACTTAGATTCTGGAAGCATCGTTAATTGACATTCACTATTAAAGGAGAATGACCAGGCCACTGTGCACTAAGTGTGAGAGGAATTGTTACAAGCGATAAACTTGTAAAAAAAATGTTAAGCGACGCGCGACCATAGAAAGGCGTTTGACCAAAGACAAGCCCATACTGAGTATTTTCGTGCAATAATAGGATAAATAAACCAGTGCAAACCACAGCAAAACGACCTTTAGATATATTATAAAGCGATAGCCTTATATATAGTATAAAACGAATTAAAGAAGTACCTATGTGGAATATTCTACTGACAATGAGTGTGAATTAAAGAACGGTGCTCCGATTAAATTCATATCCAGTGACTTTGTGTAATAAATAATAGTTTTAATTGTTTTTAGTATTTGATTTGCCTCCCACAGTCACGTTTCCGTGACAACCAACGAATGAACTCATCGTTTATCTTTATACAATTGACCATTGTTCTTTAATTTCTAAAATTATACGTAGTTTGCTTCTGTTTTTCACGAAATGCCAATGAAAATTCGACCTTCACACTACATAAAATTATCGGGAAATCAAGCGCTACCTGGTGCCGTTAGTTTTGGAAATGACGTTTCGGCGGCGACTTAATACTGAGAACAGCGCTATCTGGCATAGCGTAGCCCCATCCGAAAGTATTAGTGATGGACATTGTTACAGAAAATTATTTATTTGAATAATATAATTGTAGTTTTTTTTTTAATTCTTTATGCATTGTAAAAATATTTTTTCGCTAACAATCTCACATTTTGATCATGTTTTTACATAGTTGAGTTAGAGTTATACAATAGAGATCGCATTTAAAAACTTAACTAAGCTGTTCATCTTCTTAGCTTAAGTCGTTACTTTTCGTAACTAAATGGCACATTAATAACAAGAGTTGATAAGACGACATCTCTAATCTCTTTTAGAAACCAACTATGCTTAAGTGAATTAAAAAAAATAGTAAACTAAATTTATTAATCAATTAGAAAGACATACAGAAAAATCAAATCAACGAAAAAATATTTGGCTGCTACCGTCATTACCTATCCAAGGCAGGATAGATCAACCGTATCTCTATGTCTCATTTATTAATGGATTAATTTATACACTTTTCCTGGTACGGTAGGCACAAATTACTTTGTGTAACTGGCGCTAGAGGACGTCAGAATTAACCATTAATTAATTTTTGATTTTTGGACATATTTGATACAACATACATAATATGTTATACTCAAGAACACATTCATATTGTGGAGTTTCTTTTTTTTCAGAACAAAGTTCTGTGAAATTTAAAACCAAATTTATTAATCAATTAGAAAGACGTAGAGAAAAATCAAATCTACGAAAAAATATATGACTGCTACCGGGATTCGAACAACAGAGAGGAGTATTTAGAAATTTAAAAAAAAGAAAAATGAAAATCTAGGCTTATTTAAAAAAAAATGTAATTTTTAAGAGTAATAACAGTGGGTAGATACGAATAGTAATAAATTTTCGTGACGTATTTCTGAGCCACGTTTATTACAATCTATACGCAGCTACATTTTAAGGGCTTCTTTATGCCATATTCTCTATAAGCCGTCATGTAGAAAAAACACATTCAAACAGAATTTATTATAAACGTGGAGAATACATAATAAAACCTATCTTTATTTTTTTTGGTGGGTGCTTACGAGATTATGTATTCTTTTTTGCAAACAATTTTATTACTCTGTTTTAATATTTTTCCTTTGATGTTTTATTTTTTGAAAATAAATCTCTCTCTCGATTCCATTCTTCATTTGCTGACGACAACTACTATTAAAAAATGTATATTATTAAATTAATCTCTTCAAATTTTCGATTGAAACGGCTCGTAGTCAGCTGGCCTTTGCTAATTTAGGATATGATAGTTTTATGAAGAAGAAAAAACATGTTGTCTGCACACCAGGCGCGCGCAGAGTAAACATTGAAGCTTGAGTTGTATTATATATTTTGGAATAAAAAAGTAAATAAAAACTCTCAGAAAAGTACGATATTGTCAAGAGATTTAATAATTAAAATTTACATTTTTTTTCATTCGCAGCGGTCGAAAAGATATCACTTTTTTCCCACCTACGAGAGGTCATGTCATTAGATTTGATTTGATATTGTTTTATAAGAGTTAACACTTTTACACACAGTAGAAATAAAATTGAACGAACAATACGTATAACAAAACAAAAACTACAAGAAATGAGCACCTAATCTTATTAATAACCCAAAAAAACTAGATGAAAAAACTCATGTTATGCTGTAAAACAAGTAACAATTGACAACATGAGAACTCAACAAATCCATTCATTAAAGTTTAGGGGAATTCTCGATAAAAGAGTGCATAGGTGTGTTCGGATACACGGTGCGCAACCAAACCGTAATTTACGTTGCGTTCAGTTATAAATAGTTTGTTTTTAATATTCGTGATGATATTCGGCGAGTACGAATATTTGTATTCGTTGCATCACTATATTGATATATGATTGCATGTCATGGCTTGACATATAAAATGCATTAAAATGATATATTATTTTATCACAACACATATCTGCCCTATCCATAAATAAATTAAATATTAACATTTATTAGAGTTAATTTTTTTTAATACATATTTATCTTTCTTTGCTCTACTACTCTATATGGGTATTGAACTCCTCAAAAATTCTCTTTCACCAGTCACCGCACCGAGCCTTTTCACGTCAATCGTTGGCACCAAAAAGGATTGGTTTCTATTTATTTTGTCCTGCCAGCTCATTTTGAGTCTACCTTCATTCGTCCTGCTTCAGGCTTATTATTGAGCAGACATTTCGAGCGTGGTACATCCTTCGTGAACTTTCATATGTATGACCTAACTATTGAAGCCTCCTTATTGTTTTACTTTCGCTTACATAGCAAATTTTAAAATTTCTTGTTTTATTATTTTTTTAAATTATTTGAAGGTAGGTATGTAGATTCTTGGTAAACCAAAATGTTTGTTTTTCAATATTTCGTGTTCTGTTCCCGTTAGCGCTTTATGATGACGAATTCTTAGGAAGTGCAGTATCCATATTTTCATGGGTTTTATTTATAAAAATTTATATGTATATCTACCGCATTTTTAGTGGTGTAGCTCTTTTTCCATGCAAACGTATGTAATTATCGAGGCGATTCAGTATGCACACGACGTACAGAATACGAAAAATGTGTTAAATCTTTACCGTGCGTGCTTCAGGTCTGAGCTCTGTAGCAGAGAATAATAATGTAATTTTCCAAAGTACGCGTTAAAATACAAATACTTATTCAGATCACGAGTGCTAAAACGATGGTTTAAATTGCGTCCACTGTTCATGGAAGGATTCTTACATCTATCATTTTGCCAGAATCTGGCATCTTCAGGGATGTAAAGGACCAATGAAGAGTGACCAGCAATAGCTGGCGCTTTCTAGTAGTGGTTTGCGTGCATCGTCTCGTTGTTATGTCATTTTTTTTTCATTTGATGGAGAGCTCTTCGATTTGCCTATCAAGCCTACCGCTAAACAAGTTGCGGTTTTCATCTCACAAATAAGATGGAATAGAGATCTTCGTCCATCGATTTAAATGATTTTAGTCTTAATTGCGAATTTTAAACCGTTTTCGACATATACTTTTCATTTAAGACCTAAACATTTTCAGAGTTTATTGATTACAAAAGATATATTGAATTAAATATTAGTTTAAAAGCGTAGTGGAAATATCTTTACTTTCGAATATGGATGAATTTAATACATGATTTTTTTTTTGTTTTCACTCTACTTTCCCATTATTCAGTCAAGTTAGCCGCACGTTAATAATTTAGATTTTAATATCATTCATTATTGTAAATCGATAATTCTTGAATGATTTTTTGCATGCATTCAATATGATTGTATAATTTTGAATATCGTTCCTTTAATGCGTGTCCTTTCCTACAATCGACTCAATACCAGTTTGGTAACTCCTAACTCTAATTGCTTGTTATATTGAATATATCGATATATTAGATCGACAAAGCTGAAAGCAAACTATAGGATCTCAGATCCTGTGTTTTTGTGCAGTTGGATGGAACATATGATAGTACCATCCTGCCAATATCTGTGACTATTTGCGAATATTCCTCTAAAACTTTTTGCAAGAGTTCAAAGTTCAGATGTGGATTGATAGCAGCCTCGCGATGGAAACACATCAAGGGTAATCGAGAGCTCTTAATATTCCTCTCCTGTTTGACTCAAAACTTTCACTTAATCCAATTACTATTTAATCCTACCTAAAATCTTCCATAAATTCTATTTGTTTGACTCGTTCTATCCTTCAAACAATATAACTTAGTGGTTATAATGGCGAGCGGGAGTGATATGTACCTACCTTTATTTTGCGCAAGATTCTAAAAATTAACAATGTAAAATTGTAACGAAATTGGTTAAAAGATGTAGAGAACAGACAGAGAAATACCGCTATACATTCGATTATGTAAATATAACTACGTACTCGTATGAACATATAAAAAATTACCTTTATGAATGAAAATAGTAGAAAATATTTAAATTATTTTTCCAAAAAGCGTGGTAGAAGCATGGTTTTGGAGAGAGGATATTATCGGCGGAGAATCTGCAACCTCGATGAATCCGGTGGCGCGTCCGTCTGATACGATCTGGGGGTGTCTTCCGCGATAGTTCCGTAAAATGTCAACAGTTAATCCGTTCTTCCGCTTGAACCTCGGTAATGGTCGAGTTCTACGAGTACTTCGATGCGGCTTACAGTTACTTGAAATTCTCGATTTGATTTCATCCGTGAGTTCACTTTGTAAGTGGGATGCAATTTACCTGACACTACCATTAAAGACTGCGATATTCGTAAACGCGTTATTTCCGATACATAATTTAATTTCTATAAAATATATTATTCCCAAAAATCAAAAGATTTTTCAAAATTAACGACATTTTTAGTGACAAAATTTACTTAAAACATTTATGGAATATTTAGGTATTATTATCAAAAACTTTGCAAAAATATTATTTAAAATTCCTTTTTTTAGTTTTAATTGTTTTTTTTGACATGAAATGGAATGAATATTTTGTATATATAAATGACTTTCCCAATACCCTTAAGTTTTATTTTATATCGGTTCAATTAAATTTGAACTACAATTCAATCTGTGTAAATTATTTTCGTGCCATCTATGTAATTGTGAGTTAAATATGCGTGATATATTGACTTATTTATTTATTTATTTACTTTATTTAAATTTTTTATTTATTCGAATTGAAGCTTACAATGCATGAACATGTTTACAAAGTAAAAGATTCAAGCGTTTGAATAATATCTATTAGTCGCTTATAATAATATCTATAAAATTACTTAAAGGTGATGTGTATGTGTGTATGTGTGTGTGTGTGTGTGTGTGTGTGTGTATGTGTGTATGCGCGTTTACGCATATTGTAAATTGGGTTAAAGCCTATGAAATCATTATTTTCAGTTTTCCCTTAAGAATATACTTCGTATTTGCGAATAAGTCTATGCCAGAATATTGTATAGAATATCGTATTGCAAGAATAATTTTATGATTCTACTGATCACCGAGTTTTTTGCGACCTGAGTTTTATAGTTTTTGGATCGGAAAAGAGTTGTATGAGAAGCTTCACGGAGATGCACGTTCTTATTTCCCTTGAAAATTCAAATATTCTCGTATCAGAATCATCTTCAAAAGCTTTCTGTGTAGTAATGTACCTACGTGTGCCTTCTCTTCCAACCTTCTGCTCCTGAAATAACGGATTCACTTTCGGTCCTATATAATATTAGGTACTTACATATGAAATTGGCGTTTAGTATGGGAGGAACATAAAGCCGATTTTTTTTTATTATAATATATTTATTTAATCAAAGTATGTACCATTGCTATCTATGCACTTTTGCCCATCTCATAGGTAGTTCATCGATCCCTTTACTAAAAAAACCATTCGGACGGGAATCAATAAAATCTTTGAAGGCGATTTGGACTGCCCCATCGGAGTTGAATTTTTTCCTTTGCAAGAAGTTATCCAAATTTCGAAAAAAAATGGTAATCTGTTGGGGCAAGGTCCGGAGAGTACGGTGGATGTCTTAGACATTCCAATTGAAGCTCCTCTAATTTGGTAGCCGTCTGTTGTGCAGTGTGTGGTCTAGCGTTGTCATGAAGCAGAAGTGGCCTAGAGCGATTAACCAGCCTCGGTTGTTTAGCAGCTAGCTTTTCCATCATGTTTTGCAGTTGCTGACAATAGACATCTGCCGTAATCGTCTGGCCAGATTTAAGAAAGCTGTAGTGAACGACACCAGCACTAGTCCACCAAACGCTCACAAGTAACTTTTTTGGAGTCAATTTTCGCTTGGGGCATGGTTTGGCTGGTTCGGCAGGGTTCAGCCATTGCGATGAGCGCTTCCGATTATCGTACAGTATCCACTTTTCATCACCGGTAATGATTCGATTTAAAATCCCTTCATTATTGTGCCGGTTGAGTAATGCAACGCAGCAGTCAACGCGCGTTTGTTGATTTGCTTCACTCAATTCGTGAGGTACCCACCTTTCAAGCTTTTTCACCTTACCAATTTGCTTCAAGTGGATTAAAACAGTTTTATCACTAACACCGCAGCCTGCAGCTAACTCGGATGTGGTTTGCGATGGATCCGCTTCCACAATAGCCTTCAATTCTTCATTATCAACTTTGGTCTCCGGCCGTCCACGGGGCTTGTTCTGCAGGTCGAAATTTCCAGAACGAAAACGTTGGAACCAAAAACGCACTGTGTTTTCTTTTGCGGCACCGTCGCCATACACATCATTAATCCTTCGAGCCGTTTCTGCAGCACTGGTGCCACGGTGGAACTCGTACTCGTAAATAACGCGATATTTCAAGTTTTTCATTTTGTAAACTGAGTGACGCAAAGAAAAAAACAATTGAGGAAAAAACAAATGAATTATAATTTTCAAAACACAAATACATGAGTAAATAGCTGTATAAATTTGGATTTGGAATTCCTAACCAAAGAGAAGATATTTGAGATCAAATTTGCCAGTACGGCAAAACGCCAATTTAATATGTAAGGACCTAATATATATATAATATAATATATATATATATATATAATATATATATATAATAAAATAAAAAAAAACAAAGCAAGGATTTCATTACATTATTTATGTGTACATTTTAGTTTTACACTTTTTTATTCTTTTATTTATTTATTAGGAATTTCACGAATATAATAATCATTCATATAATAAGATCGTATCACTCTCCATAAATATTAAAACATTTTACAATTCTCTATGATATTTTTTTAGTGTTTTTTTTAATTTGGTAGTATGTTCAATTTTTTGCAGTCAATTTCAAAGCTTAGATAAAAAATGAAGTTTTATTTGTACTAGGAGGTCGATATATTGCTAATAATTTTTTACTCCACTTGTGCGAGGTGCGGATTCATATGTCTTAAAAACTTTGTCTTGTGCTGTAAACTTATGTTCCTTTCGGACCTACAAAACTATGCCACCACCTTTCCTTCCCACTTTATGTTATTATTATGTTTACACGTTATTATTTTTTTCTTTAAACTATTATTATGCACACTTTACCTTTACGTTATAGAAGGCCTATAGAGCGTTAATTAATAAATAAAAATAAATAAATAAATTCTATATAAATGGCTTCGACTATGAGAGACTTGTATAATTTATCTTAGTTAATATATTAATATAATTTCTTATTTATATAGTTTGAATGCCATTTAAAATAATGGGCCTACCACACGCACAAGTGTCGCCACACTTTTGCATGCGCATGCCGGTTTGTAAACGGGGCACCGAGTTTAAAACACCACCTACACGCACGGTGCTCAGTGTAAAAACGTCCGTGTACAGACCGACATGCGCATGCAAAAGTGTGATACTTGTGCGTGTGGTAGGCCCTTAACTGTAGCACTAATACTATATTTATTTCGTTTCTTATTCCTTTCTATCGATTCATTATTATTATTTAATGACTATAAAGTACAAAGAAACAATAAAATAACCTCAGATTATCTTTTCCGACCACTGTGCGGCGTGGCGAACTGTATTATGAATACACCTAAAAAACGAAATTACACTGGAGTGAGACTCGAAACTCAAACGTGCGGACGGCAGTGCGACGACTATACTGCACAGCCACCTTCGCTTCTCCATTGCTCGACAAAAATATACTATACTATACTGAAAAATCCAGTCTAATTTCTAGAATACCGAAATATTTGGATCTGTTATGAAGTATATCAAATTTGGAAAAATGTAGGCAATAAATAAGTAATATTTTGAATAATAAATGAAAATCAAAAATGGAAAATCCAGTCTAATTTTTAGCTATATGTTATCTTAGCCCAATATCAACAAAAGATTTAAAAGAGCACAAAATATATATTTTTCAAATCCCACATACAAGCAGTTAAGAGAAAAAAACGCAGCATGCTTAAATAAGGGAAATATAAAAAATTTAATCGTTTTTTTTTATTTTTTATGATGTACAAATTGTTTATTATTTATGATATTTAAGGTTGATTACCCTGTACATAGATCTATTCAATGGCACGTAGACTTATTAAATACAACATATTTTTATTGTCATAATAACTCCATTATTTTTGTTTGAATACCAAAATGTAAAGAAATATTACGTTTCATAATGACTATGAATATCAAAAGTAATTAATAATGAAACAGTAGAAAACAACAAAAAACCTACTTAAATATTTCCGTGCCCTCACAATAATAATTTTTAAGAAAAATTACCCATAGTCACAAGGTTTTTCTAGGCTTATCATTAATTATTTAGTGTTAATTAACTTTAAACTTAATGAATATTATGCTTTATGAAAGATCGCTAGGGCGATTTGGTGGCGGGAAGTATAATTTATGAAATATCAACACTGAGAAGCCAGAATATGTGTTGGGATGGAATAAAGAGTCCAGGGAGCATTAGAAATATGTGGGTGCCATCATTTCTTAGTTTGGACTGCAATGAATATGCCCAAGAACAGAGACCGCGTACGAGCGTGCTCGTCTTGATTTTTTTTTAAAAACTTTTACAGTACAATTAAATACTTTTACAAGGCAGAAATGTCTTTCATTCTTTTTTTCATCGAGTAAGTGGGAATTATTTGTTTGTAAAATAATTCCAGGGCCAGGGATTGAATTACGTATTTCGTTAACCTTAACGAGAACTAACAACACAGAAGATGATTCAACATTTGAATTTCTCCGTTACCTGAAAATATTCTATACTGCGTGAGAAAAGTGACGTACAAAATATCACAGTCAAGCTACATTTCTACAATGAATTGTTTAATTCTTCACGCGAAACTAAATCTATCATTCCCAATTAATGTATATTATGGATGTCTCACAGAGACGAAACTGTATTTTATTATTATTATGGGAAAGTAGGTATAGAAGTCATTTTATGGTGTATATCGGACTTACGACCGATCGTATGGTAGGCTTAAGTGATCACTTTACACATATGTAACGTTCGCCATTTCCACCATGATAGAATATACCATGTCTTACTAATTTTTGAAAGTTGTATATATTTGGATTATATGACACACATCACGTACGTGTTGTAACAACCTATTATACCGGCCTGTGACAGCCATTTTCCTTCCCCCTAAATCCCCACAGATGTCGCTAATTATTTTTTTGATATCGTTAATGTCGATCAAATGAGACTCCCACAAATGTACTACCGTTCTGAAAGATTTGAACAAACTCAAAAATATTCTGAATGAATAATACTGGTAAAAATAAGGAATTTAATAAAATTGAAATAATAAATAATTCTGGCATATCCTATTGTAATGTTAGTAATTCGGAAAGAATTTCATTACACAAAAAAGTATATTGCTTCATAAAATTCCGTAAAATCAATTGTGGGAGTCTCATTTGATCGACATTAACGATATCAAAAAAATAATTAGCGACATCTGTGGGGATTTAGGGGGAAGGAAAATGGCTGTCACAGGCCGGTATAATAGGTTGTTACAACACGTACGTGATGTGTGTCATATACTCCAAATATATACAACTTTAAAAAATTAGTAAGACATGGTATATTCTATCATGGTGGAAATGGCGAACGTTACATATGTGTAAAGTGATCACTTAAGCCTACCATACGATCGGTCGTAAGTCCGATATACACCATAAAATGACTTCTATACCTACTTTCCCATAATAATAATAAAATACAGTTTCGTCTCTGTGAGACATCCATAATATACATTAATTGATTAATGATGTCTCTGTGACAAGAAATCCAGTACTACCGTTCTGAAAGATTTGAACAAACTCAAAAATATTCTATCATTCCCACTTTGTAAGTTTAGAAATTTAATTGAACTAATTTATACATCATTACACTTATAATGATAAAAGAACTACACGAGGCTTCGAGCAAAGTTGGTCTTAAGATGAATATAAAGAAAACAAAAATTTTGAGTCCAGAAATCATCACAATCAATAAAAATATATTGAAATAGTAAATGAATATACGTACCTAGGACACAAAATAAAAATGAACAAAGAGAACTAAACAGCAGAATTGCCAAGACGAACAGGAACAAGCTGGGCTGCTTTTGGCAAACTCAAACATGTCTTCGAGAATAAAGAGATCCCAATTAGCCTAAAAAGAAAATCCTTTGAATCGTGCATACTGCCAGTGATGACGTATGGAGTGGAGACAATGGCCCTTACAAAGAAAAGTGTAGAAAAGCTCAAATGCACGCAACGATCCATGGGAAGATCCATGCTTGGAGTAGGCCTAAGAAATAGATGGAAGGGTATGGAAGAGGCCTATATCCAGCAGTGGAGAGATGAAGGCTGAAGAAGAGGAAGAAGATTAATACAGATATTATATATACATTCAGAAAAAAAAATGTTGACGGAAAGTTATAAGGTATTGAATTTTTTCTTGCAGATGAATGTTAAAATAATATTTTTATTCATTAAGTAGTTATGATTTTATTCAGAATATTTTTAAAGAAAATAAGACCGCTTTTAATTAGGTATTTTATTTTATACAAAAACTTCTAGTTATTTAAACATAAATATTGTTCTCAATATGAAACTTAAAGCTATACTAATCATCTAATATAAATACAAATAATGAATCTGGTTCACAAAGCATTTTATAAAGAATATGTATGTTAAATTATCATAAAACATTTGTATGTAACACGTAATTTGCAATTCAAACATCTATATAACGATAATAATTACAAATACATTCATGAATCGTAGAGTACGAGAAAGTAACATTCTCATCATTATAAGGTTTGCATACCCGAGTCCTCTATAATTATGCCTATTAGCCTCTCGTAGCGAGATCCAAAAGCATACTCAAAGCAGTTAGATACTTATTATATACAGACAGCGTGGAAACATTATCACAAAACTGATGCAACGAACGGCAGAAGCTTAAACATTACTAATGAAATATTACATTGAAACTGTCGCGCGAAAATTGTATTTAAAGCACAAAAAATACAAACTGTACCATTGATTCAAATGATTTTGGAAAAATCGTGATGGATCAAGATAAACTCAATGGAATGGTACGTGATAACACATAATTGCAAACACTAAACTATCATTGAAAGATATGGCAGTTACTTCGTGGTGCAACATTTTAATTTAAAATATCTTTTATTTAAACTTTGTAAAACACGCTCCACTCGGTTCCTCATAGAGGATGGATAGAGAAGAATATGGAAACACAGAAATGGAAATAAAAGCAATTGTTTTTTAAGCTCTACATTTTTTTAATCTATCTAATTTTTAATCTAAATATTTTACATTCAACAACTTGTATTTATATTAAAAATATTAGAAAGAAATGCAGTATAATTTTAAGAATTAATTGAGGTTTTTGGATTTCTGTACGATTCAGAAACAATTCTGTTCAAACACTAATGACAAGTAATACATATAAGGATGAGGATAGATTTACAACTTGATATTCTTGGTAACAAATTGTGCGCTAATGATAATTTTCAAACGCGGGGATAAACCCAATTCAACCCGTTGTTGGTAAAAAAAACACCCCTTCCCCACCGACGGCACCCTGACCTACCTGAATAGATTAATAAATTTAGTATTTAAGTTAATTGATTATTAGAGGTACTGCTCCTCTCGAAACTATACTAGTAATTAATAACTCATATTGTGTGTGTATAACCAAGTTAAATAAAACATATATATTTTAATCTAAAATTACTTTTCAATGGTTTAGGTGTTGGTTCATGTTACTCATGCTTGCTCACGTACATGTTACGAACTGTTGGATATACAATATGTACATCCATTAATTGAATCAAGAGATAAAAATATATGCTTGTACTTTTAACATTACCATTTACGAGAAAATGAAACCGACACAAAAATAAACGAAAAACTGATTGCAGAAAAAAGGGGATGGCTACGTGGGAAGATGATCATAAGCAAACTAAATGACAATAAATGTTGATGAAACCGAAAAGGTATGATATCCAAACTAGGTACCTAATCCAAACATCAGAAGATGGTCCTGTCCCAAGCTACTACAATTGATGAGCATGATGTATGGATGCGCACGAGGTGAAATATAAATGTCAGGACAAAAATGGTTTTGAAGGTCTAGAAAAAATATAATTTTAGAGGGTGACTACGCATCTTTGTTTATGATAATGTTTATGATAAAATATATCTAATGTTCAACTTTCTATAAACTGAACTTGCACACATGTTATATTTAATTAAATTTAGTTTAGCACAAACGCAGGCATGACATAACCATACATTTTGTGCCTGATGGTATAACATAATGTCATCTAAATATTATCATATTATGTTACATTATTATATTACAAAAGGTTCATTCATACAAGGAAGTTGTTGCATTAATGATCATAATATTATCGATTGCAATAAAATGTTCTTTGTGAATTTTCATTTGCCATTTGAAAATATTTATTTATTTATTTTATTTATTTATTTAACGCCCTTATGGGCTTTTACAAATATACAGAATAATTTTTTTTTTAAATAACATAAGACAGTTAAAATAATAATACAGTTAAAAGTTACAATAATAATAGTTAAAAGGTAATATTAATAATAATAATAATACAGAAAAACACGAGACAGATATAATAATAATAATACAGTTAAAGGTACAAATAATAATAGTTAAAGGTAAAATAATAATATAGAAAATTTTATTGTCCATTTCCATTTCGTTGAGATGTAAACAATTGTATCAACTTTGTCCTATACACAATACTATCAGCAAAAATGTCAGCCGCCTCTGCATGTTCATTCCCTAATGAGTGAAATCTGGGAATTACAGAGTTTGCTAATGCATTAGTTCTGACATTTCCACTATAATAGAATAATGCACTGTGTCTTGATCACCTCGATGGGGCATATAAGTTGATCAGACTAATAATCTGGGGGCAATCAATCAAGCTATTTACGATCCTATAAAGAAATATTAGGTCTGTTACAGAACGTCTCACAGACAAGTTTAAAAGTTGTAAATAACTGAGGAGATATTCATAATTGATATCTTCCAAGCGTATATTTAATTTGTAATTAATAAATCTTAAGAATTTTTTTTGGACTCGTTCAATTGCCGTTGAATGATTAACATAGTGAGGCGACCAAATGATCGAGTTATATTCAACCTGAGGTCTGACAAGAGAAGTGTAGAGGACTTTATAAGTGCGCAGGTCTGTAAAGTTTTGTGCAGTTCTTAAAACAAATCCCAACATTTTGAGACCCTTATTAGTTATCAAGTCAATGTGGGGAATGAATGATAATTTAGCGTCAAAAATTACTCCCAGATCACTTATCTCATCAACTGATACAAGGTTCACATCATTAATTTTGTAGGTGAATTTAATAGGAATCTTTTTTTTTGTAAAACTATTAGATTGGCACTTGGAGATATTTAGATAAAGTTGATTGTTGGTACACCATTTGAACAGGGAATCCAATGAATACATAGCTTGGTGAACGAAGAATATGATACGCATGCATATAATTTACGCCCTCGGAAGCAGTAATCGGTCCGCCCTCTACCTCCGCGGGTAAAGGTCGTCCTCCTGACGTTGAATATCCGCAACCAGTTACGTTGCGAAGGAATTAAGCGATTAAAAATATTTTTATAATTTAGTTTTTTAATTTCGTGTGTGTGCCTCTAACACTGTAAACGAAAGTTTTTTCTGCGTTTCCGTTCTCAAAACAAATGTATAAAAAATCCTGCAAACAAATTCAATTACGTTTCTGCATGCAGGAATTAAAAAACCCATTAGAAACACTAACCGAACCGGTGCAAAGAGCGGCCCGCGTAAATGACATGTGCCGAAAACAAACATATCTATAACACAGAGCGATAAATTCAATCAGATAAAACAAAATTCTATTTTCTCGCACGAAAAACCCGTTTTCACTGGCCAGGGACGGAACTAAATCCAACGGGCGATACAGAAATACGGGGAGAGTTTTTCAGACGCCCCTGATTATATATAATCCCGTATGGTGCACTTTGCGCAGGGCTTCAAAATACTGACAGAAAAATTATACATTTCTACAAAAATTTTTGCAATAAAATTCGTACACGTTAAGTTATAAACGAATACGCGGGACAAAAATGCTTCCATCATTAGCAACCGTCATTGAATTTGAACTGGAGCTCTCTTCGCCTCACTTCGCTATCATTCGTATTCATATTCATAAATCACCAGAAATTACTTATAACATAGGATTTAGATGCTTGATTTGAGAAAATAAGCTGTTCAGGGCTTAGGTGTAAGACACGGATATATCTTATAACCTCAGCTATTTAAACTGTACGATACTGATCTAGAGATATTGGTGAATGGTAAACAATAGTAGAAATGCGGGCAATACAGTGCTATTTGCAGACAATGCCCATGATAAAAAAGGTATATAATCATGCAACAAATTGTTAATAGTATCAAAAAGTTCACTTTTGACGTCAAATATAACCATACACAATGAACCAATAGAAAGAGTCACGCAATGCAAGTACTTGGTGCATGGATGTGCATGAGAATTGGGATCCATCTTAACAAGTCAATGCTCATACAGAGATGGCAAGAAGTGCGTTCCTCAGCCTGCAACATACTCTTAGAATGTGTATGGTTCGATGTTATATTTTCGCCGTTCTCTTGTATGGGGTGGATACGGACACTAAAACAAGAACTAATCTGCGAAGTCGAGGCTTTTGAGATATAGCTCTACAGACGCATCTTAAAAGTTTCCAGGGTGGATAGTGACGAATGTTAAAGTTCTCCGGCGTACGGAAAAAGACCGAGGGAGTATGGAGGTAAGAAAGCTTGAGTATCTGGGACATATTGTGAGAGGACCTAAATATATGTAGTCTAAACCAACTCATCATCCAGGGGAAAATAAGTGGTAAAAGGAAAACGCTGCATCGCATGGGAGCATAACTTGAGGGACTGTACAAGGGTAACTCGACTGACATGTTCGGTGCGTCGGTGAACAGAGTCGTACTACTAAAATGATCGCCGGCCTCCGATAGGAAATGGCACTGTCAGATGAATAAGTTCAGATCTTAATATCGTTAATTGATTTGGAAGTTACTGCGGAACATTTCAATAAAATATATTCTTCAACTAATTTGTATAAATTGCCACAACTAATAATATTTCCAAGAAAAAATCCTTTGTACGCCAGATAAATCGTCGCATGACTGTATTTGATTTTAATTACCTTTTACACCTGTCGACGGATACTTCTAGTGTCTTGATGGACACTTCTAGCAATGAAACAATAATAACCCTCCTAATAATTTTGTGCGTGTTATATAAAATTAGTTCTGATTTTATTTCATGTAATGAATTGTGCAAATACCAAAAAAATTAACAAGTGTCGATTGCAATACGCAAGAGTATTTCCAAAATAACGCTCTTTTTTTCCACTGCTCGAGTGTTGTAGAAATCAGAAATGTTTTTTTTTAAGAATTAAATTATTTTGGGACGTTTTAACAATGCGCGCTGAGTCACAGAAATACAGACGAATAATTTACATAGGTAGGTACTATGCGCCCTGATAAATTTTATGAAAAGGGAAAACGAAGCAATCCTGCGTACGCAGGGAGTCTAACAAGCTATGTTTGGTTCGACGTATAACGCGTATTTTCATTTATGTATAAAATAAAACAATTACAAAAAAGTAATAAAATTCATTGCAAATCCATAAAAAATACTTCATGAAAAATACAAACTTTGGGATACCATAATAATAATAAAGACTTTACTTAATATTTTAAAGTTCGAATAAGTAGGTTAATAATCCCTAAGACCTGCAACTTTCCCAATAAAACTTAAATTTTACATAATCTAGTTTTAGCAAGTTTCTGTTTAATATTTAAGACTATAAATATTTCATTTAAGAATGTGGTAGTTTGTTAACGAAGGAAAGATTAGTCACTGATACAATTTATAGAATAAACAAACTGACGGAACTAATTAAGCTAGTGTAGCTCAGTCAGAAGTAGGGAATGCAATCCCGATCCCGCGAGAACTCGAGGCATTTTACGAGATCAATCCCGAACCGAAAAATCGGACGAGAATATCGGGATTATGGGATTGATCAGCATTTTTATGTTTTGTATGTTTAATTGTGTATGTCTATAGAGCTTTTAGTAGGTACTTAAAACTTATGTTCATTTCACATTCAAAAAATCAAAAAATAGCTTTGAATAATATTTGCTCTATTTTATCAACCTAACATAGTAATAAAAACTACTACTAGTTAGTAGTTTTTACTCTACTACATTGACAGATTGATGCTTGGAAAAACGCATACAAAAACTTTAATGCAATGATTAATTATGAACATTTTATTAAAATTGCTGATATAAAAATGCAAGGCATTGTCGTTAATTGCTATTCAGCTCTATAAACAAACAAAAAAACACCAAAGTATTCGGGACCCGATCCGTAGGAATCTCGCGGGATTGGAAATCTCGAGGGATCTCGAAAGGGCAATCCAGACTCATTTTATCATTAATCATTAACATCATTAAGAGATTTGTTCATTTATTAGAGATCCTCTTGGAAAGAGGAATATTAAAAAAATTATAAAATAGAGGAACACAGAAATTCGACATTTTGAGGAAATTTATATTCTTGTATAGGCATTTACGATATTTAAAGACACTAGAAAAATAGTTAATAAAAACGATATAGCACAGACAAACTAGTACTATTAATTTTGTTGGTAAAAATATTTGAGAATTTCTGTTTCACGGGGTTATGGAAAATGACGCTACATGAATTAATAGCATAAAAGGAAATCCCGGAAATTCTAAACTGCTATAACTCACAGAGGACCCCGTCATGAAGCGGTTTGTAAAGAGAGCTTGGACGCTGTTATGCATTTATACCGCGTTTACGTGCCTAGCGGCGGACACAGCAATCATTAACTATAATTAAAATGCGGTTTGCAGCGTGATTAAAAATATCCTTTCAGTAATGACATTTTTATGTCATTACTGAACAGTTATGTTACCACGAAGTCGATGTTCAAAATTTGGTTTTAATTTTTCCTTTCACCTTGTGTTCTCTATTCTGTTCTGTTGCATTACATGTATATCACCGCGTTTCACGTATTTTTTGTTTATATTTCGTATTTTACTTTTGTTCTATTTTCATTTAATAAATTATAATTTCCTCATCCTTGTACTACAGAAACAGCGATGAGGTTCTGTGTGGTCGCCTCGCTGCGCCACCTAAACAACGTCAGCGACGTAGCGAGAATGACCGCTTTAGCATTAAAATAATGCCAAACTGGGTGGCGAAAGTGTAGGTACAACTTCCAAAAAATTGATAGACATGGTATTCTATCATGGGTGGAAATAAATGGTGAACGTTACATTGTGTAAAGTGATCACTTGAGCCAGCCGTACGATAGGTCGTAAGTCCTATGAACACCCAAAGACTTCCATACCTACTTTCCCTACTAATATAAAAATATAATTTCGTCTTTGTGAGACATCTATAATATATATTGATTAATGATGTCCCGGTGACAAAAATCCAGTGTTCTGAAAAATTTATACAATCTCAAAATTAAAACTATGACTATATGATTTGCATATAATATTTACATTAAATGAATGAATATAAAATTACAGATTCACACGTGTTGAGGAAATTTTATCGTTAACATAATCACCAGAACCCAGCCTGCTATTTTAATAGGATCATTTGAAAGCTCGCGTAGGGCGTCGGAATATTTGAGGAATACTCCAGAAAAAGTTGTTATTGCAACATTTAGGTAATGAATTCCTGGCAAGGCGCGACGTTCAAGCCCGGAAAGCGACAACCTGTGGCCGAGGAAATCTAGATAAGAAAATTGAAATGAGAAAGTTAGCTTTATGCGTACACTTTGGTTCTGGATCAGCTATTTAGAAAATATTTATTTCTAAGGGTATTATATTCGATAACTCGCGACCCTTCAGGAATAGGGCCAATAGTATACATTTAAGACAACACTTTCGTCCTGCCAAAGACGGATACAAATATATTTAACCGCGTAGACATCACAATGATGTGAGTGGGTTTTTGCATTAATTTATTATTTTCTTATTTTTTATTTTATTAAAAATATGGTGAAAATACAATTCTTATATATTTATATATCAAATTGATATTTTTAAAACATTGTAGTCATGATAACGGAGCATCAGTTCTTATTTTATATATAGGTAAATAGGCGACTCATTTAATAATACTGTAATAAAAAAAAATATTTGATAATGAAGTACTTTGAAAAAACTATAGGTTTAAATGGTTTAAGAATTTAAGTTTGATTTTAGGAAGATTTTAATTTTTTTGATTTGTTCTGACAGGTTACTTATGCAGCGTATCACGAATATATAAAGAAAAAACTTTTTTTCAATAATATGTTCCCAAAAACTCATTTTAAAAACAATAATTTAAATAAATTAGCAAGATTTCTGCAAGGCTGGTAATTTCGACCATAGTCACTTTTATC
Organism: Agrypnia vestita; assembly: GCA_016648135.1. Taxonomy (NCBI): domain Eukaryota; kingdom Metazoa; phylum Arthropoda; class Insecta; order Trichoptera; family Phryganeidae; genus Agrypnia; species Agrypnia vestita. The sequence continues at coordinate 41,665 of JADDOH010000120.1, read as the reverse complement.
TCATTATGAATGTCATCATTGTATATCTAACTACATATAACATGCACGTAAACTATCATTGATAATTTAAATGCAATTTATATTATGTAGTTGGGTGCATTAAACTATATTTGCTATTATGGCTTTACGTGGTATATATTTTCATTAGGTGGTTACATTTTTGTAAACCATGTGGAGTCACATTTACAACGCAATGCTGTTTATCTTGGACCCACTCAGTTTCGTACTTTTCATAAATAAAACATGTATTTTCAAAAATTAAGACAAACAAAGTAATCGTTACACTTATAGTAAAAACACTAGACGTGCCCGCGAAAAATCACGGTAATTTGGCGGGCGAACGTTGCGTGTTGACTGAGCCATTGCGTGTTGCGCGCTGATTACGTGTAGTAGTCTAATTATCTAAAGTTGTAATCCCAGCTCCATTCAACAAAGTTACGGATATTATTGACAGACAGACAAGGAAATTATTATATTTAGATTATTATTTCAGCTTCCGGAAAAGTATTCCTAAATCGCCAAAAGTTATTTTTATGTAAAACCAAAATAAAATCAGATATTAAAAATTTCGTTGAAAGACATTTTAGAAGTTGTGATTACAACTAACCAACACAAAGAGGGTGAAGCGCTATTTTTCTGTCACACACAACTCTCGCCTCATCAACATTTCTTCTCATGAAAGCTAGTCGATTGTTGAGGCTTTTAATATGATCGTCTGGCAGTATCTAGTTTACCTGGTGAGCCAAGTCTTTCGAGTTTATTCTCCACTTCTGGTGCTATCAACACTCGCGTTATATATCCTTCTTAGCACTCTATCCTCAGTACGACCAAACCCCTTTTAATTCAAAATTCCATTTCCATCCAAAGGTACGGTATAATACGCTATTAATTATAAATTGCTTTCATTTTCAACGTTTCAGAGAAGGAAATGATTGTATTATAAATACGAAGGTGGATATGTTGTTAAAGCTCAGGGGTAGTAAACTGCTATTCGATATTAACACGAGTGTGTGGGTATCTCGCGCAAGGATCGCCTGGGGGCAATATTTCACATCGATGGTTTATAAAATATCAATTTTTCCACGGATTTGGTTTTTTCAATCGTATATGAGGGTTATTTCAAATAACAGAAATTGATTTGTGCATGAAAAACGGAATAAAACTGTACGAAAATATGAATTTATGGACTATTTTAGGATTTTAAATGAAAAAAGAAAGGTTTTTAGACCACTCATTTTTCATTTCATGTTTATATAAGCGATCAGACACTAAAAATACCAAGGATAGAAATTAAATTAAATATAATTTACAATAAAAACAAATCGATAAATATTTTTTAAAAAATATAGTAGACTCTAGATCAGTTAATACATTTTTAATTTTAATAAAAATATAACAATTTGTATAAAATCACTATTTATTGAATTATTGACATGTTTCAGTGCCAATGATCCCTTCATCAGGATACAATGTATACTAAAAATCAAATTTGGTTGTAAATAAATTAACAAAAAATAAATAAATATGTCAATATGAATAATAAGGAACAAATTTAAATGGTAGCTATTTTAAAAAAGGATTTGGATAGATAGAATTTGTTAATTTAATTAATATTAAAAATTGAATTTCACATAAGTTCCCAATTAGCTATTCAACTCCAATTTATTCATTTTTTTTGTTGTTGTCAATGTCCATATCTCAATTTTAATTTTCATTATATGTTATCTATACATTACTCCCTGATGAAGGGACCTTTGACCACGAAACATGCGATGATTCAATAAATAGTGGTTTTATATAAGACGTTTTCTTTTTATCATTATAACTAATGTTACTTCAAACTATTTTGTTATTATTGAAGAAAGTACATTAAAAAAAAAAGATTTAAACAGTGATCAGAAAATGAAAACAATTATCCATGCATGTAGAACGTTAAACCTCACATTTCTTCTCATTACGTTGCAGTTAAATTATTTGTTATAAAAAAAATGTAGCATGAAAACTGTCAAAAAAGTATTAGGAAATATTATTAAAAAAACTTACCAGTCAGGAAGCTTTATCCACTTTTGAGTCGGTGCTTCAATCTGGAATAATAAAATAGATATTAGTATAAGAGGAATATAGTGCGCGGGTATATGAAATGAAATGGACATCTGGAAAGATGCAATATATAATTAAAATAAAAAACTACAAAAAAGATGCAAAATAAAATAATGGTTAGCAGAAAAAAAGTCGACTACTAATACAATTTCAATTATAAACATAAACTTGTTTTAACTATCACAACATCACACACACGAGTGCAACAAATTTGGTGCATTTAACAAAACTTATTATTTAGACTTATTTTAAAACAAGCTTACTAATAATGTGCGGCGTTTGCTTTCCGAGGCATTTTTCAAAAAGAATATATGTTAATATTATTTTATCAATTATACTATCTAGGTATATTAATATATCCAACTACATATATACTATGCAAATTTAGGTCAGATTAAGTTAGGTTAGATTAAATGTTGTTACTAGCAGTGAAAACGTGTAATTGTCTTTTGTGGTTTTAGAATAAATAAACTGTAATGCATTCGATTTAAAAGTGAACAGAGATGTTCGACAAGAATATTTAATTTCAGTTTTAGGGGGGGAATACCTACTTAGACATTTCGGAAAAATATATTTTTTTTAATTTTTGTATTTTCTTAAAGTTTGAGGTCTTAAAAATGTCTTGTAAAAATTTCAAGCAAAAATTACAAATTTATAGCTGATATTAGTGGCATCTCATTGTTGATTACGCGCCGCGCAACACGGCGCCGTGCTACTCGCAGGTAGCTGCCAGCCGGGCTCTTTCATAATAGAAACATGTTTTACTCGAAACCATGTTTCAAAAATCGGTGACCAAAATATCTTGGCAACAGTGGTTGCTTTGGTTGGTTCAGTGGAACCAATTAACTTGAAAATTCTAGTGGTTATTCTATACATAAATATCTGGTCTTTGTTGTAGGATTTTTTTTTAAGTAACTTTGTTATTTTAAATTCAAACGCCCGCCATTTTCTCAAAAATCGATATTTTCAAAAACTTCTATGTCAAACACTAAATTATAGTGTCAATTTTTATAATATTTTTGTTTTTTTTTTATTCTGATGATTACAGATAAAATGCGAGTGGTCACCGCGGAGGACCTTTTTTTTCGGCAGTCGACAGAACCCAAAAATTTTCCGTCAATGTTGAATATTTTTTAGTAATTTTTTTTTTCGTATTCATAAAAGTATGTACTTTCATGTAGAAATAACATTAATACCATAATTAATATAGGTTTCCTTAAAAAAATTCACATTAATTGCCTTTTTTCGCGTTTCGTAAGTAGGTATTCCCCCTTAATAGGAGGATATATTAAGAGAGCAGCGTGGGGTAGGTAGTTCAATAGATGACAGAAAGTTTTCATCCTTCAATTCGCAAATGATACGATACCTATCGCCATCAGCGAAGAAGAAGGAATGATCCTACTTATTCGGAAGATAGCCCTGTATCGAGTCCCCTTATGAACAGAAGCAATCTAATGTATTGTCATGGCATCTCGGCCAAAATGAAATACTTGAAATTAGTTAAAGTTTTAGTTAACTCAAAAAGCCACGCCAATCTCTATCGAAAGCTTCTAGAACGACCGGTACTCTCGTAAATTAACGCTCACCGGATCGCCGTTATCGCATTTTGTCTCTAGTTTCGCTTCTGTCAAAACAACAACTGATGCGTGTGGCGGTTATGCCTTTAAATGGGAAATGTTATTTCGCGAACTTTCTGGTACGATCGACTGACTTCTAGACCTTCCAGTAATTTTTAATTTACCGTAAAACCTGTTTTATGTTACTATTCTGCTATCTTCTTTTTATTTTGATTTTGTATTTAACCTGATTTTATTTCTATTTTTCTTTGCTTTTGTTTTTCTACTTCTGATTTTTATGCCGCTGCACAAATCTATTTCTTTTATGTGCTTTTAATTTTCTTGTATTTGTATTTGATTTAATAAAGAAAGTTCTTGGTGGAGGGGACAACGAATGGGTTTTTTGCTGCCAGAACCTTGAGGCGTTCGCCCTATACACGGGCACCGCACGGGGATGGCTTTAAATAAGAAAAATGTCAACCTGGCGACGCAAGAGTAGGGCCGATATGGGAGCCGTCGGCTCATAGAACGGCCCTGGGAAAGTGGTGGGTCCCCATTCGTTACCGTAAAACGTCCAGAGTACTGCATAATCCTCGATTACGTATAAACATGACCAGACGTAGAAAACCAATGTGATGGCTATGAAGAGGTCAGTGACTTCACATATCTGAAATATAAAATCAATAACTTCTTACAACTGAAATGTAAAGTAAATGACTCGTTATATCGCTTGTTTCAACAATGGAGGATGCGAAGCGGAATTTCGAAGAAGTGCTATGTGGCCAAGTGTGTTACGTCAAAACAGATCTAAAATTTAAAGCCAGGGAAAGTAAGGTCTACTTGAAATATACATGGATGAAGAGATGGACAGAATAAGTCCGCAAAGAGAGATATTTAAAATAAATAGATACGTGGTTGAAATTCTTTAGAAAAGGCAATATTTTAAGAAAGCTGTTGGATAATTTCTTTAAAGTTGTAATAATTTATTGGATAATCCTACATCTATACAAAATGTGTTGATCATTAAGCTGCTTCATTAGTATGATGACTAGTAAGTGTTATTAGCAAATTGAGCGCGCACGAATAACACTTTGAGTAATTTGGTTTGGGCGCTTAGAAGGTATCTTCAACATCTACATAATATCTACCTACGACTCACTCAACTAAATTGGTTTCCTATTAATTATGCAAACTAATTGTATATCGATGTGTACTTTGTAGTATATATTGGATATACGAGTGTATATAAATAGCTTAAAAGCATTATCGACTATATTACATAGACAACAATTGGAAAACCACACACACTAATGACAATCACCTTTCATCGGCTACAGAAAGCTCACTGAATAATTAAACCGTCAAAATGAGGACTAGTCACAAATATATTGATGACTTTATTTTGTATAGCATGATAATGGGTATTTCGGTGAGGGCTAGTCTCACATGTATATATATATATGAATGACTTTATTTTATGTAACAAACCTAAAAATTATTTTATTGTATGTGGTGATAGACCTCTACAATAAGCGATTATATCATACTGTTTTGAAATCGTTCTCATATTTGATAATTTACTAGTATTACGAAAATACGTTCTGGTCTTTCTTCTTTCTTTATAGGTCGAGTAGACCTATATATATTTTTTTAAATAGAGATGTGAACACGGAATAAGTGTCACATCAATATTCTTACTATTTTCAAACTAAGCTAAACGCTTGTGCTATGCAAATAGGACTAACTTGCTGGTCTGGAGTGAGATTCGAATCCGCAATCTTTGGATCACGAGGTCCTAACCACAAGACCAACAACCAAGGTACTTTTTTTTAGTAATTTAAGAAAGACAATCGAATTAGTATGTGTACGCCGTGCGTAAAGAGAACATTGTTACGTTGTGTTGGTGTGTATACCCCAACCAAACGAAACAATGTGCACCGTACGCACGGCTTACACATACTACTGTCATTCTTAAATGTACATGTATAATTAAAAGTGTAGGTAGCTGTAATTGAAATAATTAATGTAATTAATTGAAAAGTGCAATTGTATCTATACATCCATGTAGGTATTCGGAAAAATAATTATAGTATTTAACCCATCTAAACGAGTCAATAATAAGAATGTGTCGTTTTGAAAATAAATATGCTGCAGAATGTTTATATACATGTAAATATCCCCTTGTCGAAATATCAGAATTTAAGATGACCATTTTAACGACAGCTAAAATATTCTTTTTTAATAGAAACGCGAACACGGAATACGTGTCGCATCAACATTCTTACTAATTGCAAACAAAGCTAAATGCTTGCGCTATGAAAATAGGACCAACTTGCTGGTGTCCTGGAATGGGGCTCGAACCGCCGACCACCAGATCAATAGGCGAGCATCATGGCCACTACACCAACAATCTACTCCTATTTTTATCCACAGTCTTCAATATATTATGTGCTCTCTCTAACTTACATAAAGTAAGAAAAATCCCTGGTGGAAAGGGGTTGGAATAGGCGAATCAATAAAAGTAGTAACTTTTTACAAAGGTGCTTTATTTTCAGTTTTCCCAATCTTTCGACACACGCCTTTGCAGAGTACTACAAAGATATTTCGGAAAAGGGATTCAAAGGTACAGGGTTAAAGGGTTGGGCGATTTTGTTTTTGCTCAATCAGCCTTTCTGCGAGTTAAAGCTTTTCCAGATTACGTTTTCCACTTCTTTTGATTTGTAATCGGTAGATTTTTAAAAGAAACTGAATGTCTGGGCTTATACAGACGATAGTACAACAATGTTTGAAATTGAATTAACCTGGAATTTTAATATTTTCGTATTAAATATTTCCCGCAAATACTTGCTAGCGGCAAATAAATTTATAAATGTTCCAGTTTTTTGTTTGTAATATTGTGGAAATTCATTTTTTAAATTTAAAAAAAAAAATGAGGGTAAACAACACTGTTTTATTCCACTATATTTATTTTGAATTGTTAGAACGTTTTCGGGATTTCTCCCATTGTCAATAACAACACGTTTACAACTATTGTACAATTATTGACAAAGGGAGAAATCCCGAAAACGTTCTAAGAATTCAAAATAAATATAGGGGAATAAAACAGTGTTGTTTACCCTCATTTTTTTTTATATAATAAATTTATGATAGAGTAAAGATACAACAATTAAGGCGAGAATTTAAAGCTGATCTAGACATGAACGAATTTGCTAGAAAGATACATGAACGTGAACAAAGCGAGAAATGTGTGTAGAGACAGAATAGGTAGTCGTTGCATCGTCAGCATAATTTTATTAATAACTAACTGTTCGTTCCCGGCATTGTACGGGTTGAGGATTAAGTTGAAAATAAGATTGTAAGGGGAAACAAAGGTACCAATGTTTTGCAAAGCCTCTAAAAAAAACATGTTTCCATGTAATCTAGGCTGGGGAGGATGGGATGTCCAGGCGGGGAAATGTGGCCTATGTTTACCGCCAGGTCCTTTAAAATATTTATTCATAATTTGGTACAGTACAGATTTGCATTGAAAATATATCAGGGGAGAGGAAAGGAGGGTAAAGTGGGAGGGTGAAAATGTCGCCTATGTTACCCGACGGGTCTTAAACAATAAACGATAATAAGTAAATATAAGAAACGATAAGAAATAACGATAAGAATGCGATATTAAGGGTTTTTATGAATCTCAAAATATTGTCGTTTAAAATGATAAGCTCGGAAGCGCACTCCCTCATTGGTTCAAGTGCTTTGTTTAAGCAAAGACAACCAACCGAATATAATCAAAAAATTTGAATTCGGAAAATGTTAGGTAGGTATATATAACTATTTAACAATATTGAAAGGGTAGGTACCGGCGCCTCTTTTTTCAAATAATTTGTGTGAATTCGAATGGAACGTTGTGTCAAAATTTCAAAGCAATAGTTGAGGAACTTTAGGAGATTTAAGATTTTGGACAATCGAACATTTATATTTTTATTTATGTAAATAAATAGTGGGTATATAAAAACAAGGTAAGTTCTTACTTAGCGAAATAAATCGGAGCGAATAATACGTGCGGAAATTGGATGGAATGTTCTAGGAATAGTGAATGAAGTATTAAAGCGATTATACTGTGTATATTTACGAGTGATAAATAAACGAAATAGTTAAATTCGAATAATAGCGTTAAATTAAATAGTGTTAAGCGACTTTGTACGTTTGATTACTTAATTAATCAGTAATTTAATAAATCCGTTATTAAATTCCAGCGTTTTCATTAATTCCTTCCGCAGATACGACACGTGACAATAGTGTTACGATAGTGATACAAAACAAATTTCAGATAATCCATTGATTTTCATTATCTCCGATAAAATTTTTCAAGTAGAAATTTATAGTCCACCGCTTGGGTAGTGCCTAAAGAGACTCTCCCTCAGCCGCCCCGTTGACCACGAAGTTTATCTTAAGAGACACAATGTTTTAGTTAATCCTAGAAAGCAACCTACTATTTTCAGAGACGCAAACTGGTTCGGATCCCGACTGTGGAGCGGTTCGGGCGCCGGACGGAAGCGGGGAGCACTGCTCCTCTGTTGGCTTAATTACTCCGCTCTTTAATCGAAGGATGAGCCTTGAGCAAAGATCGCGCAGAGGGAACATTTACTTGGATATTAGAATGTACGAGCGTCGACAAATATTTGAAGCGCCGCGGCGCAAGGGATCTAACCAGAGGAGGTTATCGATTTTTGTATTTGTCTTTCGGCTACGAACGCTCGAAATACAACACACACAGGGGAAGTTTACATTGTACTCAAAGCCGACGTACACAACGCCACCCTCTTTAAGGAAGAATTTCTTACAAAATACACATTTGAATAAAATAAACACATTTAACTCGAGATGCAAATAGTATGGTCGTGTTTACGGAAACACTACGAAAACTACGAATTACAATCGGAGAAGTTGTTCGCGGTTTTGTTAGATAAGGAAAACAGACTTTTTGAAAAATATTTCGTACAATGAAGTTATATTATTATGGACATGATTTTAAATAAAGGCAGTAAAAGGTAAGAAACGCCATGTTGCTTGAAATAAGTAATATAAAAAAATTCAATTAATTATAGTATATCTGTATAAAAAAAATATTGTAACAATATTACAAAAAAATAATTAATTACAGTACAAAAAACATATTGCAACAGTAATATAAAAATAAATCAATTAATTTTAGTATAATATCGATACAAAAAACATATTGTTATATATTTGATAAATCAGAAATTTTGGAAATGAGAAAAAGTGTTAACGGTTCGATTCAACAACAAATCTTTGTGATATACTCCAGTCGGGGTGATTTGCTTTAGTAATTGGAAGTGAAGCATTTAAAAAAAGTAAATTTGTGAGAATTTGTCAGAGAGTCGTATTTATAAAAAGGAGCTACCTGTTTTGTAAATGCACTTGACCTAGTATTTAGGGTGCGTATTTAAAGGAATTAGCTCTGGTGGAGCGCAGGATCGACAAATAAACGGAGGTTAGCTCGGAACCTCCATAAACAACGAGGTAAGAGGTCGTTGAAAGTCTTTTAACAAAGAGTTTCCCACGAGACTCGCTTATTTATTGCTCGGCGAAACAATGAAGCGACTGATCTCACTACACTTCACAAACTATATTTATTGCTAAACATTTTCAATGACTTTAGAGCACACGGCTACGATTGAGTTAGCGATGGCTATCTCGTTATATCGGTAACAACCAACAACGTACTTTCAAAATTAATTAATTTTTTAAGTATGTTGATATGTACAAGATATACATATCACATCAGTTTTACCAATAATTCCTGTGATATAGAGATATAATCAACTTGGATCTCACCGAACATAAATGAGGAATTTAGAAAATGTACTTTTTATCTAATTGTTCGAAGAATATTTTTTCTTCTGAAAGAAGGTTTGAACTTAGTGGTGACATTATTATTAAAATAAAACACAAATCACTTTGTTTTCACCACTTTATTAGATTATACAATCTACATGTTTCGAGAACAATGTTCTCTTCATTAGGATTACTTGTGTACTAAAAATTGGAAAAGTTAAACCATGCAAGTGTGCTACGGTGGAGATGATGATGAGGGGTGGATGAGGGGAGGGGGGGGGGGTGTTGGAGGTGTTAATTATTATTAGGAATGTCATCTGAAGGGGATGGAATCTTAAGTGGAAAAATATTCAACAGTGGGTTGTGCACAAATTTAGTCTGAGTGTTTATTATATTTGAATTAATATTAACATTTTTCCTTTTTTCAAGTATTTCTAAAGTATTTATTTGTGGGATTTTATAATTAACATCTAAAAATTTAAAACCTGTATGGTCATATCCAAGCAACTAATTGTCTCTGCTTAGCAAAAATACTAAATTTAAAATATAAAAAAAAAGAAAGCAAGAAAAATATGAAAATTACACGATATTTTTTAAAAATAATAGAAGACAGAAAACACTATTTCACTATTGTAGAATGTTATCGAATATGTCGATACTATGAAGTGGAGCGCGATCGAAATCAATATATATATATATAAAAGAAACCCGTGTTTCCCTACCCGCCAAGTTTTCTCCTCAATCAGCCACAACCACCACCCGTGATTATGGTGGTGGATAGCCCTTGATGTCACATCGAAAATATGCGAGTTTGGTGGGGGTGGCTGTACGTGGGTGGGAGTGGGTGACGAAAATGTGCTTTCTACCACATTGTTTTGTTATGGAAAGGCCGCAAATGCTTCAGATTTTTTCAAAATAGGCGCGCCGACTGCGAATAAATGTGTTGGTGAGTCTAGAAGGTTCCAGAAAAACCTGCTCTAGAAAGTTTTGGAAGGAGAAGGTTTTAGAAAATTCCCGAATGTCCTATAAGGTTCTAAACTGAGTAGCGGAATGTGTCTAGAAGGTTCTGTGCATTCGATAAATTTCTTGAAAGTTCTGGAAGGAGAATGTTCCAAAAAGTAGATAGAGAAGGTTCGCGAAAGTTCTATGATGATCCAAATAGTGTACTAAAAATCTACGCGTGCGAAGCCGCGCGGGCACAGCTAGTATAAAATATTTTGTTAAATCCCGACGAAATATTAGAAATTGTGTTGTTTGTCTTCCGTCCGATTTTAAAGAAATAAATTAAACAACGAATGTAAAGAAACTGTTTGGAAAACGATCATATACGGCGTACATTAAAGATTATGATATCTTAGAAATAACAGTGTACATATATGCAAAATTTACAAAGATTATTTTATAAATAAATCTCACCCCTTAGACTGTATAAGTAATAGACATAGAACAAAGGGACAAATAAAGATACCAACTTTAAGAACCACCAAGGCACAACATCATTATACATGCTTTGGAGTTAAACAGTACAATACATTGTTGTCGCAAAACAAATTTCAAGAAAGGAATATTCCAAAATACGAACAGTTTTAGAAAGAAGTCAAATCCTTGATTTTGGACAACGATGTATTGTAACATTGCCCTTTATGTCTTAAATGGTTTCTGTATAATAAAATATTACTTCTAAATGGTTTCTGCTTTTGTACTTTAATTTGGCTTGTAAATACCTACTCCTCCAATAATCTCGAGCTTTGGCTCATATTATGGGGGTTATAATGTCTTTAAAATGCTACAACATAGAATTAATTTATTATAAAGAACATTGTTATGTATCTGCTGTATAAATAATTATAATAAATAAAACAATATATTGCACGATTTATAGGGAAATTTTGTTTACTCCCTTTCTTTTAACTCATAGCGTCTGTTTGCTTGATTGACGAAAAAACATTGGATCGATTTTTAACCCTTTTCCCGTGATCCAATCGAACTGAAACTTTGCAAGCAGACTCGTGGCGACGATTAAAAAGATCTATCTAATTTTCCTTAAAAAAAATTAATAATTATAGATTGATCAAAATCATTGATTACTACCAACAGCGGCCTGACGACGCCACGGAATATTTAAAATTTCAATTACTCCGTCGGTATAATAGGTACATCACTACGAATTTCGAAAATTTATGACAATTGGTTCACAGATGACAGCGAAATTCGGTTTTTTGGGAAGAAATCAAATAATCATTTATTTCTTTTAGTTTTCTGCTTAGTTTTGAAGAATTCTACATTACTCCAATCTGATTCTAACTAAATCATTTGACGCTGGAAATTCGTAAGGTACGATATTGCTGATAATTAATAAATCTTGGTTAAATTGACTGACAAACATTTATAGAATTTAATCTTCAAAGCATGAAGTGTCTTATTAAAGCTCAAAACATCTAACATTTTAGAAATATATTAAATTCCTGTAAGTTTAGTGTTATGTTATATGTCTTAATTCGTTTTTGATTGTTATATTTTACAAAGAAAGGGAGTATAATGAAAATTTGGTTTTTATTGGTTAGTTTTTTCAATTTAAAAATAGTGCTATGAGGTGGGCCACCTTTCAAATATTCTTTATTCGTGTTGTTGAATCAGGTGCTGGACAATTCAAAGTAATTTATTGTTTGGGAGATGCAGAAAAGATTTAGATCGCATTCGCTGCAGCACGACTTGGGGCATTGCTTCAGTCATCTTCACGAATTTTCCTAATCTGCGTCTGATCTAATGTAAAGATTAGGCGAGTTCGTGACTAATTTCAACGCGAAAGTAAACGAAAGGTTGGCTAAGTACACGATGGCACCGATAAATTTGGAATCTAATATAACAGTAACGTCTGTTAGCGTTATTATAATCGATTGAAATTTAGCTGTAACTGATTGCGGATATTTTATACGAACCGTATGTTTTTCCTAGAAAATTCTCGACATTTCTTGAATTCTTATTCAACGTCATCAGTAGGACGACATTTACCCGCGAAGGTAGAGGGCGGACTGATTACTGCTTTCGAGGGCGTAAATTATATGCACTTTGTTATGGAGTTTTCACTTCTTCTACAAGAGAGGTCGCCAGTGTCCAATATGTACTAGTTACGTCGACGGATTTTACTGCGACGTTTGTAATGAACCAGGTAGATAGTGGGTCCTCGGGGCCTTGATACATTTAATAATAATTTAGTATAGCTCCTGGTCCGGCACCAGAGTTAGACATCCCATGGGGTGTGTGTTGAATATATAAGGCGAAGCAATCTATAATACAAATCATTCCATTGCAAATCAATGTAAATCATATTCTTTTCACGGCTAACGATGTAAGATGACCCTAATGTGGGTCCTACTAAATAATGAAGGTTAGTAAGTAGCAAACCGTCGCGTTCAAAATACAATATATTGGATTATCAAATATTTCATTATTCTTATATGTGAGCGCGCGACGCTCCGCATAACGACTGCAAATTGCGTTGTAACTACATAATGATCGTGAGATAAATTATATTCTTCTATGAAATATTAAAAATAATGTATTCTATACAATATTAATACTCTGCCTGTGCTAACTATACATTTAACTAAAATATATATTATTAACTGGAAATAATTATTCTGTGAAAATTGCGCTTTTGAATGCAATATAACTAAAAATATTAACTAAAATATTTCTAACATCTTGGGTTCGCATACTATATTGAAAATACCTACTGCCCTTTGCATTTACTAAGTATATTACCTAAATAGCCACAGCTATACCATCCTGTCCGTCAGGGACGAAACATAAAACATAGTTACATTTCTAAAAGTGCTACCTCTTACGCGACAAAAATACCTATTGCAGTCGGGCTATGAATATGAACTATTTCCGCCTCATAATGGCGCCTGGAACCAATACTAAAAACCTCACTAGAAATAATAAATGCGACTAAATCTCGATAAATACAATATATACTATTCGTAATACGTCGTTGAATTGGCACATGATTCGTCTAATGGATGAAGGACCCCGTTGTGTATCGTAATAACTTCAAATTCTTTTATAGGAGCAGTGTGGAAACAATTGCATAATATTACGTAATAAAAACATCTAACGAACCTAATAATCGATACATTTATGTTACAATAAAATACATACACTAGAAAGAATTCGTGTATTAGAAATAAAACATTTTCGATTTGAGACAAACCAGTAAAATCGTTCGAACGGCGCAAAGGGAAAAATTCACACATATTAAATAACACTGAAATTAATAATTATAAACACTTTGTATTAGCAAATTCTTACCTTGAATGGTTTCGTTCTAGACGTGCATGAACCTGTTCATATTAATTCCATGGGAAAATAATACATATATTTTCTATCTACGAAATAAGACATTTTTGAAGCAAAACTTCTTTATAAATAAGTAGATAAGGTCTCGGGGATGGTTTGTTCGAAAGGATTCTACAACAGCCCGTGAGTTTATATGAAATAATAGTTTCTTTGAATGCTAAGTTTTGGTTTTTTAAACCCTCAGCATCTCTGCTGAGAGGGGTAGAGGCTCCGCGCCCGCCTAAACCCGGTGGCCGACTTCCTAAGTGACTAAACGGCCCCCCTTGTTCCTCCGGAACTTACTGCATCCCGAGACTCTATCTCTTCTTTACGAGATGTGATCCCGTGACGCCCTTCTTTTAGGCTTATAATTGAGAAGGCCGTACTCTTTTGGTACGAGTTTCTGATGATGTGTGTTGTCTTGAGGCGCCTTTCTTTTAGGCCGGTGTTTGAAGAATCATGTACTCTTTTGGTACGAATTGATGACGACATTAGCCTCCTTTGCGGGCATAGTCAGCGATGTTACAAATTATTGTGCAATCTCATTATGCCTTTTCAGAATGGCGTCCCACGATTCTGCATCTTGCAACATTTACTTTGGACAAATGTTAGAGTGTTAGTAACATATTTATAATATCCCAGCTATTCCATATGAGTGAATGATTTTTATATTTATTCTGGCCCTGTCTTTCTTACAGAGGACGAAATAGAAGTTAACGTTTTCTATCAAGGTTTTACAGCATTCAGGCATGAAAATCCTTCCAAAGTCAGAGAATTCACGACGTTGGTTTACGCTGTTTTTGAGCAGGATGAGGCGCGAAGGTCGAGTCTAGTGGCCACTCCGATCAACAAGGGAGGTCCCGCTTTTAAGAGTACCTCACAGGGGCTTGCGCGGATTCCAGGCTTATGACACGAGCGTCATCCACAACCTCACCTAGCTCAACGTTCATAAACCAGAAAACTCCAATTTCAGTTAGATCTCCCCATTCTGTCCTTTACTCGTCGTTCTGAAGCTACTTGTTAAGCCGGATATACCGAAGTACACAAATCATAAAGAGTTAGCTGAAGGCCGGATTGCACAATACTTATGCAATACAATTATTATAAGGCTACTAAGCGTTTCTTATAGAATTACGTGTATTCAATTGTTAGTTCAAATAGTATGAAAATCCTCAGACTTTAAAATATGTTCGTCCGGGAGATATTCCCGTACGAACTGAACCAATATCACACAAGAAATCGCGATATTATTTATACATGATTGCTCTGATTTTAAATCTTCCCAAAATAAATATATTTCAATAGTGAAAATAATTAATCGATAGATAATATAAATGTGTTCCTTAGCTGTTACACAGTGGCGATATGATCCTCTCTTGGTACTGATGAATGGTAGATTCCTCCATACGTCCGGGCAGCAACTCCGTCCGCAAATGCTGTTCTGGAACTCGGGGCTCCGTCGGTAGTCTGTTGGGCAGCGCTCCCGCTCGCAAGTCTGGTCTCGAACTGAAGGCCCTGAGTACATCGCGTTCGCTCCTTTTATAGTAACGATTTCACCATACCTCTGAAATCCACGCTAGTGCAGTGACTCATCCTATGCCCGATGACCTCACCGCCGGCGCTCGCCATTGGCCGGATTCAGTCAACAGGACGGTCGCCTCCGGCTCAACCCGTCGAAGGCAAAGCGCGCCTGTGATTGGTCCGTTTCGTTAAAATAATAGTTAAGCACCCGCTACACGCGAGACTTACTGTTCTGATTCATAAATAATAAAGGCTCGTTCGCACCTACTCACAAGGTCGAGTCTATTAGGATTGGCAAACGATATTAATTTAACACAGAATTATATCTATGGTATAATAAAGATCTAAGAAATATTACTTGTATAGCTGAATATTCAATATTTTGTTAGCCTCTTGTAATACATAGAATCTTAAGAAGAAATATATCAGGCTTTTACTTTTAAACGATTCCAAACAGAAGAAATATATTTTTGATGTCCATACTTGACTTTTTTGAATATTATTATTTTAAGATTTTCTAAATTTATTAAATCTATCTCTATGTCGACCATCACAGCTTCCCCCTTATTTAGAGAGAGGAATGATCTATCAGACCAAGCCTATCTGCTAAATAACCCAATAGGATAGTATATTTCGTGATACTTATCAAGAGTTTCTAAAATTTCCTTTTAAAATTAATCGTTGTTCTTTCCTTTCTCCGCGTACTATATTTCTATTAGGGTTGAATTCTCTTTCAATGGAACCTTCTTTGCGTATTTAAAGCTACTGTAAACCCTCTGCCTGTCATTCAAATGAAAAGTGTACAACTAATATAAATATAAGATTTGAAAGCGAAAGGGACTGTATATAATTTTTTCAATTTGACTGAAAAGGTTCGATTCTTCATAATCGATTGAATGCCTCAGTAACCTCATCATTGTGTCCGCTAACCACTCAAGCGCCATCCTGTTATCAACACTTAAAAGGAACGCTCCTTCCCCCACTTTGTTATCCTCCTTGCTTCCCTTACAATGGTACACTCCCAGTGCTCACCACCTCGCAACTCTGTACCACTCTCCCCAGCATATACCTCTCTTCCCCCAGAATATACTCCCACTAACACTCCCCACATCCCCCTCAAGCTATACAAACCAACTCAACCGAGCAAATATCAACTGTATATTTCTCCTATGAAATGCGAGCCACGATGAATCTGAAGTTCCAGAATTATGTCAACCCACGAATCAATGCACAACCTATTCATATGAACTCAACAACCAGCTTCCTAATATATAGAGCGAACCCCTCGATCTCAAATATGTCCTGTACGTGAGTAAACATGATGACGATGATACTTGCTATCCACTCTAAAAAGAAAAGGTGCAGTCCGCCTCCAAATTTTCTAATGACTAGTCGCAAATGGACAAATCCCTTCAATAACCGTTGGGCGTCGTTTCAACTAACTGTCCAGCTAACCCTCAAAAGAGATGCCCAAAGACGTTTGTTAAAGAAGTAGAGCTTCAACCATAACCCAGTTGTCAAGAAGGTTTCCAATAACTATTCCTTGCTATCCTACCCCGACAAGTGTTCACCATCTTGTAATACAATTCTTATTCCCCCTTCCCCCAAACTATACAACCTCTTCTATCTGAAACTCGTATAGTCCTATTTTAACCGAGTGAATGGTCAACCGTATATTCCTACTATAATTGCAAACCGCAACAAAATGAACTCTAGTACCCCACCTGTGTTATGAACCTTATGCATATGCGCAGAACGTTTCCTATTATGTAGAATCAACCAATTGTCCTCAATATTCCACGTATACTGTAATGACTGCCATAATTTATTATTGGTGTAATATGATGAAGAAGAAGAAGAAGAAGAAGCCGCAAAAGTAGTGGATGACAACAGAAGAAGAAGAAAATGAATCCATTGAAAGGCATAAGATAAAGAAGAAAAGTCACAACCGAGTGTAGTAATAGATAAAGACGAAGAAGAAGAAGTCGAAAGTTATAAAATTAGAAGAAGACGCGAATGTAGTAGTAGGTAAAGGACAAAAGAAGATGAAGAAAAGACGTAGAAAAACATTCGAAAATTATAAGATAAACGGAAGAAGAAGTCATGAATGTAGTTATAGGAAAAGAAGAAGAAGAAGATGAAGAGAAGACGAAGTAAAACAGTTGATAAGTATAAGATAAACGGAAGAAGACGAAATGAATGTAGTTATAGGAAAAAAAGAAGAAGAAGAAAGTGGAGAAGCGAATAGTAAAGAAGAAATAAGAGAATAGGAAAAAGAAGAAGAAGAAAGAAGAGAGAAGAAAGAAGAAGAAAAGAAGAAGAAGAAGAAAAGAATGTAGTAAAAGGAAAAGAAGAAGAAGAAGAAAAGGTAAAGAAGAAGAGAAGACGAAGAAAAGACGCAGAAAAACAGTCGAAAAGTATAAAATAAATGGAAGAAGACGAAATGAATGTAGTAATAGAAAAAGAAGAAGAAGAAAAAGCAGAGAAGCAGTCGAAAGATATACCATAAGACGAAAAAGTAGTTGCAAAGTATTGTAATAATTGCCATTTATAGAAGAGAAGGTATTTGAAAAGTAAAGCATAAACAGTATGTATTCAAAGAAGAAGAAGACTAGAGTGAACATAACCAATAAAAAAAACCTTCGTACCGAAGAAGAAGAAGACGCTGTTGAAGTCAATATAAATAAAAAGGGGGAAAGAAAATATATATATAACCGATAGCATATACGAATAAGAAGAAGACGAAGAAGAAGAAGAGGAAGAAAAGGGTAGGAACAACCTCTTCGATAATTGTAGAACGTAAAAGTATATATAACTATTATCCGTCTCAATTAACTTTCCAGCCAACCCTCAAGAGTGATATCTAAAGACGACGCATGTTTGTAGAAGAAGTGCATCCAGATGTCAAGAAAAGTTTCCCATAACTATTCCTTACTAACCTGTCTTCCCCCAAATTGTTAAGCGTTTGTCAAATAATCAGGCGCGACTCCTCCGTATAACTGTAATATCGTTCCTCCCAAAACTTATTGAAAACCTAAAACAACTTTATTAATATGTTCCGTATTCATCATCCCCATACTTATATGTAACATAACATTATAAAATTTTAAAGTGTTCCTTTAACAACGCGAACATGTTTAACGAAGTACACTGTTACAAATCAGAAGAGGTGAACCCTAATATCTGTACTAGCTGTAGTAGTCGTCACCAACACTGATATCCACAGAAGATGTATGTGTGTAACTGAATCAAGAATTCCTAATGTATAATTCGGCTCGCTATACGACTGGAATCTATTCAAGATCCAAACGACTAATCTTCCTACCCTAATCTAAAAGTAATGGTCACGACGACGCATGAAGGTGGATAAATCTAATGATGATGCTATTACTATATAAAAAGGTTTTTTTCAAAGTCCTCCCGGTAAAATCTATTTTCAAAAATTTTTTTTTCAAAATGTTAAAGAAGAATTCAAAAGCTCTCCTGAAAAATTGCTTTTTTATTTTATTTTATCACTATTCAACAGGATTTCTACATACACCCAATGTATAGTAAAAACAATAAATGCTTAATCAATCATAGCGTTACGACTTCTCAAAACTTGAAGAAACTCACATATCGTTAATTCCGGATTTACTTTTGTATTATT
Source organism: Agrypnia vestita (assembly GCA_016648135.1). Taxonomy (NCBI): domain Eukaryota; kingdom Metazoa; phylum Arthropoda; class Insecta; order Trichoptera; family Phryganeidae; genus Agrypnia; species Agrypnia vestita. Next base: position 22,651 of record JADDOH010000120.1, on the reverse strand, counting down.
TCCAAGAAGATTGCGCCCAAAACCAAAACAACCCCAATATAGATACGTACGAAATTTGAAGTAGTGAGATGTAAACATTTAACAATTATCAAGCCTGTATGTGAATCTTATGATCATTAAAGAAGCCAACTGTCCTTCTACCATATCTCATCTCTGTAGTCAAATAAGCTGATGTTTATTTCTATTCTGCCTATAAATACGCTATATCAACGTATTAATATTTATTAATGAAGATAAAACAATTTCAATTAACGTTGCAATGAAGCGAAACAAAGGAATATATATAAAAAAAAACAAGTCCAATTTTTAATTATTCGTTACTAAGAGTATATATATATTGCGCTCTCTATTACCGCTTCCTATAGACTAATACTAGCGAAGGCTCAAAACTTTCTCTGATTTCCGCTAGATGGCGGTAGTATGACCATTTTAATTCATATGCCAGGCCGTCTTGTAAATAAAAATGGAAGCAATTTTATTCTTGTAATTCAAATCAAAATAATTTTTAGATCAAAACAAGAAACTCAAATAATTATTTCGTGCAACAATACGCGTCTGTGTTTATATTACGAACAAGTCTATCAATCCTGCATACAACAAAGAAATTATAATTAGTTTGAATAACCAGAACCGTATATAACTGTGTATAACAATTAAGAACACATTTAGATAATTAGAATAATTAAGAACCATAATAAATCAATGAAGGAAATTATTATTTTTTTCAATTAATTCAGCAACATTGTAGATTGACATTTTATTTTTTTAGGACAATTTTGTAATATAACACCTTGACGATAAAAAGGTATCTCCGAAACATGCACGTGAAAGTTATCAAATAATATAAGTAGATTTGTAAGAATACTATAATCAATTAATTTTTTGTGTAATTATTATCTGTAAAAATTTAGCTGAATTTAAAGATCTTTTTTTTTTTCAAATATAGAAACCCTTTTAATATCCATAAGACAAATATATAACAAGTGTGGATTTATTTAATTTACATTAACCTTAATTTTATTAAAATTAATTTATATTAATTTTTAATTATGAAACCAGACGGATGTTATTAAAATATTTTTCGCATTTGTATCATAAAAGTACATAACCGAAAGAGAAAAGTAAATATTATAAAACATCGGATTTATAATTTTTTTTATAAAATAAAATATATATCAAATGTTCTTTTCTTTTAGATTCATATATTCTCGTGTTTATATTTTCTACTAAATTGTTATCCGGTTTTTATATTTATTTTTACTTTTATATTTTTCTGCTATTATTATTAATTACTATTGCATAACTCGTAAGCGAAAATATTTGCCACTGAACAGATTTTATCTAGCGTGGGTTAATTATTAGTTTATATTAATATAAGAGATTAAATTAAAACCGAATTTTAAGCTATCATAAACCCTCCGTGGCGCGCGCTGAAATCTGTCGCGGTGATCTGCCCGTAATACAGGTGTATATTTTTGCATTTCGGGCGCCGTGCGAATCCGTTCGGCGTAGCTAACTGTCTTTTCGTACTAGCCCGAGCGCGAAGGTCGAACTTGTTAAACCTTAAACCCTCAAACGTCTCGGGTCTCTGCCGCATCTTCCACGCTTGTGCCGAAACGTGTCCGCTCGCGTTATATAGGGAAACCGTCGCCGGTCTTTCCAACACGCAGCGCTCGCAAACCCGGCGGCTTTGGCCGTGTTCGGTGGTATATTTGCGAAACACAAACACAAACGCAATAATTAAAACCTTTCAAATGTGATTCGTTTGAATCTCAACTACATATTTGTTATACTGCGATTCGCAAATCCCGACGGCCTAGGCCGTGACAGTGGCATACTTGCGAGAAAACAAATGCAATAATTAAAACCTTTCAAACGTGAATCGTTTGAATCTTAACTACATATTTGTTATACTGCGATCCGCAAATCCCGATGGTCTTTTTTAGATTGTGACGGTGGCATACTTGTGAGATCGCATTCAAATATATTCTCTTCATACAATTATTAAAAATATTTTTCAAATGTGAATCGTTTGAATTCAAACCACATAAAATGAATGAGATATGAAATAAATCACATATTCTATAAAATGGAGCAATACTTTTACAAAGAAACAGGCATTCCAAAATCGAACTAATATATCACAAGGACCAAAATTACTACAATAATTTTCGTTCACAAAATATTAAATAATAAAAATGCCAACTATCTATATGACAAACAACCTAAAGAAATTTCTAATACCTAGTATCACGTTTGTCTACAAATCTCAGTACGTGGTTCACATAAATGCTCAATCTTTTTTCTTTGATGTCACGGACCGTGGTCCGCAATTGTTTAAATAAAACCGCTTTTATAATCAAATATTTTCTTTCATTTATAATATTAACTAAACCAAAATGATTTTATTACTATGCAAATGAGTCCAACGAATACGCTCCTGTCTGGTCACCGGCACCACTGTAATGATCCCGGTAGCTAGTAGGGCATCCTAATCAAAATGACGGTATTTTCTAGAGATGCTTTCTATTATATGAAAAATATTATTCAGTCGTAAAATAGTTGACGCGAGTTTAATTTTATTATTATATTTTTCATTTCGATCTCCTGGTCGCGGACAACCACTGTGATGACCCAACTAGATAGAGGGCATCCTAATAAAATCGAGCGGACTGTATTTAATGTCGAAATGATGTTAAATTAATATTATAAAGCATTTTATTGTATTTCAATATAAATCGTTCTCCTGGTCACGGTAAGCACTGTGCTGATCCGCGTGATAGATGGGGTCTTCCTAACGTATTAACGATGAATTTTGTATTAATAATTTATTTAAAATGTCGATGCTTACTCGTCGCGAGTTGATATTTAATTTTAGCTATTACGTTCAATTGATTTGCCAACTCCTGGCCGCGGCTAACAATGTGATGAATCCTATGGGGTGACCCGTCAAAAATACGTCGTGGAAAATAATATTAAATAATATAAATTTCATTGCAATGAATAAAGTCATTTGCCGTATGATGTTAGCGAAAATAGTTGTATGGCGCGGGTGGCAACGGCTGAGGTCGACAGATACGCTGTAACTATAAAAGGATCGCGGAATAAAATATTATACCTTCTTGAAATATTATAAATAATGTATTCTATACAATATTAATACTCTGCCTGTGCTAACTATACATTTAACTAAAATATATATTATTAACTGGAAATAATTATTCTGTGAAAATTGCGCTTTTGAATGCAATATTAACTAAAAATATTAACTAACATCTTGGGTTCGCATACTATATCGATAATACCTAATGCCCTTTGCATTTACTAAGTATATTACCTAAATAGCCACAGCTATACCATCCTGTCCGTCAGGGACGAAACATAAAACACAGTTATATTCCTAAAAGTGCTACCTCTTACGCGACAAAAATACCTATTGCAGTCGGGCTATGAATATGAACTATTTCCGCCTCATAATGGCGCCTGGAACCAATACTAAAAACCTCACTAGAAATAATAAATGCGACTAAATCTCGATAAATACAATATATACTATTCGTAATACGTCGTTGAATTGGCACATGATTCGTCTAATGGATGAAGGACCCCGTTGTGTATCGTAATAACTTCAAATTTCTTTTATAGGAGCAGTGTGGAAACAATTGCATAATATTACGTAATAAAAACATCTAACGAACCTAATAATCTATACATTTATGTTACAATAAAAATACGTACACTAGAAAGAATTCATGTATTAGAAATAAAACATTTTCGATTTGAGACAAACCAGTAAAATCGTTCGAACGGCGCAAAGGGAAAAATTCACACATATTAAATAACACTGAAATTAATAATTATAAACACTTTGTATTAGCAAATTCTTACCTTGAATGGTTTCGTTCTAGACGTGCATGAACCTGTTCATATTAATTCCGTGGGAAAATAATACATATATTTGCTATCTACGAAATACCACATTTTTTGAAGTGAAACTTCTTTATGAATAAATAGATAAGGTCTCGGGGATGGTTTGTTCGAAAGGATTCTACAACAGCCCGTGAGTTTATATGAAATAATAGTTTCTTTGAATGCTAAATTTTGTTTTTTTTTAAACCCTCAGCATCTCTGCTGAGAGGGGTTGAGGCTCCGCGCCCGCCTAAACCCGGTGACCGACTTCCTAAGTGACTAAACGGCCCCCCTTGTTCCTCCGGAACTTACTGCATCCCGAGACTCTATCTCTTCTTTACGAGATGTGATCCTGTGACGCCTCTCTTTTAGGCTTATGATTGAGATGTACGTACTCTTTTGGTACGAGTTTCTGATGATGTGTGTTGTCTTGAGGCGCCTTTCTTTTAGGCCGGTGTTTGAAGAATCACGTACTCTTTTGGTACAAATTGATGACGACATTAGCCTCCTTTGCGGGCATAGTCAGCGATGTTACAAATTATTGTGCAATCTCATTATGCCTTTTCAGAGCGGCGTCCCACGATTCTGCATCTTGCAACATTTACTTTGGACAAATGTTAGAGTGTTAGTAACATATTTATAATATCCCAGCTATTCCATATGAGTGAATGATTTTTATATTTATTCTGGCCCTGTCTTTCTTACAGAGGACGAAATAGAAGTTAACGTTTTCTATCAAGGATTTTACAGCATTCAAGCATGGAAATCCTTCCAAAGACAAAGGGAACCTTTTTGTTGGTTTAAGTAGTTTGCGCCAGATGAGGTTAGGTGGTCGGTTTATTGACGACCCCGAGCAACAAGGAGGACCCCGCCTTTAAGGGGCCCTGCAGGGGCTTGTGCGGGTTCCACGCCCAAGTGCCGGCAATCATCCACCCCTCAGCCAGCTAGGCTAACACAAACCAGATATCCCCAATCTTTAGTTAGATCTCCCCATTCTGTCCTTTACTCGTCATTCTGAAGCTACTTGTTAAGCCAGATGTACCGAGGTACTCAAATCATAAAGACTTGGCTGAAGACCGGATTGCGCAATACTTATGCAACACAATTATTATAAGGCTACTAAGCATTTCTTATAGAATTACGTGTATTCAATTATTAGTAAAAATAGTTTGAAAATCCCCATACTTTAAAATATATTCGTTCGGAAGAATTTCTCGTACGATTTGGATTGATATCTGGTTATGCAATACATAACGCGTCGACAATATTATGAATCTATTACGCACTGCTTATAGAGCTCCGTAAAATCAATTGTTAATACAAATGGTATGAAAATCCCCAAGCATCAAAATATATTCGTTTGGGAGATATTCCCGTACGAATTGAGCCAAGATCACACAAGAAATCGTGATATTAATTATACATTATTGCTCCGATTTTAAATCTTCCCAAAATAAATACATTTCAATAGTGAAAATAATTAATCGATAGATAATATAAATGTGTTCCTTAGCTGTTACACAGTGGCGATATGATCCTCTCTGGTACTGATGAATGGTAGATTCCTCCATACGTCCGGGCAGCAACTCCGTCCGCAAATGCTGTTCTGGAACTCAGGGCTCCGTCGGTAGTCTGTTGGGCAGCGCTCCCGCTCGCAAGTCTGGTCTCGAACTGAAGGGGGCTGAGTATATCGTGTTCGCTCCTTTTATACTCTCGATTGCACCATATCTTCGAAATCCACGCTAGTGCAGTGACTCATCCTATGAGCGATGACCTCACCGCCGGCGCTCGCCATTGGCCGGATTCAGTCAACAGGACGGTCGCCTCCGGCTCAACCCGTCGAAGGCAAAGCGCGCCTGTGATTGGTCCGTTTCGTTAAAATAACAGTAAAGCACCCGCTACACGCGAGACTTGCTGTTCCGATTCATAAATAATAAAGGCTCGTTCGCACCTACTCACAAGGTCGAGTCTATTAGGATTGGCAAACGATATTAATTTAACACAGAATTATATCTATGGTATAATAAAGATCTAAGAAATATTACTTGTATAGCTGAATATTCAATATTTTGTTAGCCTCTTGTAATACATAGAATCTTAAGAAGAAATATATCAGGCTTTTACTTTTAAACGATTCCAAACAGAAGAAATATATTTTTGATGTCCATACTTGACTTTTTTGAATATTATTATTTTAAGATTTTCTAAATTTATTAAATCTATCTCTATGTCGACCATCACACACTGCGAAAAATCACAATTTTCGATCGATCGGTACAAATTTATTTTTTAACTTGGTTTCTTAATAATCCGATCATCATTGTATGACATTCAATAAATACTTTGAATCATTTCTAAGAATTTACAACCCACTCTTCTGCGTAATTTTATCTTGGAAAAGCATAACAACATTCTGCACACATGTTTCATGAGGAGACTTTATTAAAAATATAATTTAAAAAATCTTTTGGAGAAAATGGACGACAATACAATCAACAATATTTTTATATGTGTTTTCTGAGAACACAATAACCACTGTGGGATTATTATTTAATTAAGATAAACTATTGAAGTCTCACAGAAACGAATCTATTTATATGAGGAACACGTATGGAAGTATTTTTTTACGATGGCCCAGGGCTTACAACCTGTATGAACTGGCTCAAGTGATCACTCTACACAATGCTAAGTATTTTAGTCTAAATGTTGAATAATTCAGAAGAATATCATATATTATTACAAATAATATTGCCTAACACTTCACATTAAAAATATAGTATCATTATCAGCTGCGAAATACTGTTTCAATAGAAGAGACAACAGATGTCACTTGCAGATGACTCCTATTTGGAACATATATATAAAAAACCTTTCAATAATTAGATGTGTGGATATTCTTTCAATGAAATTGGTGAACGTTGCATTGTGTAGAGTGATCACTTAAGCCAGGTCATATAAGATATAAGCCCTGGGCCATCGTACAAAATGACTTCCATGAATTTTTCTCACAAAAATAGCTTCATCTCTATGAGACTTTTAATTTAACTTAATTAGATAATACAATTAACTGAATGAACGCGTAGTTTTTAAAATAGTTACTTTAGTTTAAAATAGTAATTTTTTCACGAAATAAGAGTCATGAAAATTACAATGTGATTATCTACAAACAGCATGTACTATCTGCATGTCGATTTAAAATTATTATTAAATCAACATGCATTTGTTTGCACTTGTGAGTTATGTGGAAAAGAAAAAGAAATCGTGGCATGAAACTCTATCAATCATAATCTTTGAAAAGCGGTAGATAAAACAGAATATTTTAATTGAAAAAAAAAACTGAAAAAGTGGAATACATAAATCTGCGTAGTGCATCGTCAACCATTCGACAATCGTACATCTTAAAAAATAATTAAAAAGTAAAATGAGAATCAAAAAACGTATTAACGTAAAAAATGTATATACATTATGTTATGATTGATCTGCTTGCTTTAATTGAAACATACTTTCAATAATTAATTGTCAGTGATTTGATACAAAAGTAAGATTTATGAGCAATAGAAAATTATTCCTTAAATTTTTAGAACAAATTCAAATCCATCAATATCATGTAAGTATATATGATTTATAATATTTACAATTTTTTTTTTTTTTTTACAAATATTTTTTGTTTATGATTTATACAAAAAACACAGATATATAAAAGAATCCCATTTTTATTTTTTATTTCCTAAGGTTTGTACCTATTTCCGTCTTTGAACATCTCAATTATTTAATGTAAATATATTAATTGAATTTTTTTTTACAAAAACACTATGTATTATATTACGGAATCTGCTTTGATGATGGAATGAAATCGGGAGGAAATGGATTAAGATGCAATTTAAAAAAAGTATACGGTCATCTTTGATATCAATTATCAATCATAAAATTTTAATATCTACATTAAACATTTGCAATGATCTGCAAGCCACGCACATTTCTAATAAAATATATTTTTTTAATCGTCTGGTACTTTAGCGCTAGACTGGATATGAAAGTATCTCTATAAGTTAAGGTAACAACATTAATTTAATTCAATACCAGAAGGTACCTAACTTTTCAATTATTCAGTGTAAATTTGCAAATATGATTTTTTTTCTGCAATTATTAATGGGTGATAAATTTAGATACGTATTTACAAACATTTTCAGATATTTTTAATTCGTCCAATTAAGAACGTCGTGGCGCCACCTGATTTATGGATGGTGCATTGTAGTCTTCTGGTCTCAGTCAACGGGGATTTAAAACAATATTTATGGCTGTTGTAAAAGTAATTGGCTCAGAAAAAGTGTTGTACAAGACAATAAACCTGAATTAACCCATTAAATACGAACGCTTAACGTGTTAAATAGTATTCATGCACAGTATAATAAATACATACAGTATGTTATCTCGGCAGTGTCCTTGAAATAAATACCTACGGCCGCTTGGTACTTAAACTTGGTTAAAAACGCACCAGGGCTGCTCATTGACTGACTCTTTATGGTTTGGGGTGCCATAAATTGACCTAAATGTATGCGTGGGAACGTCTCACACTGCTTGCGTCCGCACGTTACTGCAGCCCTGCGGCGACTGAGCAGTTCGAAGTATACCGAGATTTCGAAGGGTGTCGTTTCGGCTGTTTGTATGAAGATATAATACTGTATGCTTTACTATACTGTGATTCATGTCTGTGTAACGATATATTATTTAATGTTTACACGTACCTACACAATGTTGTGAGTTTTTTTGTAGATTAGATCTACCCCGTTAAGGTGTGATGATTCTGTTAAGCGAAAAACATATGTGAGGTGGAAGTATAAAAATGCGATTCTTATGTTAAAATGCGACTATAATGTTTAAATGCTAAATCCGCAATAACTCGCTTTTGGCCCTTTTCAGCCCCTTTTATTATTAAATAAATTCTAAGAATATGTCACACGTCTCATGAAAAATAAATCTTCTTCTTCAAATGTAGCAAATTTATTTTGTGGTAACATAATTATAATTAATATAAATTAACTTTGTTTAAACCACTTATTTATTGAAAAACATGTTTCAAAGCCAATGGCTTCTTCATCAGGAAAACAAAAATAATATTTAAAAATCGAAGTATAGATCAAAAGTTATATATGGAAAATAATAATATAAAGTACCTAATTAATATGAAAATAAATTTGTATTATTATTTTCCATATATAACTTTTGATCTATACTTCGATTTTTAAATATTATTTTTGTTTTCCTGATGATGAAGCCATTGGCTTTGAAACATGTTTTTCAATAAATAAGTGGTTTAAACAAAGTTAATTTATATTAATTTTAATTAAAAATAAATCTATTTACACAATAACTTTAGTTTACAAAGATTCTCGAATCGAATTTTATTTTAGCCGTACATTTAATAAAAATCTTTGGCAATTTATGTGTAGGATATATGAATCCTTATTGTACTTCTAGATCATCATTATCATTCTTCTGGATCCTTCGCATCACTCTGCCTTACGCCGGCCGCACACTGGATGCGTTTTCGAACGAAATTTGAGTAGTACGTATACGTACGAATACGCAAGTATATTCCTGACCTTCGAAGTAGTATTGAACATCCCACACTGTACGCGATTTAGTAGTGCGTGTACGCACGTATAGATGCGACGTCCGCATGATCCGGATTTGTTCGGAAATTTTTACGATTTCGTACGATGGATATTGAAAATTTTGTCAATTTGATACATGACCACAAATGTTTGTGAGACCAAAGCGATTCAACTGCGTGACCATCAGCGCCGATCATGGCGGAGAATCTCTAAAGAACTAAAAATACCTGTAGGTTAAATAATTTGGTTTAATGAAGGTGAGGTATAATTATGTACTTCGAACAAAAAACTTTTAAATATTTCTCCGATGTTATGAGCTCTCCTTGCACTTCTATACTCCCCAGCATTTGTGAATCAATTACATAGATAGTCATGAAATTTGTGATTATTTAAGTCTGGCATAATATTATGGAATTTACCAAATTCATCCCTTCTAGTATATTATATTTCGTTCACCTATTTGGTTCTACGATGCCGGCGACGCCGTAGCAGCCTACGAGTAAGAAGAGAGTTTTCCAGAAGGTACTGATTATTCATTTGGCACAAACGTTATTGGAGAAGTTCAAAAAGTAAATGATCGTGACTAACGCAAGACGCAATTAATGTGCGCGCTCTATTGATTGAAAATAATCGTACGAATACGTACGTAATAATTCGTATCCAAAGTGCGGCCGGCCTTAGTCTTCTGTCCTCCCATAATCTTTGCCATGACATTTCCACAACTCCGTAGCGTATCCGAGTTTTTGTTCATCTTCTGGGTCGTTTTCTGCTCCATGGATACTTAAGATACAAAAATATTCTTTATCCATCGATATCCAGTGCGTCTTGAAATATGACCCACCAATCCCCATTTTAGCAGTGGCAGTGAGGTCCTACATTTAGTTCTGCGCCCCAATTCGTACGTTTTTTTTTTTGTTTCTTTCAGTAATGGCCAACTCACTTCTTCCTTTAGTATGTTATGTCGTCTGAAGTTTCTGAGTTCATATCTAAAAGCGTATTCTCTTACGACATGTCGAATAATTTTATTAGATGATAGCATTGAATGTAGTTTAATTTAAATTGGAAAACACTTTGGAACAAAACGTGGTTGGAAAATAATTATACGGCTAAATTTATCATAACTGTGTGCAAAATAGCGTTGATCAAAATACAGTGATATTGTTTCCCTTGAACAAAGATATTATTATCTTAAAACATTTCACGGTGAAATTTGATGACTAATGAAAGTCCGCCCACATAAATGCCTCGGCAATAATGAACGGTGTTTAGTATTTCGACTAGTATCTAGACTTAATATTTTCACTCTAGTGTAGGTGGGAATATTTATTACACTAATAAAGACATTAAATCCCACGTGCTTGGCGAATAAACAATATCTATACGGTTTATTTCAACTAGTAATATACCAGTTTCATCGTAAATGACATCTTAGTACCGAAAACCACATACTAGCTGCCGTAACATACCTATACATGTACTTGAACACATCGTGGAAGAATATACCTGGGAAATTATATTAAGAGACAAGATTGTTTATATTTATGCACGTAGTGGGTAAATCCAAAGAACGTTTGGACTGTCCATGAATTTTGATGGCGACTCTCAAACATTATTTTTACTAATGCTTATCATGTAAGCGACCGAAAATATTAGTATTTTGTTCTAATTAAAAATGAATATTTTTGATTTGGTATCGAGACGGCAGACAGCGTATGATGTCCTGGATTAAAGTGAAAATTATCAATTTACTGTGCAAACAATTTAATTTAATCCACTGTTGGGTAATAATATGTAAGCCTGAGCGCTTTCAATGGAGACACCCATCATTTTCAGAGGCAACATTAGAACTCTTATTTAAGTAATTGTTCAATTGAATTCATTAAAACATGACATGTATCATCATACTTATGCTTATTTTATTAACAGAATATATATCTCCTCTGCTGGATATAATCTTTCCCAAAAGCTTCAGCCCATCTTCTGATGTCGTCCCTCCACCGACGTTTAAAGAGCCCAACACTTTTACTACCAGTGCGAGATCTCCACTTCAGGACGGTCCTTCCCACCATGAAAAATAGTAAATGATAAAATATATAAATATAAAAATATCACAGATCAATAAGTAGTTAAGTATTTTTTTTTACATACAATTATTTTATATAAATATGCATCGCAAATCAATAATTTTTTTATATAAATCGATCAATAAGTTTTTACATAGTACACAATTAATGATAAAAATAAATTAATTAATAATAAAAAGTGTTTAAAAGATAAATAAATTGTAAACAGTATTGAGTATAATATAAAAACTAGTTTTACATGTATACGGCGAGTGCACTGGTTCCAAGGTCAACATCGTGTGTCTATGACGTGTATTATACGCTTTGTATTATACGCTTGTATTATACGCTTGTATTATACGCTTGTATTATACGCTTGTATTATACGCTTGAAGGACCATCAATCAAGGTTATCAATATTTCGCTTTTGAACCGAGCCTGTGTCATAGACATATATGTGGCAAATCCATTTACGATAGAGTAAAGAGTGAAGAAATTAGGAAAGAATTTAAATGTGATCTTAGCACAGTTAATAGAATTAATAAAGGGTCACTCAGATGGTTGAGCGAATGTGTGAGAAAAAAATGCTAAGAAAGATATATTACGCAAGTGTTGACGGCGTCAGCGAATGCAACCGCGGAGGACGCGGCATGACCAGATTAACCAGATACTGGAAATTTTGTCTTTTTAGGTGCGCCAACAATCGTCGAGCTTGCATGCGAACATGTGTGAATATGGATGAGGCGAGAGTTGTATGTCAGGACAGAATAGAGAGGCGCTCTATCCTATCTGCCTACCCCCACGGGGAAAAAGCGTTATGATGACCCGTTGTCCCGACTCGTGTAATAATTTAAAGAAAAAAATGATTATCACGCAAATTCCACATTTCAATCTGCCAGGAAAATGATCTGGCGCTTCATACGAGAGGGCATTAATTCTAACTTGATTGTGTACGGAATACTCGACTTTCGCGTACGCAAAGACTGCATTTTCACACATCTTTTGTAATTATGGTTATCTAGCTCCGATCTGCTGGTCTGTGCGTCCACGATGCCGCCATCAATATTACGTAATTATACGGCAAACGCAGTGCATTAATCATAAAAAAACACTTGTTATCATGAATATTGTACGATACTAATACCACTACTGAAAAACTTTGTTAGATTTGTCTTTTACTATCTGTCAAGCGTGGAACTTGCAGACATTTGATGTATCGTGTTGTTGGCTTGTATTGAGACTGATTCTTAAAATAGTTAAATAATTTTAATTTACAATAAATTAAGCTTTGTAACACACAGGTTGAGTTATGTTGTTATGGGCAATTCTTCTCAATTTCAGAATGTAAAACCTTACTTTTATTACTTCCTTTCTTTTAACTCGCTTGCTTGACGAAAAAACTTTGGATCGATTTTTAACCCTAAGCCCGCAAAGCTGAAACTTTGCTAGCAGAGTCTTGGCAACGATCAAGAAGATCTATCAAATTTTCGTTAAAAAATAATAATAATTATAGTATAATTTTGGATTTTTCAAATTTTTAATGGTTTTTTCATACAAGTTGGATGGAGATTCCGACGCGTAAGGTAGATACGAAACCCGAAAATGAGAAAGGGAGTATTGTAAAAACTTCGTTTTTGTGGGTTACTTTTTATGATATTAATTACACCTCATAATAAGAGGGACAACTCCCCTCGAAACTATAGTACATATTGACAAGATAACACAACATATGTGTATTACAATATTTAATTTAGTAAATTAAAATAATCGCGTCACATTTATTCGCATCTTTACTAAGTTTGTAGTATATTTTTGACGTTCCAGGGAGAGGCGGCGCGGCACCGGCGCGGCGTAACATTGGGTAGCCGGTTCGGGTTCGCTGGCCCGGGGTTCAAACCCCATCTCCGGCCGTTTAATTTCGTTTTTTAATCGTGAATTTGAACGAAATTACGGACGTCATACGAAGTAACTGGGAAAGACAGACAGACAGGTAGACGGATGGACGGGCAGACGAACAGACAACGAAATTATTAAGTTTGATTTCTGAGTTGTGATTTAAATCGAGAGTCGACTCTGATTTCTCTTTTTTACGCTTCAACAGACCAAGAGGCCCAATTACAGAAGCAAAACACATCACAAAACACACAGGCTCGAATAAATCGCATAGACTAACTGTGACCTCACCGGGAATTTAACCTGGAACCCTCGGTGTGAAAAGTTAGCGTCATACGGCTCTCGTAGCCGCTGGGCTACGAGGGCCGCAAATTAATCAAGATTTAACCCTAGAAGGCATTTGTTATTTAATTGATTATTTATTTAATTGGTTTGAGCATTTTTTTAGAAATATGGTGAATAATAAATCACCTCTAATAAATAACTAAATTAATTTTCCATACAACCCTTTGTTCAATTTAACTTTCACAAAAGATTTGGTAACACCCACTTTAGACCCCGCCCTCTCTCTCCCTCTCCCTCTTAGATTCCTGATCGTTCTGTAATCAAGTTAAGTGATGCTAGTGTTTGACAAGATTAACACGCATGTGATAAATATTGGTGAAAGGTTAACAGTACTATGGTTGTGGTGTAGTGTTGTGAACATAGTAGTGTTGTGTTAGTTCTAACAAAGAGACGGGTACGTCTCGAAACCGGTAAACCTAAAATCTGGTATTGGTTTATACTAATTAAACAAACAGTCTGTTGTATTAATTTGCTTATTTTTCTCTCTCCGTGAGCCTTTTATCTAAATAGAATTCAAAAAAATGATTAAATCACTTGATGATTATTAATTTCTTGAATCTTATCTAAAAAAAAACTGAAAAAAATCACTATCGTAATATTGCAAGAAATATAATATAATGGAGGAAAGTAGAATAAATATAGACTGCGGCGCAACAATCTGCTATTACAAATTAAATTGCCTAGAATCTGGAAGAATCCTTGTTACGCGACTTTGTTCCAGGGAATAAATATCTTGGAGGTGATGTAATTGCAGCGCAACCTAAGGGTAATAATATGTACAATGTTCGCATCAAACTAGTTTATTCTGCAAGGTATAGTTTACGCATACTTCTAGATGCACACACGTGCACTCACGTAGTTTCAGATAAAAAGCTATTTATAATGTTGTGCAATAGACTTCCTCCTCTATCGATGTCGGAAACTATTTTTAAATATAAATATCTTTGACGCTATCTAAAACATCAAAATCTCACTCATAAATACAAAAAAGAACAAAATATCACGGAAACTATTACCATAAAAAAATCGAAACCAATATGTTTCTGATATACCTACATTCCGTATATACATACATTTTGCTTTGTCAATCTTGAGATTTGACAAATGTCTAGACATTTCGCATAGAAACATTATACGTAGGTACACTCATTCTATTTTGTGTCTTTCTCATATATCAACCTCGTTGTAATGAGATAAGGCGGGCTAAAGAACAGCGGATAGCGGCCCTCGTAGTCCACTGGATACGACACTGGCTTTTCATAACGAGGGTTCCGGGCTCGATTCCCGGTGAGGTCATAATAAATCTGTATGATTTTCTCAAGCCTGGATGTAGTTCTTTACAGTTATTGGGCCCAACGGTAAGTTATAGCGTTAAAAAGGTTTTCTTTTACATAATTGCTTTTGTTATCGCCTCTCATGTAAAACACGGCAATAATTTTGGTTTTCAGTTGATAAATAATATTATATCTATCTGTGTCGATCCACTACTAGCTTATGATTCTCAATGCTATATCTCAATTTCGAGGAAAGAGACCGTGAAAAATCAATGGATAAATCTCTTTTAATAATAATTTAATAATCTTCTTTGAATAATTTCAGCATGTGTTTTATACACAGAATACATACACATATACCGACTTTTACCATTACATCTTCGATACGAGAGATCAAAACAAAAATACTTCATGGAAGGTAATCTACTATCTACATCAACCTAGCACTTGCCCTGTCCCCGCCCGGCAGTCTCAGCAAGAAAGTGGAAAACTGACGCGTAATGATCCCCGATACAGCCTCTCAAATTCTAGGGCAGAGATTTTGAAAAATCTACAATCAATTGATGGATCTCTTTCAAGCCAGTTATCATTCGCTGCATGCGTTTTGATAGCAAAATTGAATCAAGCAACTGAACATATCTTTATGACCCATGCCCATGAATAAAATTTCTCTCGATATGGATAAATACGGATAAGAATAAACGTAACTTTACCAAGATCAATGTCTCGTTAAGTATCATCGCTTACTCAGACTAGCATTGGCAAATCTCTGAGACGAGAGACCAACGTCTCATGAATGAGCACGCATGGCAGTGCGTGTTCATAATCACATAACGTATTGTTACGTGGCGTGGCTCGCTCGAAAAATGAAATGGCACAACTCGTAAAATAAATCTTTTATTATCGCTTGTACATTATCTCTCACATTTTACAATCGCTCGCAACGCAATACTACTTCTATTTTTTATTCAAACACAAAAGAACAGCTCTCTTTTGTTTTTTCTACTCGGGTAAGAACCCTTCTATTTCTTCGCTATTTATTTAATCATGTTAGTTCTTATTTCAACCACTGGGCATACCGGCCCGCCGTTCTGCGCATGTGACACTATTATTATGTTATCTATGTATGACACTTTTCTATGGAACTGTCAAATGTCAACGAACAGCTCGTTACACAGCCTCCCTCTCTCGATATTGTTCGTCCCGAACAGGTTCATTATTGTCTCCATGGTATTTGGTCAACCGATCCAAATGAACTACTTTCATTTTGTTCCTTGGGTTTCGCTGTATTCGGTATACGACATCATTGATCCGTTTCATGATCTTATAAGGGCCTTCCCAGGGTGCCATTAACTTTGGTGAGATTCCCTTCTTCCGGATCGGGTTATACAGCCAAACCAGCTCCCCAACGTTGAACCCAGCTCCGTTTCGGTTTAGATCGTATCGTGTTTTCATCTTATCTGTTGCAAATTTAATCCTATGCCGAACATCTTCATGAACGCTCTCCATTCTTTCTTTGAGCCCATCCGTGTAACTTTCTTCGCCATTGATAGTCATGGGTGACCCAAAAAGTAAATCACAAGGTAATCGTACCTCTCGCCCAAAGATTACACTTGCTGGAGAGTGCCCTGTTGTATCATGAATCGCTGAACGATAGGCCATTAAAAATAAGGGTAGATGTCGGTCCCAGTCACGTTGCTGTTTACCGACGACCTTTGTTAAATGCTGCTCCATAGTTCTGTTAAACCTTTCAACCATGCCGTCAGATTGGGGATGCAGTGGTGTCGTTCTGGTCTTATTTATTTTCAATAGCTCGCAAATATTTTGGAAGACTACTGACTCGAAATTTCGCCCCTGATCGGAATGGAGTTCTAGTGGTACCCCAAAACGACATATCCAATTTTCTACCATCACTCTTGCTACCGTTTTCGCCTCTTGGTTTGGGATGGCATAAGCTTCGGGCCACTTGCTGAAGTAGTCCATCGCAACCAGAATGTATCTATTTCCGTCGTCAGTCATGGGAAATGGACCGGCCACATCGATGGCGATTCTTTCGAATGGAGAACCAACGTTGTAGGTCTGCATCGCACCACGACTTCGCGTCCTCGGTCCCTTGCTCGCGGC
The DNA here is from genome assembly GCA_016648135.1 of Agrypnia vestita. Lineage (NCBI taxonomy): Eukaryota > Metazoa > Arthropoda > Insecta > Trichoptera > Phryganeidae > Agrypnia > Agrypnia vestita. The sequence continues at coordinate 5,428 of JADDOH010000120.1, read as the reverse complement.
GCAGACGTCGCATTTCCGGCACCAGTTCTCGACATCCTCCCGACTTTTTATCCAGTAGAAGCGTTCTCGAACCTTGGCTAAAGTCTTATTGACTCCAAAGTGTCCCCCGGATATTCCTCCGTGAATCTCGAGTAATACGTCGCTTACTCGACATCGAGGAATTATGGTCTGTCTAATAATTGTTTTTCCGTCTGGACTTTCCCATATTCTCTTTAGGAGGCCGTCTTCAATTCTCAGGGAATCCCATTGACCCCACAAGGCCTTTAAAATTATTCCCTCGGCTGCCACCACATGCCACCCGGGACGAGGCTCATTAGTTTCTTTCCAACGCAGGATTGGACCGATACTTTCGTCTTCTTCTTGATCTGCCCGAATTCTTTCTGGGCTCCAGTTGTCTTCCATCGTTACCAACAGCCGTTTAACTTCTGAAGACTCATCTTTTGTTTCAGCTTTGTCACAATGTGTACACGACGAGGTACATGGTCTTCGTGAGAGGGCATCCGCATTATGGTGTATTCTTCCTGGCCTATACTCTATGTTACAATCGTACTGTTGAAGTTTTTCAATCCAACGAGCTAGTTGTCCTTCTGGATTCTTCAAATTTAATAACCATTTTAAAGCTGCATGGTCGGTCCTTACGAGGAATTTTCGTCCATAGAGATAACAATGAAAATGGTCCAAGGCCTTGACAATGGCGAGAAGTTCCCTTCTGGTGACGCAGTAGTTTCTCTCAGGTTTCGACAACACTTTACTGTAATACTCGATGACCTTCTCTTGGGTGTCCTGTTCTTGGGAGAGTACGGCACCTATCCCGATATTACTTGCATCAGTATCAAGTATGAATTGTCCTTTTTGGCGAGGGAATGCTAATATAGGACTCGAACACAGCATCGTTTTCAATTCCTGAAATGCAATTTCAGCTTTATCATTCCATGAATACGGGTTCGATTCTTCAGTCAGCTGGTGCAGAGGCTTAGCTATTCCTGCAAACCCTTGGATAAATCGCCTATAATAAGTGCTTAATCCAAGGAAGCTTCTTAACTCGTGTCGATCTTTAGGACGAGGCCAATCCCGGATGACATCTAGTTTAGTCGGATCTGTCTGAATCCCTTCTTGGGATACGACGTGGCCCAAAAATTTAACTTGCTTCTGGAATAAAGTACACTTCTTTGGATTCAGTGTCAAGTGTGAATTCTGAAATCGTCCGATCACTTCCTTGAGATTTTCCAAATGTTCTTCAAAATTACGGCCGATAATCATAACATCGTCCAGATAAACGAGACACGTTTTCCAGGTTAATCCTCTTAACACCAGCTCCATCAAACGCTCAAACGTTGCCGGTGCATTGCATAATCCAAACGGCATGACAGTAAATTGATACAATCCCGCGCTCGTGGAAAATGCTGTTTTCTCTTTATCATCGGAATGAAGTTCCACTTGCCAATACCCGCTTTTGAGATCCAGAGTCGAAAACCATTGTGAGCCAGATAATGTACTCAGGGTATCATCAATACGTGGTAGTGGGTAACTGTCTTTCTTCGTGACATCATTTAATTTGCGATAATCAACACAAAACCGTGTTGTCCCGTCTTTCTTCACGACCAAAACTATAGGCGAGGACCATGGGCTAGACGATTCTTCAATCACTCCGTCAAGTAGCATTTTCTTGATTATTTCATCTGCCTCTTCCTGTTTCGCAAAAGGTAATCGTCTAGGTGTTTGCCTAATGGGTTGTGAATCACCAGTGTTGATCCGATGATATACCAGGTTGGTCCTTCCAACAGATTCGGAGCTCTTTGCAAATACCTCACTTTCATCTTTGAGGAATTTCTGTACAGTCTGCCTTTCTGATGTACTCAAGTTTTCCCATCCGACGTTGATCATGTTAATAGATTCCTGGTTTCCTTTATCGCTCAATTTTTCTTCATGGTCAGTTTCTTCGCAATGAACCACACATGTAACTGGCTCGAAATAGCCAATCATTTCACCTTTCCTTATCGTGATTGGTTGTCGATTCAGATTTGCCACTCGCACTGGGATTACAGTAGTGTTATTCACTAAGCATTTTGCCACTATTAAGTTCGATTGCGTCATGTTCATGTTTGGTTGAATAAGGCCGATATGGCCGATACCATCACCAGCCTCCAGCGTCGCCTCAAGGACACATTCTGTATCTCCCGGTATACAAGTTTTTGTCGTTGTCAAGACTTGTACTTTATCAAATTTATCTTCTGAAGAAAACAGCACGACGTCTTCGTTTCTGATCCGCAATATTCTCTCCTTTACATTAACTATAAAACCACATTTGTCCATTATATCTAGGCCCAAAATCACATCATCTTCTATGTCAGCCACCAATAGCTTGTGATGTATCTTCACTCCTCCAAGTATCAACTCGGCACAAGTTTCCCCATATATTCGGGCGGCTTCTCCTGTAGCTGTTTTAAGCACTAGATTACTTGGCAAAGCGGTAACACTTGATGGTGAAACGATATTTCTCCGAACAATGGACTTGGTTGCTCCCGTATCGACAAGAATGTTGACTTTCTCCCAATTCAGGCGTCCTTCCACTTGTAGACTATTATGATTCTTCTTAAGTTGCGACACGGAAATGTATTTCACGGGGGCTGGGGGTTGGTCAGCCAGCATGCGCCCCACAACACTAGCTGGTTTTAGTTTTCCGACGAATGACTGGGCAACGAGTCGTCCACCGTCGCAACCGGAGATTTTGGGGGCCGAAGAACACTCCTGCAGTCTCTCCTCAGGTGTCCTACCTTCCCACAACCAAAGCATGTAGGCCTTCCTTGTGGTCTCCTCTCTGCACCTCGATTATCTCGCCGTTTTATTGACATCAATTCTTGCTCCATCTTTTCAAGACGGTCGTGGACATTCTCAGTTTCAACCGTTACAGCTCGGACTCTCTGCGGTTCACCAGAGGTATTCCTTAAGGCGTCGTATTGTAGGGCTGCTGTTAATGCTTCGCTAACCCTATCGTGTCGTCCCAGTTGCACATGTAGCCTTAGGTTGTCATCTCGTAGACCATTGGCGAATGCTTGAACAGCGAGCATCTCTCGCGTGGCTATAGGCATGCCGGAATATGCCATATGGCATAGTCTTTCCACGTCAGTACCGTATTCTTGTAGGGTTTCCATTCTTTTCTGCTGCCTGACATTTAGCTGAACCCGATGCACCTCCTGCATATACTTTTCTCCGTATCGGAGTTCAAGAGCTTTCACTATGGCATCATAATCCTGTTGGCATTCCTCTGGGACGATTTGTAGAATGTCCAGCGCTGGTCCGCGCAACGCCAGTATTAGGGCAGTTGCCTTCTCCCGGTCGTCCCAAAAGTTTGAAAGAGCCGCCGCTTCGAACTGCTTGTAGTAGGTATTCCACGAACATTGTCCATCAAAAGTAGGTGGCTTCATTCTCGTAGACACTTTAGTACTCTCACCTACTCGAATCTTCTGGCTTCTTCTCACTTCATCCCGAAGTTTCTCGATTTCATGTTGCGTCTTTTCAGCGTCACGTTTTACGTCTTGTCGAAGATCCTTGACATCTTCTTGAAGATTATTGACGTCCAGTTTAGTGATTTCCAATTCATTTTGTTGCTTGTCAACACTTTCCCTAAGCTCCTTGATGCCTCCTAATTTGACGTCCAACAATATTCCGAATTTTTGCTCCTGTTCTTCCTTGTCTTCTTGACGTTTTCGCTCCTGTTCTTCCTTGTCTTCTTGACGTTTTCGCTCCTGTTCTTCCTTGTCTTCTTGACGTTTTCGCTCCTGTTCTTCCTTGTCTTCTTGGCGTTTCCGCTCCAGTTCTTCCAGCATCTTAATTATCACGTCCATGCTTCTAGTTGTCATTTGACCCTGTCAGCCACGATCTTCACGCCGATTTCTTAAAAATCTCCCGAGTCCCGCTTCTGACACCAGTTGTTACGTGGCGTGGCTCGCTCGAAAAATGAAATGGCACAACTCGTAAAATAAATCTTTTATTATCGCTTGTACATTATCTCTCACATTTTACAATCGCTCGCAACGCAATACTACTGCTATTTTTTATTCAAACACAAAAGAACAGCTCTCTTTTGTTTTTTCTACTCGGGTAAGAACCCTTCTATTTCTTCGCTATTTATTTAATCATGTTAGTTCTTATTTCAACCACTGGGCATACCGGTCCGCCGTTCTGCGCATGTGACACTATTATTATGTTATCTATGTATGACACTTTTCTATGGAACTGTCAAATGTCAACGAACAGCTCGTTACAGTATGTAAGTATATGGCACGTGCTCGAAGCTACTGAAAGGACTCTCAAAAAAAAAAAAATCTAAATACCAAAACAATGAAGCTTGAAAAGTTAGGTATCACACGAAGAGGGATAAAAAGAAACATATGAATAATAGATCAGAAAATGAATCAACTAAGAAAGGAAAAACGGACATATCCCTAAGAGGAAGGAACTAGCTGGACTAACGCAGTTGTTCATTGGTACCCGAGGGAAATCAAGAGACCTAATCTAGGTCACGCTGAAACCAAGTGGACTGGCGATATCATGCAATTCTCCGGATATACGTATTAGCAAATAACAATAGACAGCAAAAATTTTAAGATACTTATAGATGCTTTCATCCAGCAGTGGATAGAAAAATCCTGATGAAACGATGTTACATATAACGTCGTTCTAAGTGTCATAGGCACGACAAAAATTATCAAATATATGTATGCTTCAGATGTCTGTGACAAGAGTAAATCAGAAATACTGGATGTATATGCATACCGGATACGTGTATACGGGAAGCCATTATTACCATATACTTTTCTATTCTCGGTTATTATATTATTTTTATTTATTATAATATTATTTTCTATTATATTATTTATGATTATATTATTTTCTATTAGGATTCTCTAACTCTACCGCAGTTGATGATGAAATAAAATGTATAAGCAGTAGTATTATGATTAATAAAAAGATTTTTTTTGTATAAAATGACTATTATTGAATTATCAACATGTTTTGCAACCAATGGTCCCTACATCAGGGTACTACAACGTATTAAAATCATAAATATAGACATTAACAAAAATAATAAATAAATGCTATTAATTAACAGCCAAATACTTTTTTCAAATTACCTAACTTTATTAAACAAATTAAATTAAATTAAATTAATTAATTTGATTAACAAATTAAACAAATTTAAAAGCGAAATACCTATCTTTTAAATTTTTTTTCACATTAGTTCCTAATTTGTTAATGTCTATACTTCCAATATTAATTTTAATAATATAATACGTTGTATTCTGATGAAGGGACCATTTGCCCCCCGATGCCCGAAAATGTCGATTTTCAATAAATGTGGTTTAGTATTTATTTAGTATTTTCTTTTTACTATTAATAATAATGTTACCTACCATAAAGTTATTTT